>JAUTXW010000420.1:0-194658 GCA_030620095.1 Kuschelorhynchus macadamiae | reverse complement strand
CATAACTCTCAATTTCCCAGAATTCCACTGAGTCAAAAGCTTTTCTAAAGTCGACAAAAGCTATCCAGACTGTGATATTGTATTCCGTCGCTTTTTCTACGAGTAGTCTGCTAAAAAAAATCCGAAAGCCTGCTTCTTGCGGTTGGTAGGTTTCAAACTTCGTATCCGGGCGATTTGTAATTATTCTCATTATGTATTTGGAATAAAAGACTTCTTAGTCTACAGTTGTCTAAATTACTAGTATATTAATATAATTATAGCAGTTTCCCAATCTTTTGGTATCATTCCTTAAATGAGGCATTTATTAAATTTTTTTTGAGTTAGTGTACTATCTAGACCGTTCTTCTTTTAACATTTCCGGTAGGATGTTCATTTGGTTCATGGCTTTCCCAATGTCTTCAATTTCGATATCTGGTAGTTCTTCTGAACCAATATTGATTATCTTTCGATTATTCTCCTACGATCTTTTCAAAGTTTCTCCGTCGGCTTTTAATTCATACAGATCTGTTTAGAATTTTTCTGTCACTTTCAGTATTTGCTATCTGTCTTCTATCATGTTGCCATCTTTGTCTAATAGCTTGTTGATCTCTTTTTTATGCACATTCTTCTTCTTTTATTTTGTTCTATAAGTCTATCTGTTCTGTCTATGTGTTCCCTAATGTCTTGTGTTGCCATTTTTCTGACTGTTCTGTTGACTTCTGCATGTTCCACTGTGTCTCTCTTATTAAACTATGAGATTTCTCCATTTTTCCAGGTAATTATTTTGTTTTGTATGCCAACTTAGCTTTTCTTTTTCCTTTCAATGTCATGCTGTTTTGACCGTTTGTTTTATTATTTTTGTTAGTCTGGTGATCCCTTTCTTAATTGTTATGTTAGTTGCCTTTTATATTCTTCTTTGCGTTCTTTCAGTGTGCGCGCTTAATGGCTTTCCCTCCATTTATAAGGATTTTGTACCTTACTAGTCTGTGAAGGACTTCAACATCTTGAATGATGTGCGTGTGGAGTGCCAGTACGTAGTGTACGTCGTTCTTGATTCTGCCATTTGGGCTTGTCCATGTTAGCTTTTTGTTCTTTTTTTTAAAGGTGTTCCGTACATAGGGTTGCTCTTTTTTCAGAAAGTTAGCTAGCATGTTGTCTCTCTGATTTCTCCTACCAAGTCCAAATTGGCCGACGTATTTTGATTCGTTGCTGGTGTTTTCTATTTTCGATTTGAAATCTCCTATGACCAACGTGTATTTCTTTTTGTTTTCTGATAGGCCTTTGTTCCTACAGTGTCTACAGTAACTTGATCGCCATCGGGGCTGGATGATGTCTAAAGTTATGTAGGAATTTATTCTCACGGTGGTGTAAATGACTCTGATATTGCTTTTTGAATTTCAGATTAAACATCCTCACTGAAATATTATTTGCATTACAAGAATTCTTCGTAAAATCAACAGTTTGCTGCTTAGCATCTATTATATATTCGCATTAACTGCAGAAAGAAATAATTCACTTCTACCCTACTCTTTCGAGATAATGGAATATTTTGTGTTGTACAACTGGAATTTAAATATTTTATACTCGCTCTCAAGTGTGTACTTAATGTTCAGCTTTTCGTGGCAAAGGTTTCGAAATAAATATTAAGTTTACTGTCGCCACTACACGCATTATTTCAAATTTTCCGCGTTTATCTCCAGGCGCCCATTAGCTAATGCAGGAAACTGGGTGTTATCGTACTCAGTATCTCGCGTTCTAAGTTAAGAGCTCGGTGGGTTAAATATTGTTATAAAGTATGAGTGAAAATTGCTTTCTTGAGCTTTTGGGTCATCCATATTAGCTTGCATTTTAAAGACTTTATATACAAGGTGAAAGAGAAATTATTGCCAATATGTTATGGGGATCCCCGACCCCGGAGATTTTTGATAAAATAGTCATTAATCATTTTAAAAATAAATTTGAAATGTTGGCATAATTTTTGCTATTATATTAGCTTGTGGTCTTTAAACTTTACTGTATGATCCAGCTGTCCAGAATGCTTATTCCCTTCTTCAGTATCTTCCTGAATTTAAAATTAAGAAATTCATATGTTAGGTAAATTGCTTATAAAATTTAGTACAAATCTTACCAAAGTGAATTAAAAATAAACAAATACATTACACAACACAGATGCGGTATTGTAGAACTTAAGCCTGGGTTATAGATTGAAAAAGTTTGCGTCAAAAGTCCGTCATCCGTTTGAGTCGTGAGTTTACGCTGGTTCTTAGCCCGAGTTATAGATTGAAAGCTTTTTTTAATGTTTATATTTATCGCCTTTTTGCTTTTTGTGTAATGCAATTTTGTGTTGCTTGTGTTTTAGTTTATGTTCGTTTTTTAAATTTAATTAGTTCCACTGTGTCTCCTTATTAAATTTTATAAGATTTCTCCATCTCCTAAAGCAAATGATGTGATTTATTCTTAAGTTTTAGCTAACACGGTTTTAAAACTGCATAAACTAAAGCAAGGAACTAACTCTCAGTGCTGGTACGTCGCCATTGCTATAAAAAAACTGGTGAATCGTAGTAAATAAAATTAAAAAAACTTTGTATTTCGCGCCTGTTTACTTCTATCGATCGGTTTCTACGGAAAGCTACGGCTTCAGGCCCAAAGTGGGGATAACTGTCATGGTCAGGTATGACGTCAATGATGCTCAGGTGCGGTAACAGAACCGAAAGTTGACTAAAGAAATATATTAGACAAAAACCAAGCGGGAATAGAAGAATGATAGATACTAAACTATAACATAATTAATTATGTGCATGTTATATATATCGATAGTTGACTTATACTCGTAATCTGAATTGACAGTAATCTGGAGTAGGTCAAAGACAGCGTGGGACTCCCGTATTTGAATAATAAAAGTAAAGTTTAATTACTAAGATATAGATGGCGTCAATTTACAATGCGAGCATCTTTTAATTTATAAATTTAAAACAAAATAAACTTAGGTAGAACCTTTTCGATGGGCCACCCTTTAAAATATGGCAATATAAAAGGCATTATTTATTTTTATTTGTTCCCGGCTATAAAATTGCCCAAACTGAATAAGGGACACTCCAAAAAAACATATTTGGAGCCAGCATATCAATGTATAGTACTTTTAAATATTACAACAAATACAAAACTCGTGGCTGCCTAAACCAGTTAACCTACATCTTACTTTGTTTGATGTTTGCCCATCTTTTGCTCCTGCCAGATATCTCTTGTTTCCAAACAACATAAAATAAAAGGGTCTAAGGCTTGTTCCTAACAAGCGGATTTACTTTCCTTTCCATGAAGTTACTAATTTAATTAAGAAATGAAAAATCTTTGGACCTTATGGTGCATTCATTAAAACGCCTGCCAAAATAATTTTGGCAATAAATTGAGAGACTTAAATGACAAATATTTTTAACTCGAATGTTACATAAAAATAGATTTATAATAGGCAACATTTGAAATTTTTTGAAATAGTACGTATTTGTACGTACATTGTATATATTAAAAAAGGGAATATCCCCAAAGTTTAGAATGAACCACCGTATTTACGGCCTGAAGTCAGACCGTGCTTTTGTGTTTCCTATACCGTTCTCGTAATCGTCGGCGTCGGCAATCGTACTTTTTACATTTAAGTCGTTATATCTGAAATACTTCTAACAATAAATAATTAAAATTTGGCACGATTTTGGTCCAGTCGTGGGGATTTTGAACGATAACGAAAGTATTGTTCTATTTTCGGTTTGGGAGATATGGTGGTGTCGCAAAAAATATTATGCTGTCATACATTGTTTAACTGATAACTGTCGAAAAATCGATTTCGCTGATATTTTCAGAAAACGTTCTTCATCATAGTCTTCATAATCCTATTTGAAATGAGTGAGATCAAAGGTTAAGAAATACAGTTTTTTATTATTTTAAGTCGAAAAATAGGGTAACCTTGACGCCCTCTAGCGGTTAAACCGCTGCCCTTTTCAGCAAATGCAAAAATTATTCTAAATGGTCATATCTAGGATAAAAAAAATATTTAATGCTTCAGTGTTTAAAACGTGTAAAGAATATAACAAAAATACACTTTTAAGTAAAGAACGGCCATAGCACATGGTTACGTCATAGCCAATTTGTACGTATAATTGCGTTTCATTTAGTTTCCACATAGAAAAAAACCCTGTTTTGTAAGAAGTATTTCTTTGAGTCTTATTTATTCAATTACGCGAGTTTTTGGCAAATTGGTATCGTGTGCAAGTTTCCTATTATTTAGTTCATACAAAAAATATCAGACAGATAGACAGTAGATGAGCACAAACTGGGAACAAATCAGCGAATGTGTTGACGGTATATCAACGTAACGTGGTTACGCAGAAGAGCGGTCAAGGAAAAGAAGGCTATTTATTGAAAGTAAAAGTTGTAGGTTGTCTCATTTAAAACCAAAAGATTTATGTTTATATCTTTGACAATTGACAATTTGTTTAATTTTCTTTGACGATGTTATATAAAACTTTTAATTATTCAATTTGCATTTGGATAATTTCGATATCTTTAAAAATATGAAAGCTATAGATTACATGTGAATAAGTTAAGTGACTACGCTGTACAAAAAAAAACAGAAATTGGAGTTCATGGCACGTATTTTAAGGCTTTAGATTTAATTTAGAGCAGCCTTTTACTAAAAATCAGTATATTTTCTTTACACGGAACATCCCTCGGTATAAATTTTTCCATTTATTAGGAATAGTGAAGTGTAATCCAATTTAGTTCTGCACATAGTCATTTAGTAACACATAATATACTGTCTTTTCAAACATTTTACTGGAGGCCATTTTGTTTCGTCATATTGGATTTTTGCCAAAATGTTACCAGTTCATTCCCATGTGATCCTTAATTTTTGATCAGAATTTGAAGTCAATCGGGTAAGTAGTGTTTAACTATGCCGCGAACAGACAGACAGACAGACGGATCCACGGAATTAATAAAAATATTTTTTGAATATTTATCTAGGGATGCTAAAACCTTAAAACATGTACACTCTGAAAGGGTGATTGTTTTCACGATTAAAAATATTTTATTTGGGCGCCATTTTGTTCTGCCATCTTGAATTCGTACCACAACTTTTTCATTTACCTTTATATCACACTGAATGCTTACACAAAATTTGAAATTAATCTAATGAGTAGTTTTTCAAACCGATTTTTTAATCTTATATCCATTCCAAAATGTTACCAGTTCTTTCCTATGTAACACTTGATTTATGATGTTGATCATTTATCTAGGGATGCTAAAATTTAAAATAAGATGTCTTATTTGGCCGCCATTTTGTCTCACCATCTGGAGTTACTACCATAGTTTTACTACTTCATCTCTATACTACAATTAGTTATGTCACAAAATTTGAAATCAGCAGGGAAAGGTGGGGCAAGTTGACAAGCTTAAGGAAACATACTTGTAAAAAATAAACAGACCATTTAATCAAAACAAACTTGTCACTGTAAGAAAGATACATTTATTTACTATCGAATAAAACATAAAAATTTTAAAAAATATTTTCAAAATATAACGAAAAAAATGCCACAATTATTTTTGTATTTTCGACATCTTGCCTCACCTATGGGGCAAAATGACGAGCATAATGCGGCAAGGTGACGATTATAAACAAATGTCACATTTAAATCTGCCATGGCCTTCATAACCTGTGCACGATTCGTGCCTCCAAGCGTCACACCAATTACACTTTACACTTTACCCAGTCCTCAGTTGGAGGATCAAAAAGTGGTCTTCGCAGCCAAGTCATAAATATCTATCCTTTATTGAATTAGTTGGTTTCTTTTTTTTTAGGAAAAATTTCTCCAAAGACCTTTTTTTTAACTGCACTACATTTTCTTTTCTTATAGCGCGAAGTTCCTGATACTGGTGGGTTTAAATGTACAAGCTCTAGCGAATTGCGTATCAGTGGAACAATAGCGCAATTGGTTGGAGCAATGGACTAGTAATCCAGAGGTGCGAGTTCGATCCCTGTTTGTACCATAACTTTTACTATTGATTATAAAAAATTTCAAAAAAAAAAAATTTCACAGTTTAAAAAACAAACTGATAAAATATTGTTCAAAATTTGGCTTATACGGGCATAACGTAAAATTATAAATTTACTAATATGGACGGTGCCTAATAGCAATGTCAGATTTAACGTCCAGTCAGGAACGCCGCGCCTTAAGGTTAGAATATTTGGCAGGCTCAACAATGGGTATGATACTGGTGGGTTTGAATATGTACAAGTTGTAGCGAATTGCTTATCAGTGGTACGATAGCGCAATTGGTGAGAACAATGAACTAGTGATCCAGAGGTGCTGTTGATTATAAAATATTTCACAGTTTAAAAAGCAAACTGATAAAATACTTCTATTCAAGCTACCATTTTATTCCGCCATTTTGGATTCTTACCAAAATTTTACCAGTTTACCTATATAATACTTGATCAATTCATTTTTCTGCTAAATTTGTATTAAACTGGTTAAGTAGTTTTTTCAGTAATTTTCTTTAGCATTGCACTAGGCCGCCATTTTGTTTTGCCACATTCTGACCAAAATGTTGTCAGTTCATACCCATATAACCCTATTTTTGGCGAAAATTTGAAGTCAATCGGGTAGGTAGTTTTTAGCTATGCCGCGAACAAACAGACCGACGGAATTGAGAAAAGATGTTTTTCGGCATCTAGGGACGCTAAAATCTAAACATCTAAAATATCTCGGATGGTGATTTTTCACGATTATAAAACTTTCCTTTTACGAGAGAAGTAAAAATTATTTCGCCGCCATTTTGTTCCGCCATCTTGAATTCGTACCACAACTTTTAATGGTTCACAAAATTTAACATTAATCTAATAAATAGTTTTCTATTTATTAGATTGCTATCTTATGTTCATACCGAAATGTTACCAGTTCATTCCTATGTAACCCTTGATTTTTGCGCAAAATTTGAGAAAATTGGTTAATTAGTTTTTTTAGTATTCATATTTTTAACGTTTCATTAGCCACCATCTTGTTCTGGCATACTGGACTTTAACAAAATATTACCAGGTCATCCCCATATGACCCTTAAATTTTGATTAAAATTTGAAGTAAATCTGATGAATAGTTTTTAAGGAATTGATAAAACATATTTGTTGGCATCTAGAGACGCTAAAAGCTGAAAATATATAAAATCTGAGAGGATGATTTTTTGATTAGTACCACAGTTTTACTAGTTCATTTGTATACCACAATTAGTTATGGCACACAATTTGAAATCAGTCCATTAAGTGGTTTTTTCAGGCTGAATTTTTAAATATTTTATTAGGCCGCCATTTTGTTGCGCCGTCTTTGATTCGTACCAAAACTTTACCAGTTGATTCTTACGTAATATTTGATTTTTGTGCAACATTTGAGATAAATTGGATAAGTAGTTTTTTAGTAATTTTTTTAAACATTTCACTAGGCCGCCATTTTGTTTTGCCGTAATGGATTTTTACCAAAATGTTACCAGGTCATCCCCATATGACCCTTAGTTTTATACCAAAATTTGAAATCAATCGGGTAATTAGTTTTTTAGCTATGTCGCGAACGGATAGACCGACAGAATTAAGAAAACATGTTTTCAGCATCTAGGGACCCTGAAACGTAAAGATGTGAAAAAATATCGAATGCTCATTTTTTCACGGTTACAATACTCCCCTTTTACGAGGGAAGCTAGATCGATTGGATAAAACCAGTTACTCAACATACAGACAACGAAATAAATACCATTCTTCTAAAATAAAATGATTCCATATTTCCAATTAACGAAAATTTAAGCAGACAACCTACTAAAAAAATCAATTACCTAAGCGAAAACAAGAAACATACCCGTAAAATTTTTCTCATTACAGCGGTGAAAGCATCAAAAGGCAATGAAGTTAAACGGTATTTGCTTTAGATTAGTTGGACTGGTCCCACCGTAGGCAGTTCGGACAAACTGCTTCAATATTTTCTTTTCCTGAACAATTTCTCGCTCAGTGAATTTCCCAGTTTATTTCTTAGACGTTGCCTCATTAGACTTGAAACTGACTGGCACACGGGCCTTAACTGAAAAAATAGTAGAAAAAAATTAGAATTCTTTCTTTTGAAACGTTCTGAGATGTTTTTCTTTCCTGTTAGCAAATCAAAATGTTCAGTTTTATTAACAATAGCATTCCTTTTTTATGTGCATCGATTACTCCGCCAATGATGACCAATTTGGATGAAATTTACGCCATTTTGAACTGTTTAATCGATGTTACAGTGAACAATATATGCGCTCACCATTTTGTCAGGAAGAAAAAATAAGTATTTTACTATTGTATATTGTATAAGACATTATTATACAATTATGTTACATAATATAATACTTTTATAATAAAACTGGTATAAATATAAGTTAAAAGGATTAATTAAAATTTTTTGTAAAAAAAAATAAAATCGACTTTTTAAGTCGTTAGATATCAAACCACCACTCACTACAAAAATATATTTTTGTTATTAAATAATTAAGAATAAGTTTAGCTCCGACATTATCGAGTAAAATATTCCAGATGAAATAAGCTATTATTTTTCAGATTTTATTGGATTTTTTTTAAGTGATTTTTTTATTTTTTATAAAATATTTTATTTTTGTGTTGCACATCAGTTTCTGGACTAAGATATTTACCTGGTCTTATGTTGTCGGTGTCCTGTTATTATATACAGGGTAAAACGTGAAGTTGAGTTTTTTCTCTTGGCAAGTTACATGGGTCTTTCCAGAAGGTTATTGGAGACTGAAATATTCGATTTTGTAGGCTGAAGTGTCTTCTATAAACTACTTTTTGGTTCATTGTTGTACTTTATGACTAATCACAGGGTCTGAAGAAATTTAACGATTTTTTAGTTTCTATTTCTTATAATTGCCGACATTCTAATATATATATAATTTTATTAATATAATTTCCTAAAACATAGTTTCAAATATTTAACACTTACCTTCTCATCGAACAAAAACGATAAAATAATTTTATACAAACTTTAATTTACACAAACAAATCCGTCTGGTCATAACTACCCGATGTAGAAATTATTAAAACTCGGGTTTATCTAGGGACGCTGGAAATGCGAGGCTCCTTAATATAGTTCATGACAATTTTGTCTAATTGCAGTTAGTAAATGAAACGGGTTATTCTGAAACGGACTATATGTTTTTGGACCTTGGACCTCAACTATTTTCCGCTGCTAAATATCTTGCACTTGCAGATGTTAAAGGCATGTATAAATTAAGTTCTATACTTACTTCTGATAAACCTAATATTATAGCTAGACATCTAACGACTTTAACAAAGTGAAATAGCAATTTACGTTACAAGACCGGTGGTTGATGACAAATTACTTAATTGTTTTTTTAGAATATAAACGAGTACTGTGATAACACTTAACGAATGTGTATCGTGTAATATTTTATTCCATACTGTTTTTTTTTTGTTTAGAAAATACGGTTGATTTTTAATAAATCTTAAAATATCTGATATTATAAAAATAAAATTATTACAACTATTATTCAAAAATATTTTATTCTCTTCGGTTCTTTCCTTCCCTCATAAAAAGTAAAAGTAAAAACTACTTACCCGATTGACGTAAAATGTTGGTCGAAAATTAAAGGTCTTATGAGAATAACCTGGTCATATTTTTATAAATGTCTAATATGGCTGAAGAAAATGACGACCCTAGTGAAATGTTAAAAAAATTATTACTAAAAAACGAATTATCCATATTACATCAAATTTGGCACAAAAATCAAGTTTTACAGAGAAATGAACTGGTAACATTTTGATATGAATCGAAGTTGGCGCCTTAATAAAATAATTAAAAAATCAACGTAACAAAAGCTTCTTATTTATTAGACTTCAAATTTTTCACAAAAATTAAATATGACATAGGAATAGATTGGTACTAATTCAACAGTAGAAAATGGCGGTCTTAAAATCAGTGTAAAACGACTTATTCAATTAATTTTAAATTATGTCCAAACAACAAGTGTGGCTTAGGTAGAAACCATGGTGGGAAGAAAACAAGGTGTGCTCGCCAGCCAGCGCATCTACGTCAGATGTGAGGTAGCTTTCGAAAAATATGGTAGGCGCTGGAAATAACGGTTAGGTTACTGGTTTGACAATTTTTATTTTTTTTTGTACAAAATAAATTTTACTTTGGAAGGAAAAGAATTGCTAGATTCATTTGGTTTTTAAGAATCAAGAACAATATGTCTTGTGCGGTTACTGGTTGCTTCAGCCACGTTAAAACGAAAGACGAATGTAATATAGCGTCTTATAGATTTTCTAAAAACCCTGATTACAGACAGATTACAGATTATACAGACGTTTTATGCTTACCACAAATATATCAAAATTAACTTAAATAACGGTAAATATTTGGTTAAACATTTCTAAATAAAATGATTTTTAGAGGTTATATGCTAAGCTAAGCATTTTGAAAAGAAAAATTAATGATTCTACAGAGATCAACATGCTCCAGACTTGTTTAAAAACCAATAAATAACTGAAAAAATAAAGGAAAATTACACATGAGGCTGAGAATCGAATTTTGGCAGGTTTACCTGATAACATAAAAGTTGAGTAGACTAAATCAGATAAGGATTCAGTTAAATATGTATCAATAGTAACATACATTTTTCAAATACTTGATGTCACATACAGGGTAAACAGATGTCCTCTTTTTCAGCATGTATATAGGCATCTAATATATATTTTACAATTTATACGAATTGTTCCCTTTTTGTTTATGGAAACTAGATTAAAAAAAGTATGTAATTATTTTTTTTACATCCGAAATAAAAGAGTACTAATAACCTTACTCTGAACAAAAATTAGGACGTTTTCTTTCAGTCATTGGTTTGGACTATGGTTAGTAGGGTAAAGTGGGGAGAGATGGCCACAATTTTGCATGGTAGGTCCCTATAATTTTTTTTAAGGTTTACCATCATGACATATTTTTTCGTAACAGCTTTACTTTCATCCCAACAGGTAGGTAAATAAAAAGGGTTAAAATACTGTTAGAATTTTTGTTATATTACTTATAAAAATAAGTTGTAGGGTAAACTACCCAATTATTGGCACCTTAAGAGAAATTTTCTCTTTGGCTTTAGTTTTTGAGGCTTGGGATTACTCATTTTTATGTTGAGCTGCAATTTTTTGATCCGTAAAGATATTATTATTGAGAAATATATCAAATATTGAAATCAAAAAAGCATTTTTCTTTATATTTGGAGAAAACTAAAGAAATAACCAATTGCCCAATGATTGGCACCCTTTGCCCAATTATTGGCACCCACATGTAACCCAATTATTGGCACTATTGTTTTTTTTTTTAATTTGCTCCCATGCAAGTTGTATTTTTGTTAAAGTATTAAAAAACAATTAGAATAAATTTAGAACCTGTTTTATTTAAAAAATTAGTTGATCTACAAAAAAAGTATAATTTTGAAACATAAAAATAATTATTCTAATGTGAAAAATGTATCGAAAATAACATTTGGAACGAGAGGTAAGAAAAAAACAACACAAACTAAAATCTAATTTAACTAGGTGTCTACCTATAAGTAAATATCAAAAACTAAAATGTCTAATTAAAATCTACTTATTTAGAAATTCACATAAATCTTAAGCTTGTACTTATTCTTATAACGTTAATCTAAGAAGGTAGACAGATGTCCAAGGAACTTTAAGTTTGTACAGGTACTCAAAAAGTTTATTACAATTAGCAATACTATTTAGTCTTTGAAAGACAAGTTGTACACCTAAAAAGGTCGCAATAAAGTAGTTTTTTTTCAAGACATGAAATATGGTATTCCCTATTGCACGTTTGGCATCTAATGCCTTTTTTGATCTTACTTAAATTGTAAAGGCATATGAAGCATAAGCCTTTTTCTGCTGCTATATTGGATTTTGAACCCAATGATATTTTCGCTGGGGATTTAAATAAATTTCGAACATGTGTATTGGGCTTTATTTTTTTCTGACTTATTATTACTTCATCGTAAGGAGATTTAAAAAATATGTTTTTAGAATTGAAATATTGATCATCATCTACTTTTGATAGCTCTTCATGTCCGTCTTGTTCACATATATTGTTTTGTTCTTTACATTTTTCATTTTGGACGACTTCTATTTTATCGAGATCTGCTATTGTTTCTTTTTCATTTTTATCGCCTTTTGTTTTCTCTTCCATAATATTTTCTGTCTTTTGCTTTACTATATCGTTACTTATTACTTTGTTAAACCCTTTTTGATGTTCTTTGTCAATTCCTTGTTGAAGATTCTTTTTTATTTTCTTAAGATCTAATTGCTCAACATCTTTATTATAAGCAAAGTCATTTTTCTTGTTCTCTACAAAATTTTCTTTAATAAGTTGGTCTTGGTCCCTCTTTCTCTTATTTGTTTTTCGCGGGTTAGGTTGGTTTTGTTTCTTTAGTGTTTGTTTTTTGAGTCTTTCTAGTTTCTTAATTTCTGTTTTCAGCTCTTCTTGTCGTTTTATTTCTTGTTTCTCTTCTACTTGTTTTTTAAAGCCAGTAGAAGAAATTACAAATGACGTTCTTTTAATATCTATTTTTCCTTTGCGTTCCGGTGTTTTCGCAGTTTGCAAAAAGTTATCTATTTTGACCGTTTCATTTATTTTTTGAACAAATGCATTTTTAGTATTGAAGGAATTTATATCATGATCACAATAATTTGCTTCTTCGATGCTAACGTTCTCTTCAAACGCATCAATTTCCTTTAAAATCAAACTGCCATCGTCAATCACTATTGGCATTTCGGCTATCTCTTCCTCAGTATATATAAGCTCGTTAGTATTTGCCAGTATAGTAAAAGATTCTGAAAAAATATCCTCGCTCTCAACGTCCATATCTGTAAAATAATTATAAACTTTTTTTAAAAGTTTTAAATTTTCGTCCATAATCAAATTTGATTTGGAGAGTACTTGGTATTTTTCTTCTCCAATAAGTTGTTTAAAGCCAAGTAAATTTAGAGTTCTTTCTATGGTTTCTATAAGAGGTACTTCATTTGTTTTTTCTATGGAGCTATCCTTTTTTTTTCCCAAACATTTAGAATAATCGATGGCGTTAGGATCCCAAGGAAATATTCCGCATGCTCTAAAACCATTAGCAGTTGCTATTTCGGACAAGTTATCTACAGCCTGTTTGAGAATGGGTGCGAAATCAGGCTTGCCAAGCTTTGCAAATAGATGTTGTCTTCGCCATTCTAGCACTCCAGACCGCCACAAGTTCTTTAATGGTTTAAAGCTTGCTACATCGGCTGGTTGCAATATCCTAGTCGCGTTTGGGTACAATGCTACTAAGATAATTTGCAACCTGGTACATAGCGTACTTACGTCATAGGTAACATGGGTTTTATGTCCGTCGACAAACAAGACTATTGGAAAGTTCGTGCCAGCTTTTACTAGGCTAGGATATAAGACGTGCTCTACGTAAAACAAAAATGTTTCGGATTTCATCCATCCATTGTCAGTTAATGCATAACTCCATTCTTTAGGAACACTATTCTTAACAGATTGGGGTAGTCTTTTGTTTGGATATATAATCATGGGCGGCGTAACTATTCCAGATGCAGAAAACGTAAACATAACAGTTAAATTCTGTTTCGCATCACCCTGATCGACCTCATAAACATTCTTAGTCCCTTTTGGAGCAAGAACTTTTCCCAAATCAGTAGGACAATAATAAAAATTAGTTTCGTCCCCGTTAAAGATCCTACTTGGATCCTGTAAAATATCCTGAATTCCCTTTTCCTGGAAATAAGTATAAATGTCGTTGAACCACTTTCTTATATCTTGTTCACATACACTTGCGGAAGCTACTGTTACTGCTTCTGCTTTTCTCCGTGTCAAAAGGGGGTGCCTTCTGAGAAAACATTTGAACCACTTGTTTCCGGGAAAGTTGTCTTTAAATGGAGTTTTTTTCTTATTACCATTTAAAAATTGTTGTACTGAGACTTGAATATCAATTCTTCTTTTTGGGAAGCCTTTTTTTTGACTTTCAATTATCCAGCTTACTGTCTTAGTCTCTTCATCTTCAGATAGTATAGTGGGTGGTCCTTTGGCAACTTTCTTGAATGCATCTCCCAATCGAAACTGTAGGGTTGCCCTTGGAATGTTGTATTTTCTGGCTGTAGATTTTTTGGCAGCTCCACATCTAACTTCTTCCAAAGCTTT
Source organism: Kuschelorhynchus macadamiae (assembly GCA_030620095.1). Taxonomy (NCBI): domain Eukaryota; kingdom Metazoa; phylum Arthropoda; class Insecta; order Coleoptera; family Curculionidae; genus Kuschelorhynchus; species Kuschelorhynchus macadamiae. The sequence continues at coordinate 180,409 of JAUTXW010000420.1, read as the reverse complement.
TTGAAGTACTTCTTCAGAATAACTACATCGTTTTCTGTTTTCTGACGACATCTAAAAAGAAATTATACCTAATAGTACAATATAAAAAAATATTTCCATAATTTTAATTTAATGCAGAACGTAAAAACGCTGGTATTAGCCTGAAAGTGTTTTTTTTTCATAAGCTATATTGAACTATTGATTTTTTTGTAAGTAGCAAATCTTGATGTTTGATCACAAGTTTTTAATTTAGAATAATTAAACAACCATTTTAAAAAACTAAACTTTATTTATCGTTATCTTGTTAGGAACTACTAATATCATTTTTTCAATAAAAATAGCATTCTAGTGTGGTTAATTTTCTTACACAAATATTTTTTTAAATCTTTTTTTGCAATAAAAAAAGGGTGCCAACAATTAGAAAATTTGCAATTTTCTGGTACCCATAGTTGGCACCCAAATTTTTTAAAAAGTTCTTAACAAAATTACCTTTTTTTTATACGAAATATTCTTAAGAAAGTTCTAAATTGTATTCTAAAACATTAATTGTTAAAAAAGTGAAAACAACGATATAAACCCTCAAAAACTTTTCATGGGCTTTAACAAAAAAACGTAATTTTACCATTAGTAAATTAAAGTGCTAAATTTCGACAAAATATGAAAAAAAAAACTATTCAATTAATAAAGTTTAGAGAGAACACTTTCTTATTTTATTGTTACTTGGGTTTAAATCATTTTAAGTGGCAGAAAGTTACAAAAATATAGCATTTTGAAGAGTGCCAACTTTAGGCAAGCATCGTTTTTAAAGTATCCCTATTGTTGGCATCAGGTGCCAATAAATGGAAAAAGCTTGTTTTCCGATACCAATAGTTGGCACCCGCCTTTTTACTAATATAGGTGTGTTTAAATTAATAAAAATTAAAAAAACAATAATACAAAACTATTTCCTTAACTACTTTAACTTACATATCTCCAAATTTAGTCAGAAAAATTTTTAAGAAGCAAATGTTTACAGAAGGTTGCTTAAGAAAACTCGTAATTTCTTACCTTTTTTGATCACAACAAAACACACCCGTCTTCTTGGCCGCTTTGTGCGAAACTGACGCTATAAAAAGGCTGACTTATTGCAGTGTAGATTAGGCAAGCTTGCCAAGTATCCAAAAAATACATCGTGCTAAAATATATTTCTAATAGGATCTTATTTTTGATTAAAATATATGTATGTGCCAATAATTGGGTAGGTGCCAACATTAGGGCTGTTTACCCTATGTGGCCATCTATCCCAGTACAGTGGGGCTAGGTGGCCAATCCAGTAAGGGTGAGATGGCACATAATAAAAATGAAAATAGAATTAAAATAACAAACTTTTTATAAAAGAAAAGTAAAATATTTTTAGGTACTTAACATTACATTTTTTTCTTTCTAAACGCGGTTTTACCACAATTTTGACAAGTGTTCAAAAAAGAGGAGCAATTTTCATGAAACCACATCTGGCATATTATGCACTGCAACCAATCTTCCTTCTTTCGAGTGCTGTTGTAGCTTTCTCCACACCGGTTTTATCCACCTCTGATAGGGTATCACTTTCCTCTTCATATTGGACATCTATATCCTCCTCTTCCACATCAGAACTTGGCGAAGTTGAGCGTTTTCTTTTTCGAACAATTGTTTTTTCTTGAACATTTTTCTTTGAAGCGTTCTTTTTTTTTTGTTCGTTGGGTTTTCTTTGCGGATCTATCTTTCAGAGTCGCAATGTGTTCGGGAGAAGTTAATAGGGTGGCTATGGATTTTGCTCGTTTTTTTGCAGAAACAACTAGTTTAGGTGTAGGATTAATCTGGTCTAAAAGTTTTCCAGGTGTCAAGTCTGGTACAGATGTTCCTTCCACTGGAGTTGTGCATAAAGGCTCTGTATGTGCATGGCTACAGGATGGCACTGCATTATCCATCATATTGATCGGGCGTCTAACTTCTTGTATTGCTTCAACGTTGTTCACTTGAGAGTTCGAATGTTGAATGTTCGTTACTTCTGTGGGTGTTTCCTGGACTTCTCTCGTTTCGTTGTTTACAATTCGATCAGAAACAGTGTAAGCATGATCGGGTATAGAATCAGGGTTCCAGGGTAATATACCAGTGGCTCTGAAGCCGGAAATTGCATTTCCAGCGCTCGCTGATTTTCCTCAGCTTTTCGTTAAAAGTTCTCCAAATTGAAGTCGCCCTAGTTTTCTTCCGGGGTGACTCTGCATCCATTCTCTACAAGCTTGATAGTAGAAAGTTTTAAGAGACTTGAAAAAAGCCCTATCGAGTGGTTGCAAATAATCAGTGGTGTGCGGAGGTAGGCACAACAAAGCGACATTATTAGCTTCAGCTGTTTCTAAAAGTTCAACGCAAGAACAATGAGATGCATGCCCGTCAAGAATTAATAAGGCCTTCCCTTCGTTTTTACGAGGTAAGAAGTGGTTTTTAAACCAATCCAAAAAAATGGTTAGATTACATAGGCTGATTTTTGAGACATTCTGTAACATCTGTAACCGTCATAGGAAAACCGCATTTTTGTGCCTTTTTAATGTGCAGCACTAATTTATTTTCATTTGCCTCCCCCAACATGCTGTCCGGTCCCATTTTACCACTCGTGGAAACATTCTTCTTTACTTTCCTTTCAAGGGTTTTCCTTGGAATGCGATAAGTTTTTGAGGCTCCATTTACAGACGAACCATTTCTGACAGCTTCAAAGTTTCCACGATTCGTGTTCTTTCTGATATACTTCGTTGGCATTTTTCTGCAGTAAACTTCAAAGGACTCCAAACTGTAAAGAAATAGACGTAAAAAATAAATGGCCATCTATCCCTACAATTTGGTGGCCATCTCTCCCGAATGCTAGGGAGAGATGGCCAACGTAACAAACTAAATCCACTGTATGCTTTTAACGCTGTTTAGAGGTTAGAACAATAGAATGAACATCGTACTTACCTAATATGTTGAAATCACCGGCCAATTTACTTCGACACATATACAGTACTAGGTAGTAAAAAACTATTATATAATTTTACGAGGGCGCAATTTTTTTTTATTTTCCAAGAGCTTTAATGTCGCCTTGCTGTGAGCGAAAACATACTGTCCGTAAACGTTTGTTGCCGGTGAGGATACGCAGCGCCATCTAACGACGCATTTTTGAGTTTTAACAGCAGGTCATCTCTCCCGGTTGGCCATCTCACCCGACTTTACCCTACTCAGACACAAAAGGAGTGATCTCTTTTTAGTCATTAGTCCATTTGAAGGTATTAGAGTCTATTAAATTCGAAGTCTTTATTTCTGTAAAAAACAGCTAAAAATTTACAAAAAAATACATTTTAACATTCTGTTTTTACTCTGTTTTATTTATAATCACTTAATTTACATTTTCTTTCTTTTTTCATTGCTGTTGGTAAATCTTTTGATGATATTTTGTAAAAGTAAAATAAATTTAACATACCTATTTTCATTTATTTTCAACATTAACTTTTATGAGGTAATTGCATAGTTCCTACAAAAATAGTCAAAATAATACTTTAAATAATAAATTTAGGTTTGTCTACTAAAAAATGTTTTAGTCTTAACTCTAAAAGGTTAGGAAAACTAAACATTATAAGATATCCTTAATCAATAAAATACAACACAGATACACCGTAGCGGTGGTTTTACAAATAGCATCTACTCTATCTCACTTCGGTTATGTGTAACATCTGACTTTAACACAGCAGAAGTAAACAAACTTTTAGGCGACTTGAAAAGTATCAGCATTAAAAAAAAACGTCTTACTCATTCGGGATCCAGTGTGTCCAATAATGATATTCTGTCGGTTCAATGTTAAAAATTACCGTTTTGCTGCCCAAGTTAAGTAGGTATATTCTACTGTGTAAATGTTACATAGAACTGGAATAAAGTTCAACTAAATGCTTATGGAAAAAATGCACATTTTTTAAACCGGCCTATTTTTACTCATTTTCTTTACCTATAATAGACTTAACGTGTGACTTATAAACTTCCTAGAATGATATACATGGATGGAGGCCTTGAGGTAGGCTACAAATACTAGAAACCAGAAAAAAAACTGGAAAACTTCTATATTGTCAGATAAACAACTAGAAACAAAAACATTTTCTTAATTTTTATTAATTAAATGCATACCACGCACTGTATATATAAATTGAATAATACAGTTTTAGTTAATACCACTTAACACACAATTGGCAGAGACATAATATTGACATGAATTTTCCAATGCCAGTAATCTAATTTAGTTTTAATATATAGTTACAAGCATATATCAAAATTTTCACGTTAGGTATATCTTCTTTAAACATAATTAGGTTTGTCCAGTCAGTGCTAAAATATCATCAAGTTCTTCTATACAGTAGCTGACCACACAAGAATACAAATTCACACAGAAGACTTAAAGTAGGACTCTTTAATATACTTATTATGATAATTGAAAGTTTTTTGTTTTATTTATTTCTGCCTAGAAGTTCCTTCTGAGGGAGGGGAAGGCTAGGAGGTAGGTAACTGTTAAACATTTTCAGTTTTATTATATTTCTTTTGGTAATTGCCATCATGACATGACATGTATGTTGTTTGTTATCCATAGTGCATTCATTAGTCAGCATTCTTATGTATCAGCTAAAACAAAAATATCTAGTTAGGTACAAATAAAAACTACTGAAACATATGTATGCTTAAATAACATTATAATCTACATAATAGCAAACAATGTTTTATTTACTATCAATCGTGTTATATAAGGCTTCAGGGGTCTGGTTTCAGTATTTGTCTAACGAACAACATAATTATATATGTATCACTAGAAAACTAAATAATCTATACCTGCACTTCAAACGATAAATAAGTTTATTCCAATAAACAACTTAACGATCTGCAACTATCGTATGTCCAAAATTCGACGAAATCACACAACTACGTATGAAAAAAAATCACAGAAATATATTTAACCTCTACCTGTCAAATTAACGTTACAAAAAACAAAACTGATAAACATTGTCTAGGACGATTTTATAAATAATAGCTCTTTGAGCGATGAACGTACTTCCGTCTCTGTTTTCACCGTAATCATAAAAGAAAATAGAATTATGACCGATACATGAATACCGTTAACAAATTTTAGCAAAGGTGTACTGTAATCTTTTGAGGGCTTTACGCAATAAAAACATGGCTAGCCTGTAATTTTAATCGGCCATGGGTTCACCTCACAATATACGTCATCAAAACTTGCGCGTAGGCACACCTTGTTTTCTTCCCATCATGGTAGAAACTGGTAAAATATTAGTACGAATCTAATATGGTGGAACAAAATGGCGCTCAATAAAAATGTTTAAAAAACAATATATCGTTGCTTAAGATGTGATTCCTCGTAAATGCAATTACACCTTTTTAAAAATGAATGTTTAATATTAGTTTTTGCATAATTTAGATATTATTCTGTCAGAATAATTTATCATATTTTAGACAGACTCTAGACCATTTATTTTCATAATTTTCTTTATTTTCTGCATGTACGAGGTCTCACGTTGGATGAAATTAATATAAAAATCAGATATGCGGTATCACCTGCTTAAGGAAAAGATAAAACAATAAATAATTATTTAAAAAATATAAATTTTTATTATAATAATATAACGTAACATGCGAACCAAAAATAATTATAATATTTAACATGAGAGCAGTTAATTTTATAATTAGAAACTCACTCGGTATCTAACGTGGTAACAAACAAAAATTTAAAATGAAACTGAAAAACACCTTAATTTACACATTATTAAAAAATTAAACATAATTAAAAATATAAACGAATTAATGAAAATATAAAACTGCGTAAGAAAATATTATTAATCCCCTACCTGGGGCAAATTGTCATAAAATGCGTGACATTCTTTCGGTATGACAGCCTTTAGTTGCTGGAGATGTTCCCATTTCTCTTTTTTATTTTAATTGCTGTGTTTCTTAGTTGGGGAAACAATCAATAAGTCGTGTACAGGTATTTCATTTTTTCTTCTTGGAAGGTTTTGAAAATCATCAGCAAAGTTTAGTTTTACTTGTAAATTACCATTAGACTATATTTAATTACTTTTATGTCATTCAGAGTAGGATCGTTCACTTTCTCACCAGGTCTTATAGATTCATACTTCTGTTTTATGGAATAATCTTTTACAAAACCATAAGAGATACTTTTTACTTCGTAGGGTTTTTTTGCCTGGCTTGTCTTGTGATTCTGCAATAATCACTAGGCAAAAAATAGATTTATTTTTTACGTTTCGTTCAATTAGCGCATGAACGGAGTCGGCCTCCATCTGGATATGCCCTTTTTCTAAACATTTTTGATAAATAATAATTCTTTTATGGACACTTAATCTTAATGAGGCACTAGACAGAATTGAGTTTTTATTTTGATACCCACATCTATCACTCCAAATTATGATAGGCTTTGAAAAATCTGGTAGGTTCAAAAAGTAGTCAACTATGCAGGAAGCAAATTTATTTGCAGTTAAGTCAGCTTTTGTTTCAGTAAACCAGTAGCAGCAACCGTGTGGTGTATTTACGTTAAAAATGGTAAAATAATAATAATAATAATAATTTATAATATAGGCAAAATATATCGGCAAACTGGCTTTACTGGGGGAATTTTCCATTACAAATTTGTAAATTTTCCTTATAAACCGCTGTCATAGAGTTTCCATAAATCGGATCAATGTATAATTTGCTACTGGACTACTTACAGTAGTGAGATGGTACTGCTTGGCAGAATTTAGAAGACCTTACGTCCCCGAGCTCTCACTTCACGTCTTGAAATATTTATATCATATCATCAGAACAGGGATTAGATACCCAGTTTGAAATGGTTGAGTTAAACTTGCAGTTCGTCGTGAAACAACACCAGGACCTCCAGTTGATCTACCAATGGCAGATTTGCTTACAAGGTATAAGATGTAAACCTATTTTTGCTCCCAGCTAAAATCAGACCAAAATCTTTGAAAAACTGAAACTCAGAAATTGTGTTTTCTAGTTTTCGATTTAAAACACAGGCTGGAACCACATCTTGAACCCATTTTTTTTCTTCTCTTTCAATTCCTCGTTTAGCTGCTGCATTTTTTGGTCCACTCCAACAAATGTGAGCCTTACCTTGTTGTTTAAACTTTTTATTTTTTTTAATCACTCCAAGTTTATTTCAATGGTAAACGCTTCCTTTTCTTAGCTTCTAACATTTCATTATATTATATTAATTCTTGTTCAGTTTCAGAACTACTTGACGGAAAATACTGGGAACCTTGATCTTCAGCAACCTCGTTATCGTTATTTTTTTCGGAATGCTGGGTAACTAAGTCAGGATGTAGTTCTGTTCTATCCAGTGTTAAAAGTGAGTTGTTTTGGTCGACATCAGTTTTACCCACTACTGAGAGTAAGCCAGGATAACTTTGTTCGGAGTATAGATTATTAAAAGTTTCTGGACAATCGGTATATTGAAACATACGTCTAATACTAGTCCGGTAAGTAGTTACTTATACAGGGGTTTCTTCGTGTATGTCCTTCCTTGATACAGGAAATAATTGCTTACATTTGGAACATCCTGTACACTATAATAGCATATGTATATATAGTTAGAATCTTCTTAGTGAGCTCTTTAATTTGATACCTATCACTATGAATTGTAGAAATATTTATCTTTTATGTTGGACCAAATGATTACTTCTGCCATTTTGAGTTACCTAGGAAAACTCGCGGGACACACACGAATCTTTTGATGCGTCACTCATGCAAATCGATCCAGTCGTTTAGCCTGTAGGTGATAACAAATAAGAGTTAAACACACAGTAAGTGTTACAAAGACAAAATATTTCTCCTCCTTGTCGAGCACCACAAAAAACAACGCTGTAAAGTAATAATAGCAGACTCCTTTTCTTCTTACCGCTGATATATAATATGTCAATGGCCATGAGCGTGATATTAGAAATAATTTCTTAACCCGTTTGTATAACAATCGTCAATCAAAATTAAAATATATTATCACAGCGGGCATACTTTCTTAAATTATGTATAAAAATAGATACTAACCTCGTTTATTTTGTTGTGACTGCAAAACGCAAACCCCTCCGAAGATGTTTTAAAATAATTTATTGTAAGAAATTTATACTTTTTATGTCAAATATCTATAAATACCAATATACCGGTGTTCTTTGAACCTACTTACATTGGTTTTGCCTATTATGTACCGTGTACACCAGTTAATATACAAAAACAATAACATTTTGACTTACCCGGGACGTTATGAGTTAAATAGCTCAATTTTTTGCACACTTCGCACTTACGCACCATAATACTCAAGAACTCTTACAAAAATTATCAAAATTAATCCAAAAACTCACAAAATTCGCCCAAAAACAATGCTTTTATTCTCGGCAACACCGCTTTGTTCAGTTTGCTATAGTACTACTGTTTTGTAAATCCATGCATATTGCGATTCAAAAGTGTGCGGTGGTGTTGTCGGTTTTTAAGCAATTATATTGTATGGAAATAAAAAAACAGTCATTTGAATAATTATTTGTTAATGATAATTATTTATAGCTAATAAAATATTACAGAGGTTAATATTACAGTATTAGAACTACCTTAAAAATTAATTTTAGTTTTACTAGCAAATTTTATTCTATGTCTGGACATATATGTCTACGTAAGATAGTTGATATACGATAACAGACCAAACAAGTAATAATTTTGAAAATGTATATTTGCGTTCAAATCAAAACAATTCCGTTTCCTTGTAATTATGTCTATTTCTGTTAAACTGATTACCCTTCTTTGTATGCGCAGTCGGGGTAAAAAAGCACAAACTTATTACGTTACAAAATTGACTTTTTTGTAAGAATATCTGATTATTTTTGAGCGCTCCTAGTAAGGCGCTGAGAGATCAAAGAATAAATTTTTGATTGCATTGACGAATTCTTCCGAAGGCGACGCAATTAGGCGGTGTGTACTTTAAATTAGGTGAATGGGTCCCGGGACACGCATTCGGGACATTTCGTACAAATGGCTACGATATTTCCTTTTGCCGTGCGATTTGCCTTTCCGTTGACTTCTTCTGTTTACTCCTCCGCTGATCGCCTTATTTCACGGTTCGCAAAACTCCAATTGCCCATCTTTGCTCCTACCTTGTAAACATATTTTTCCGGGATGTCGTAAAATAAAAAGGATGTTATATTTTCCGCTCCTTTGGTTTTCCAGGAAGGTCTATTTAAATAGGCACTGATAGATAGAATCCGGAACTGTTATACGGATCACTAGAGCTACACGGTGATCCGTATGTGTATTATTTTTTTCTTGAAAACCGTAAAACTGACCAACGAGATACTGAAAATAAAATAATAACATTTTAAAGGACCTTAAAAATTTCACTTATGAAATCGATGTCAAACTACTATTTGTTTCCTAAAGAGCTACTAAGAAAAGCGTATTTGATATTAGTCGTTTTTCTTTAGAATTCATAATTTTTAAAGACGTAATATGATCTAATAGTCAGACTAAAAAATTATAATAAAAATAGAACCGACTAACTAAAAAATATATATTAACTCTATGGGACGTTAATTTTTTTATATACCTATGGTACTATATTATGGCCAATACATACATTTTTATTAATTTACGAAATACAAAGTTAAGCAAGTTACTGTTTCGGAAATGTGTTCGTAATTTGAGGTACGTGTTTTTCCTATCTCATATTAAGAACAAGCAACAGTTTTGGATAATGTAAATAACTAAATTTATTCTATAGAAAATTAGTTTTTTTACTATACCCAACCATAGTAATAACCACAAAATGAAAAGTTTAGGTAACAGAAAGATAAGCCCTGTCATAGTAAATTAGTTAATGCAAAGCTTAGAACTAGCGCAAAATACAAATAAAAACACGATCTGAAGACATAGTTCCGCATTCTTCATTACAATAACTAGTATATGTTGAATATCTTGACCATTTTGCCTCATTTGAATCTTGAAAACCTTCACCTACAATACATGCGTTCAGCATCATCTTTGTTGTCATCGTAATCTTCATCACAGTCCATATTGCTATCATTAATAATTAATATTTCATTAATAACAATTTCTTCTTCATCTTCGCTTGATGGTGATATGTATTTTTTCTTCCTTTTTTTGTTTAATATTTTTTTGAATTTCTTTTTTTCACTTGTCCCTATTTGCTCCTTATATGGAGAGAATGTAATCAAAATGGTGGACCCAGTGCGTGATGATCTTTCATTGCATTTTTTTATTTCAAATGTTGTAACTAGTTTAATTTAAAATGGAGTAATCGTTTTAGGTTTAGATGATTGTAGTATTTCGCGTGTCGATGACTCTTTCGTGCATCGAGGATCCGAATTTTTAATTAGATTAATAGTAGTATATTTTAAATTATTTTCATCTGCGTCATAATGTATGCTGAAGTCCAAATAAGTAAAAACATGGCGCTTGCATGGAAAGAATCTAGTTTTTCTGAAAGCATTTACTGTAATTTTCATTTCTTATCGATGTAGCCGTTACTTGATGGAAATTCATTATACACTAGTATACAAAATAAACAGGCTTAGTTTATTAATTTCCACTTATTTATTTCTGTTTGACAGCTGTTTAGACACACTGTGTCTTTGTCAAAAGCTAACTTAAAACTAACACTAAAATCTGTACCAAATATAAAAAAATATAATAAAAATCTTAATGGTATCAATAAAACAATATCGGTGTTTACCCACCTCGTCTATTCTTTAGGTATAAAAATTTAACAGAGGGGAACCATTTAAGTCCAACTGGTCATTCAATAAAATATTTCGGGTTTTGCTTGTTAATTTTTAAACTTTCCAAATGGTTTAATTTGTACTTTTATTAGCCGTATGCAAAATTTTATATTCGTTTTTAAATGTATGATTTGCTTCTATCCAATTTTTAGCGAAATTGTGTTTTTTCTTTATTATATGAAGATTTGTGTTCTTTTATACGTTTATTAAAAGATTTACCCGTTTGGCCAATGTAAACTTTATCACAGGAACCACATTCTAATTCGTATACCCCTGATTTATCAGACTTGGATTTATTATTTTTAATATATTTCCCTAATGTATTATTTGTACAGAAGCCAAGTTTATAATCTGCTCTCATGAAATGTTTATTGATTTTAGAGCTAATTTTGCCTTTATATGTTATTGTATTAAATTTGGCTATATCTTTTAAATTATTATTTGGATAGATTAAATTGATTGCTTTTTTATATTGTTTTTTATTTACTATTTTGTCCACTATATTAGGACTATAGCCATTGTTAATTTCAATCTGCTTTATAATATACAATTCTTTATTATAGTTATCTGATGACATAGGTATACTAATTAAACGATGTACAAAGATGTCGAATGCTGCCATTTTATGTGCAAAAGGATGATTTGATGTTTTATGTATTAAATAATTACGAAATTGTAGTGGCGGATTCATGGTTTAAAACTATTTTTTGGGTTTTTCCGCCTTAGAAAATTGAAAAAAATAAATAAAAAATAAAATATAGTTACCCTATAAATTGAATAGATAGTCTTGAGCTCTGGGTCCACTACGAAGGTACCCGAGGAACGACACTGAAAGCAGGCATTTTTCAGTGTCGTTCCTCGGGTACCTTCGTAGTGGACCCAGAGCTCAAGACTATCTATTCAATTTATAGGGTAACTATATTTTATTTTTTTCAATTTTCTAAGGCGGAAAAACCCAAAAAATAGTTTTATGTATTGTTATATCTGTGTAAGATGGTTTATGATAAATTTGAAAATCGTGTTTATTGTTATTGTTCATAATTGTTAAATCCAAAAAATTTATTGTCTTACAAACAACATGAGCAGGTCTGCAATGGTAGCACAACGACAACGCTTGAAGAAATGGATTATAGAAGATCGCAAAATCCAATACAGCAAAAGAGACAGTTACAGTGTTTATCTTAAGTTTATTCACAGTGAACTCTTACTTAGATTAAATAATATGGAATTCGATTGTTTTGATAGTGAAACTAGATGAAAATATTGAAAATATCATCCATAAGAAATACGTAAGTCAAAAGGATAAATTAGATACATTAATTTACAATAAAACTGCAAATAAAATCAACAATTGTCATAACCCGCTTTCAGATTATGTATTTTTTAAACGCTTTTATAATCTCACAGATACAAATTTTACAGGCTCAGAAATTAAACTATTTGAAAAGGGGTTTCATTTCAACCTTCAGGTTAAAGATAACATTAAATCTAGAGAGATGTTAGGAGTTGAATGTGAAATAGCAGTAAACAAAATAGGTAATGATAACTATAAACATATATTAGCTCAATCAATTACTACTTACCTTGGGATTTGTCTAATGAGCGATTATCAAACAATTATAGTTTAGTTAAAAATATTAACAGTAAAATGACAGAAGATAATATTGTATTCACTAGGGCGGATAAAGGAAAAACAATTACTGCAATAAAAAAAGAAGATTATATTCAAAAATTTCAGAATTTCTGAATCCGGATAATTTTCAAAAGATTGATCCGACAGAAATGTATCAAAAAATTATAATAAATGTAATTAAAGATAGTAGCTTATTTGATGACAAAACTAAATATAAATTAACGACAATGAATCCACAAGTACCTAAGCTGTATTCATTTATTAAACTGCATAAAGGCAATATGCCCATTAGACCTGTAGTGTCCTATGTGACAGCTCCAACTCATACGATTTCTAATAAATTAATAGACAATAATAGTACATTTTGTAATTTTAAACCAAAATTTAGTATTAAAAATAGTTTAGAATTAATTAACAATATAAAAGATGTCACAATCCCAAAATAATGACATATTAATCTCTTTAGATGTACAAAACTTATTTCCTAGTGTCCCCCCTATTGAAGCTATTAACTTAGTCGATAATTTATTACTCAAAAATAAAGTTAATCGTATTATTAAGAACGATATATTGGATTTGTTAACGGTGTGTGTAGATCAAAATTACTTTGAATTCAATGGATCCGTGTATGTAAGTAAAGAAGGTTCAATAATGGGTAATCCTTTGAGTCCTATACTAGCAGAAATATTTCTAGATAATATTGAACAATTAATGTAAAATCACCCGTTAAGAAACAAGTTCATTTATTGGTATAGATATGTAGACGACATACTAGCGTGTTTCACGGGCACAGAGAGACAACTAAGGTTATTTTTACTATTTATTAATAATTTACATAAAAATATTAAATTTATGTTAGAAATGGAACAAAATAAGACAATAAATTTTGAACAATAATAAACACTATTTTTAAATTTATCATAAACCATATTACACAGATATAACAATACATAAAACATCAAATCATCCTTTTGCACATAAAATGGTAGCTTTCAACAGCTTTCTACATCGTTTAATTAGTATACCTATGTCGTCAGATAACTATAATAAAGAATTAAATATTATAAAGCAGGTTACCATTAACAATGGCTATAGTCCTAATATAGTGGCCAAATAGTAAATAAAAAACAATATAAAAAAGCAATCAATTTAATCTATCCAAATAATAATTTAAAACATATAGCTAAATTTAATACAATAACATATACAGGCAAAATTAGCTCTAAAATCAGTAAACATCTCATGAGAGCAGATTATAAAGTTGCCTTCTGTGCAAATAATACATTAGGGAAATATATTAAAAATAATAAATCCAAGACTGATAAAAATCAGTGGTATACGAATTAAAATGTGGTTCCTGTGATAAAGTTTACATTGGCCAAACGAGTAGATCTTTCAATAAACGTATAAAAGAACACAAATCCTCATAAAATAGAGAAAAAACAGACTCCAATTACGCTAAACATTTGATAGAAGCAAATCATACATTTAAAAACAAATATAAAATTTTGCATACGGCTAATAAAAGCTACATATTGAACCATTTGGAAAGTTTAGAAATTAACAAGAGGAAAACCCGGAATATTTTATTGAATGACCAGTTGGACTTAAATAGTTCCCCTCTGTTAAATCTGTATACCTAAAGAATAGACGAGGGAGGTAAACACCGATATTGTTTTATTGATACCATTAAGATTTTTATATATATATTTTTTTTATATTTGGTACAGATTTTAGTGTTAGTTTTAAGTTAGTTTTTTTACCAATACCTTCAACCACCCTGATAAAAAATTCTTTATTTTATAATTCAAAAAAAAAATTTAATCATTTGCCATTGAACATCAGAAGAACAAACAATTACACGAAACAAGTTAAGCACCTTCTTTTGGATAAGGCCTATTATACTTTGATGGACTACTTTTTTGACGACTTTTGATATACTACTGGTCTTGGGTATTATTTCTTTTGTATGTATATATATACATATATATATATATATATATATATATATATATATATATATATATATATATATTATTTTTTTTTTACTTTTTGACTAATTGTGTGTAAGAAAATTGTGTCTTTGGTTCTATAATGATATTGTCTTTATTTTATGCTTAGGTTCATGTATGAGCCTTTCTTGTTTGTGAACATGTTTTATTTTACTTTTTTTTGTTTGTAAGTTTTAAATATTAATTACTATTTGTGTTACCATGTTAGTGTTTTTTTTCTTTCTCTTATTTCTAAGTTCTGTTATGTGTATTAGATTCTGTTATGTATTTTAAATCTTTATTTTGGACGCATGTTACATTATATCTCCTTTTTGAAATAATTTAATTATAATTAATTGTATTATTCTTTACAGCTTTGTCAATAAGAAGAGTTTGTTTTGATAATAAAGCATATTTTGACTTTGACAAAGACACGGTGTGTCGAAACAACTGGCAAGCAGAAATAAATAAGTGGAAATTAATAAACTAAACGTGTTTATTTTGTATACTAGTGTAATTTTCATGCTTGTAACCTTCTGGTAAGCCTCTTTAAGAAGTTCGCATACGAGGTAATTTGAAAGAGGGCCCTGGGTTATTGCGAAGCCATGTTTCTACTTCTTGTTCATAATAAGTTTTCAGTGGACTCATAAATCCTACGTCCATCGGCTGCAATTTATGTGTCGAGTGTGGTGATTTTATATGTCGAGTGTGACGATTTGCTTCATTATGACTTCTAGCCAGATCGATGACGGCAATATTACGTGTGTGCGTGTAGCGGCCATCAAACGCCAATAACATTGGATTATCCTTTGACGGTTTTGTAAATTCTATGAAATTCTTTAGTCCATTTTGTGAATAAGTTGGATTGTATCAATGCGGATGTATGGCATGCTCTTATTGAACCAGGTGGAGCGCCTTCCAAAATATTCTTAGCGATAGTTTTCCTTGATAAAACAATTATCGGCAGCACATGTTTTCCAGTTGCATTCGTACATGTTACCACCATCATAAGTTTTCCCCTTTCTAAAGATGTTTAAGACTTATTTTTTGCCTTTGACCTTCACTATCTTTAAATGCTTATGTGCTGTACAACCGTAATTTTATCTACTTGCACAACCGGTGCAGGTGTGGAGAAATTTTTTTTTCCTTTCAGCCTCTAATATATCGAAAAAAGCATTACCGTTTTGCGCGAATCATTTACTCTTGCAGCAGACAGAGCTTGTGGTGATCTCACTGAAATACTTGGGTGTCTTTTTAAGAAAGAATTTAGTCACTTGCGTCAAGCTGTTTTTCGTTCGTATTAAATGGATGTTTGAGATTATTTTTTATGGCCAACTGAAAAACCAAATGCTTAATGTCACGAAGTTGTAAACCGTAAAATCTGTTTTAATTTCACACAACATTTTTGTAACTCTGACTCAAGTAACTCTGTAAAAATCAGAGAGGGTGATTTTTTTTCACAATTACAGTACTTGCCTTTTACGAGGGAACTTAAAATGAATGTTTGCATTTTTTTTAACTTAAAGAGGGTCTAGCTATGTTAAGTTCGGCTAGTTTAAAAGAGTTCTCAAAAAGCTGCTCCCTAATTTTCCTGCCTTAAAAATGGAATTTTAAATTGTAGTTGTATTTTAATATTTAAATCGTACACACTATGTTATTGAAAATTTATTTCTTTACAATTACAGTCAGTGCAGTCAAAACTAATACGAAAAATGAGACGAAATTAATTCGAGGCATGTAAATCTGTACGAATGTTGGCAATAAGGACATAAAACCCAGAGGTTTGTGAGTCTAAACATCGCAGAGAAGAGGTAATTTTAATAATGAATATCCATTAGCGAACATTAAGCAGAATCCTTTGAGACCTTTCCCCTGAAAGCAGGGGATATTAAAATATTCTTGTTTATTTGTTAATGAAAGCACAGAAGGGTCGATATACATCTAAGGAAGTTTACAGAACGGGAACGGATAACAATAATGTAAGTGCACGTATTCAGCAACATCTAAGCTAAGGTATAAGCAAAAATAAGTGAAAATACTAAAAACTAATTTTGACCAAGTACTGGCCGAGTATTAAGATATTTTTGGGTAATACGGCTCAGGTGAAAATATGGCCTACCTTATGTTTCAGAGATATAAATTACCATTAAATAAATCTGAAAATCGAATAAAAAATGGAGGACATTATTCTTGATTAAATGAAAACAACTACCATCAAAACTATAATATTTGAGATTTGAAATAAGTAAACTTTGATTAATGTTGTCTAATGCTTTCCACAAATCAAGAATTGCATGGGTTATATAATCAGTCAATAACTTTCTTTCCAAAAACAACTAGGTGTCTTGATTTTTAAAATCAAAATAGCCATTTATTATATTTCTTCCTTGGGAACATGAAAATGATGAGTGAAAAACTCTCATGGTATATATTTTATTTCAATACAGTCAAGTTTCCGCAATTCTAAATTGGGGGGCTGTTTTGTCTACCGTGATAATATTACCCATTATTACCTAAATTTGCCACTAGTATTGATACTGCTACATGTTCAATCTTTGACTGTACTTAAATGTCATTATGACGAAAAAATACTTTAACATTGTGAAAAACTTTTTTATCTTCGATGAATTAATAACATTAAATGAATTAAACAGTTTTTAATAAATTGATTTGCACGAAATACAAAGAAAAGATTTTCACAATTTATTTACCTCTACGTGCCCTTTGATATAAATCTAAATATTCAATTTTAATTATTGATTGTATAACAAAAGGTACAGTTCTGATAATTATTAACCACATTGTTGTTTTGCGACGACGTAGAAGATGCCGTCAGACCACTACTTGTACTTGTGCTGGGTGATGCTGCTACAGGGGCTGGATGCACGTGCTGTTGAGGTGGTTCTTGCTCCGAAACTCCGCTTTTGGCCAGCTTGGACACGGCAGTAGCTCTGAGGGAATGGTTGGTAAATTTTTTTGTGGTATTGAGACCTCATTTCTGTGCTTGTTTTTTTGTCCAAGTTGAAATCTCGTTTCCTCCTACTGGGCTGTTTTTGAACCATTTTCCGGAAATTTTCCAATGGGGGTTTGGCGTCAAAAATAGTCGAGTGTTGGAGATAATTTTCCTTTTATCTTGTAATTCTTTGTAAATTCTTACTGGGCAAAAGCTGGGACTTCTCTCGTTTCTCACCAACCACTTCGAATCGGCGAGTTTTCGGCCACCACCTTGACATGTTTTAGAAAAAACAGGGTTGTATTGAATTCTACCTGTTTTTCCTCCGAAGTTGTCAGTTTCTTCTTTGAAAAAAGTTGTTTCGGCTCTTGCACCTTCTTCTCCTCTCCAGGCTAATTCATAGGACAATAGAAAAAACACTTATATTGTAAACCCTCTGGAGTTGATTCATCACAAGCTTCGATTAGATTTTTTAATTCATGTTAAAAAACGGCCGATTCTCTGCGTTTGCCTTCAATACCTTGCAAATGTCTCCTTTTGGCATTTTTTGCGTCTCGGGCCGATTCGAATTCGATCTGCTCGAAGGGATTTATTTTAATTTTGTATTCATTGAAATACCTTTCCATCAATAATTTCCCCGTTACATTCCAAATAATTTTTACCGTGCCTTCTTTATATTCCTCCCCGTTCATTTTTCGCATATTGTAGGTTCAGCTTTTCAAAATCATTGCTAGTTGGGATACTGGAGTATCTTGGTCAAACGTATAGTTTTTTTCATCGCACAATGGCATAAACTGTCTCCAGATGCTCTTCTTGGGTTTAACGGTGTTTCTTGGTTCGCTTCCAATTATATTTTCATCAATTTCCTCTTCTTGAACTAGCCCAAAGCGATTATTCATATTGACAACTTTTCAAAAATGTTTGAAAGACACTTAAAAAAAATCAGTTTCTAGGGACTCTAGCGTCTCTCAAAAGCAGGTTTCATATTGTCAAGATTTCATTTTTTGGTTAGGTATGTAACCTCACCTAACCAGGTAAGTGGAAACACCATGTTTTCTAGACGACGTGGTATTTCCGCTATAATTTTTCGAAAACACCACCAGTCTTACGGGAAAATTTGTACATGAGTGGAATATTCATAGCAAGTTTCAAAAAAAATTTCTCCGTCAAAATTTTACCGAAAAAAATTCATACATACACATGCAAAATTTTCGAACTTTTTTTGAGAAACCGATTTTGCTAAAACTTTGTTTATGTACTAATTTGATAAAAAAACGGAAAAAACATTTATTTTTGTTATGTTGTATGGTTAAACTTTTATGGCTCTCTGAAAATTCGCGAATTTTTAAATTTGTATGTATAATAGCAGAAATATATAATTTCTGCAGGTGCAAAACGGCCTACTAGAAGAATTGCTTTCGATTATGTCACAGGGTACCCTCCTGCGATCATGATTTCTGGGCCTCTACCCTCATCAGGCAGGCTTGTACTCAGGGAGAGCTGAAATAACAGATTGCTCGATATGACAAAATCGAAAACGAAACGTCTATCGTACTGAAACTGTACTACACGCTAAATGTAACACTTGGAATCACCTATTGGCGATCCGGTGATTTCCGGCTGTAGACCCATAGGTAATTTCAAAGTATGCACTAGCACCATCATGCGGAGAGTAGATACTAAAAATCGATAAAAATGCGCTTTCATACATCTTTATCAAAAGTTCTTGGCCGGAAAAGATATATGTATAATAGCAGAAATATATAATTTCTGCAGGTGCAAAACGGCCTACTAGAAGAATTGCTTTCGATTATGTCACAGGGTACCCTCCTGAGATCATGATTTCTGGGCCTCTACCCTCATCAAGCAGGCTTGTACCTAGGGAGATCTGAAAGAACAGATTGCTCGATATGACAAAATCGAAAACGAAGCGTCTATCATACTGAAACAGTACTACACGCGTATTTTTTTGCGAAAATGTAGTTATATCTTGAGAAATATCAATCCCTCGTCAATATTAATGTGTTTAATGAATTTCTCAGCTCAAAATACCTATAAAACCACATATTATCATAGCATGGTACAAAAGACATTTCTCTCAAAATTTTTCTAAAAAAATCCATACATTTACAGCAAAATTTTCGAACTTTTTTTGGGAAATCGATTTTGCTAAAACTTCGTTTATGTACTAAATTGATGCCATAAAAAACGAAAAAAACATTTATTTTGTCCTAGGATGTATGGTTGAACTTTTATGGCTCTTTGAAAATTCGCGAATTTTCAAATTTTTTGTATTTTTTGCGAAAATTTAGTCATATCTTGAGAAATATTAATCCCTCGTCAATATTAATGTGTTTAATGAATTTCTCAGCTCAAAATACCTGGGTAGGTACAAAAACTTTGCAGCATTTCTTTCTTTTCATAATAAGAGCAAAATCCCTATCGCAAGGTAAGAAGCTGTGGCCCGACGAAAGGAATCTGATCAAATAAACCAATAGCTACCAAATACATAAAGAAAAAAATTGTGTTCTGATTTTTATTGGCCGGAGCAGTTGTCGCTCCAAATAACGAAGTTGCGTTTGAAATGATAAAAACTTAAAGTATACATGAAATTATTTGATTACTTCCTCTTTGGGCGATACCTTGGTGCCACACACACATGATCGCTTTTCTTGTCTCCCATATGTGTACACAAAAGTTGTAGCATGATAGCTATCTCTTATAAAACATGTCTGAATGAACTAATGTGGGCACAAACATTACCTGGTGCAAATCGATACATATTACGCTCTCATTGCTGCCAGGTATTTGCGAAGTGACTGCGTCTTGTTTTAATAGTTCCATTGCTTTTTCTGCCTTCTTGTGATGGAGCTCTAAGGCATTTCTATTGGTGCTCAGTTCAGGATCTTTCTTAGATGCCTTACTTTTACACTGCAACGCATCACAAATACGACAAGTGCCTGAACGTAGAGTTCTAAAAGATAGTTTCGAGAATTCTTTTTTAAATACCTCTGCATAGAACCCGTACGTTATTAAAGTATTCTGGAGCTGAAAACTCTTGAAAAGCCGTTGCACATTAAAATCTGGACTAAAGTATTCCCGACTTGCTTTTTGCATGAGAATAATGGTATACGATTAATATGTTGTACTATTTATCTACGGTGCTCTTCGGTAAACTTCTTTGCCTTTGGAAACTTTCCTCTTTTTTTTCCGAATACACTGTTTTTCCAATTTTTTTAGTTTGATTAAATGTCTGCCTACAAACCTGCACATTCTCTCTTTTTCCATTGGGCACATGATAAAATGCAGTAGCTCATCCTTGCTCTCATTTGGTTTTTTAAATGAGCCGTGCCTGCGACGCTGGACCCCACCTACTTCCACTAGTCCCATAAGATATGTGTTTTTGTGTCGCTTCATCGCATGAATAAAACTCTGTGAAAAGATTTAACTTGTGTGCCTCAGATGATTGTTTACATTCATATCTACATTTGCAAACTGCCTACAAACAGAAAGAAACTTTCAATAGAAAAAAAAATACATAAAATGAAATTCTAAACTTACCGCTGCTTCAGGAGATCTTCTTTCCTGTGACAATGACACATACACTGAATGGCCAACGTGACTCGGTTAGAAAGGGTTTGGCACATAACCCATTTTAGACAGCATCCGCATTGGAACTTAGACCATGTTTTTGAAAAAAAAAACAAAAAATCAAATAATGGCACTTAGCTGACTTATGGGTTACACTCTTCAATTATGAAGAGCAAATATTTTAATAATAGTTATATAAGTTTAATATGCCCTGCATTGTTTTCAAAATGGGCCTGATGTCGCTTTTCAATCTTTCCAGAGAGTCGCTTATAATTTTTTGATCCTGGTCAAATCGATTTATACTATCCTATAGGATATTGAACGAGGAAGATATATGTTTCGATTCAAAATGTTTCAGGGTTCTCCAAACTGTTCTATAACTGACTCTTCAATGCTTTGGACAATACTCTACTTCTCGTACCGCCTGCGGAATGAGACTCGTCAGATTTATCATAAAATGTTACATTTCTTACATCTTTACTTTTGTTTCTATAACGTTTTAATCCTGATATTTTTTATATCCGCTGAAATACGCTTTTTAAAACTCTCAAAAATCTTCTTTGTACTTTTCAATCGTTTTCTCCGCTTTTGTAAAATTATTTGCTAAGCTCATAGTTGTAATTATTATTCATTAATGTACAAAGCAAAAAAGCATCGTAAATATAAGTACGTGGTCAACAAACTAGGCCCTTAGCTCATTTGTTTGGAGAGTTGGCGTAAGGAAAAATAAGAATAAAAAAATTAGTATTGTTCGCATAGGATATATGGGGAGCAGCCTCTCCTTCAATCCTTAACATCATTGCTGTCCAAAAAAGAGCCATTCGCCTGATTGATGTTCCAAAGAACACAGGGAAGCTTGCATTTTACAGATGCTACCAGGGATTTTGTTCTGATGAATTATCCTCCATTATGCCTTTCTTAGTTATTGGTGCCAGGGAGATACCAATTGCGTCCCACACGCATCTCTTCATCGTCCAACCGCAAAGACCAAGGAATGTTTTATTTGCTCATTTATTCTCGGAGAGTCCTGATTATGAAATATGTAACAAGTAAAGGCCTTTTTCTCTAATCTTCAGGTCTTTAAGTGCCGCATCAACAAAATTCCCCTCTCTTCACTTAAAGCAATCATGGTACCTACTACCAGTGTATGACTTTCTGAACTGGAAGGCCCCTAGACTATATAGGCACTGACTTGTTTTCGGTACTTCCAATTAGCTGGAGCAAATAGTTAAAAAAGGAAAGCTGTGAGCTAAGTAAAACGAGAATTGAAAACAAAACAAAGATCTATTGACTAAGGTTAGTTTAGGTTAGCCAAATGTTTTTTAATGTCCATAAAATAACAATAAAAGAAGTGTTACCACTTTGTTGGTTTCGTTATACATATTTTTTTCCTTACGCGACATCTGCGTCAGACATTCTCAAAAGATGACAACTTCAGTAAAGTTAGTCGACAGTTGGTGCCGAGTTTCGTGACCGCCTGAGTTTTGTTTGATCGGGGTTGGGATTTAGAGTGGCCAGTTGTGTTAGGACTAAAACCGCTCTTTTATTTAACTTCAGTCCTTATCGTGACATTCTGTGGTTGTTGTTGAAATCGGGTACGGTGTAGTTGCCACAATAAAACATATGATCTACACTACTTTCTTTTATATAAGAACATTAAAAAATAAACAACTGGAAGCACTTTCATTTTTCTATATAGTCTGGAAACTATATACTTCAAGTAGGATTTTGCTATATCCGTCGCTGTTAAAATATCGTGTTGTAAAAGTTTACTTTTTGGTATTAAAAAAGCTTACTTTTGATATATTGCATTTTGAAAAGAAGACCATATATTACGTAACAAGAAAAAAATAGTGCTAAATAAATAATTAAAAAATAACCCTTAATTTCATAATAATGGTCACAAACTATGTTGAACAGATACTGTGCTCAGTTACTTCTATTCTACCCTCCATCAAGATATACATATTGATCCGCACTATAAATAACTATTATTTTTTCTAAAAAACTTTTAGCTACAAAGAGGAGAATCACCCATCCAAAAAATAAATCCGATTTTAGAACAGATGCTTCCCAAATATAAAGTAAGTTTAATTTTCCGGGATATTGTCTCAAGAAAAATCTATTTCAACTTTTATTTATTTACCCGGATTTCGAGAAAATAATGAAATTGCTTCTACATCTACGGGCCACTCTCAATAGTTTTGTGACTTGTTAAGGCGTGCAAGATTAATTTTACAGATCTCGATTACAAATTGCAAACTATTTTTATTTTACAGGAGAACAAAAACCTTAATATTTTCCAGAGAACATGTTTTATGCAGTTTTTTTTTGCTCAGTATGTATGAAGGTTTGATATAAATTTAAAATTTGGATTGATTTTTATTTACACAGTTATTTATGAGTAGAAATATTTTATCAGTTTGTATTTAAACTGTGAAATAGTTTTTAGAAATAGTTAATCAACAGCAAAAGTTATGGTACGAGCGGGGATCGAACCTACTAATAAGCAATTCGTTAGAACTTGTAGATATTCAAACCCATCAGTATCATAACCATTGTTCATCCTACGATAGCTCCATTGGTTAGAGCAATGGGCTAGAGATCTAGAGGTATGGGTTCGATCCCCGCTAGTTCCATAACTTTTGCTGTTGGTTAACTATTTCTAAAAACAGTTATTTATGTTGGATACGAAGTACTGCATTGTTCAGAGTGATCACTTACGACGAAATGCACTGAGAATTAAAACATTCATTTAAACACACTATATTGCTACAAAGTAGACTATAGGATAAAGAACAAAAAATAACAATTTTGATACAAAATAAATCAACTTTTTGGAACGTATTAAAAATTACAAAAAATGACGACTTAACTCTTAAAGTAGCCACTTCTTGATTGCTTAAAAATAGTAATAGGGGCAAGTGGGGTAAGTGTAGACACAATGTGTACCCTTACTCCATGTTTTTAGTAATACCTCAATTCCTTAACACGTAAGAATGTGCGATTTTGCAGTCTACATACTTAGCCTGTCAGGCCCTCATGTCCATAAAGATATCAAACCTAGCTCTACTTAAATTACATAAATACATATATTTTTTTAAATCTTCAATTTGTCTTCGCTTACCCCATACCTGGGGTGAACCAGAACGTGAAAATAAACTTTATTTAACAGAATTAAAACTACCTACACAAAAACACTCTAAAAGTACAGAAAAAAGGGATTAACACGTTCACGACGCCATGGTACACCGGTGTACCACTGCACAACTTGTGAGGAGCCGTTAGTGGTACACCGGTGTACCACTGACTACTGATTGTTTCATATGCTTGCAAATCCTACGGTTTCTAGTAAGGCTTGCTACATTGACCATGCGGCTATAGCGATGGTATATATACATTAGTGTAATACCGGTTTCGCTTTTCGTGATAATTGGCAATTTTGCACGAGAATTTATTAGGTGTATAAAAATCCATGTTTTTTATAATTTTTATTTTTAAAATAAACTGAAACAAGAGTATGTTAGGGTTACAGAAAGAACTAAAAAACTAAAATACAAATTTCTAAAACTGAGAAGACAAAGCCTTATATATACCGGAACATTATAACACAATTATTTATGTTTTTCATTGAAACATTGTAGACACAGTCGGTTTTCCTGGACAATCATTACAAAATGTAGTTACACGCTTTGCTTTGTTTCTAGCTGCTTTAACACCGCTTGTGCTTTGAATTTTCTGATAGCATGAAAGGCATCTCTTTCGACTATCTCTCGCCATGCCATCATATTTTTCTATTTTATGATGAGCGATAGCGCTGCTACTTCTAGGTCTTTTCCTTACGGGTGGTTCAAGATCATTAGCAACATCTTCAACCTCTATGTCTTCATCTGGCTCTAACAAACCCCTTGCGATTTGTTCGCGAAGTTGCATCATACCCATTTTTTTTGCATTTCTGCCGAAGTCGTTGTAT
This sequence comes from Kuschelorhynchus macadamiae, assembly GCA_030620095.1. Classification (NCBI taxonomy): domain Eukaryota; kingdom Metazoa; phylum Arthropoda; class Insecta; order Coleoptera; family Curculionidae; genus Kuschelorhynchus; species Kuschelorhynchus macadamiae. Next base: position 155,457 of record JAUTXW010000420.1, on the reverse strand, counting down.
ATCACCCACGAGTTTACAACACATGTGCCAAGTAGTATTTCAAAAAATACTTTTTTATATCACTTGACAGTTTTTCTAAGACAGGTATAATAGCTAGACATTTGATCCGACATATCGACGCCTTTTTTTGCCTTATTATAATCGATGACTGCTGGAGGTTTAAGAAGGTCTTCTCCCTTCCGATTTTTACTTCCAGTAGCTTTTAGTTCAGCCTTATGGCTTGGCACTGTGCTGATCATTAAGACAGGGCGTTTGTCTAGCCATTTTACCACTCGAATTCCAGTTTGGTTCTGTTCACCATAGATTTCTCCCTTCCGAAGCTTTTTTTTGCAAACTGTGGGTGGGTTGCCCTTTCTGTTTACTCTCAGAGTGCCACAAACGTAGATTTTAGAGTCGAGAAGAGCCTTGCATAACTGGACACTGGTATAAAAATTGTCTATATAGAGTGTCCGGCCTTCATTCAGCAGATCCCTTAGTAGGTCCATACAGACGTTATAAGTATGTCCCAGATCATTTTTTGGGGCATCTTGGGCATTTTTGCCAGCGTAAATCCGTAGATCAAAAGTATAACCTTGCGGAGTACAAACTTTGTATAATTGAACACCATACTTATGGGCTTTCGCGGGAAGATATTGTCGAAACGTCAAGCGGCCTCTCCAAGGCACCATACTCTCGTCGATTACAATGTCCTCGGCAGGAGAAACTGTTTGTTTGAATTTGTCACAAATAATGTTTACGATGTTTCTCAGTTTAAAAAGTCGGTCAGTATTCGCAGTGGGGTCTTCGTTGTTAGATAGGTGCAAAAATTTCAACAAACAGTCGAATCTGTCACGCTTCATTATTTTTTGAATGAAAATGTTACCGTACATTGTATTAGTTGACCAATATAACCGCATTTGCGGCAAATGGTGTATGCCCATGATAATCAGGATGGCGAAGAACTTCTTGATTTCACTGCGGTTGGTGTCCTTCCATTTACGGAAAATAGAACGCGGACGAAGATTATGTGACTGAATGTACTGAGAAGCGTAACGATTTGTCTCTAAAACGATAATATCAAGCACTTCATCACTAACAAAATGTCTGTAAATTTTATACGGGTCTGACAAGTCTAATGAGTGCACTTTTATGCCATCATTCCCGGAAAATTGGAAGTTGACGGGGATATCTCTGCATGCCTCCCATCGATCCTCAGCGGTATCACCATTTTCATCAGGCGCGACTTCATTATCTTCATCCTCGCTAGGCTGACTAGATGATTCATCTTCGGATGAGTTATCTTGCTCGTCGGGTGGGATATACGGTTCGCCTGAATCCTGAAGAGGTTCCGATTCTTCAGACGAAGATGAAAAATATTTACGTGAAGAAGTAGATGGGTCATTTGTTGGAACACATTCTGTTGCTGTTGAAGTTGATGACTGAGGGTGTAAAGTCATCTCATCGTACACTTCTTTTGGTGAACCATGTTGTAATTCCTCTTCTGACTCCGGATTATTGGAATGGGCCTCCCTTGGTGAATCAGGTTGAGGTTCCGATTGCTCAGATGGGACATTTGTTGGAACACACTCTGTTGCCGATGAAGTTGATGACTGAGGGTGTAACGGCATCTCATCATACACTTCTTTTGGTAAAGCATGTTGTAATTCCTCTTCTGACTCCGGATTATTGGAAATGGACTCTCTTGGTGAATCAGGTTGAGGTTTCGATTGCTCAACATTTTCGGGAAGGACCTCCTTTGGTGGATCATCGCGTGAGTTCGTTGACTCCACATTGTCGGAAACGACCATTGCCACTAATCTCTTACCTCTAGAACCCATTATAATGTCTTAATCTGAAACAAAAGAAAACTATTGCTACTTATGTCCCTTTTTCCCCAGTGGCCACCGGTGGTACACTGCGGCTATAATGAAAAATTTTCACTAGAGCCGTCGTGTACCACCGGTGGCACATTTTGAAAAAGGGGCACAAAGTTCAAAATAAAACTCAAGTATATGTTTTTAATGATTTATTTTACATACCATAAAAATGTACATCAAAAAAACAAAAAAACAAAATGTCGGCTACAGTTGTGTTTTAGTCTATTCATTATCGTCGTGAACGTGTTAAATTCTAATAATTAAAATCTTGAAAAAGTAATGTTTAATACTAAAACTAAAGAACAAAACTGCAATTTGTAAACAGAACAATATTTCTTAGTACAAAATAAACCAAATATAAAAACGAAATAAAATCTTAACATGGTTACAAAGAGTAAAAATTTATTTTTGATTACGGTTTAACTTAGCCCATTTTTTCTGAATTTCTATTGGGCTAGGTGATACCGAAAACAAATATTTACTTAAAAAATCGTTTTCACTCAAACTTTCATCAGAACTGGGATCTTCTGTATAACTATTATCATCACTAGATGGGAGATTATCTACTTCCATCTGAATCGGATCATCCTCGGATTCTGAAGGCGATACTTCAGTAAGTCGCTTTTTTTTATTTCTTGATACTGTTTTTTTATTTGATTTGACTTTAGTATCCGATTTGATAGGTTTACTTTTAGGGGATTTTTTCATGGTTCGCCTCTCCTCTTGTGTTTGTAAACGTTTAAGAACTTCTTTACTCGTCAGTACTTCCCCATAAGTTTCTTTTTTTATTCTTATTTGCTTTTCTGACTGAATAATTCATTGCTAAAGTCCGGCTTATACTTATAACACCTTGAAAATACTCTAAGGCTCGGATTTCAGTAACAACTGATGTTTTAGATGGTCTTATTGACCTGTACTTCATCAAATCTTTTTGACTGAAATCTCTGAAAAAAATCCAAATCTTTCGTGTTTGCTATATATGGTGACGACTGCCCGCTTTCGCTAGATATACTTAAATAGTCGCTGGGAGGACATATCCTTATTTTTCAGTCACCTCTCTATTGTACTATGTACTGAGTCACACATGCGTGTGACCCTTCTCAAGGAATTTTTGATTTTAACATCATGTTTTTCAGATAAATACAATAGAGCATTAGATAAAATGACATTCCTAGTTTGTGCTATACTCCCATTTGAATAAATTATAAAAGGTTTTATTCACCCCTATTAAGAAATTGGTTTTCAAGAAGATTAACCAAATATGAAGCGTAAGTTGAAGCCTGCCCAACTGCCTGGGTCTCATTATAGCGGTAGCACAATACTTCTGTAATGACATAAAGTGTGAAATTCCGAAAGCACAATTTTATAATAAAGTGTACTTGCCGGAATCTGCGGTGACAGTTAAACAGCTTGTACATCCATTCTGATAAGATGGCATCTTTTCTCTAGAGCGTCTTCTTTATCTCTGTTTTGAGCTGTAATTTTTGCCTCTGTGTGCTTCTTGTAGTCTTCTTCAGGTACATTTCCATTTAAAACATAAAACAAACAATAATATCCAAGCTTTTTCGAGAGTAAGGCATGATCAAAGATATTAAAGGCCTTCGAAAAATCTAAAAGAATCAAAATAGTAGCTTTGTTGTTACCGTAAAGTTACCTAACTTTGACCGAAATTGAAGTTCAATTGTGAATATCTTTGCTTGGCGTTTAGCTAATTTGTTCATTTAGTGGACCACCTTGGGGCTTCAAGTAACCCTTTAAATTGCACCATCAAATTTTTTGTTAGCAAGCCACATAAGGCATTTTTTAAAAAAAAAACCTTGGAGGTCAAAGTTAGGGACGATGAACCTAACTTTGACTGACCCCTTAAAATGTATGATATCTTAAATTTAGGGACCCTGTTCAATATCATTGACCATCAGATTCGTTTTTAAAAAATATTAGAGAAGATTTGGTTCATTTTTTTCAAGAATAAAACACAAAAAATCAAAAATAAAGTATTTATTCTTATAAATATAATAAATGCAGGTACTAAAACAGTCTCGATTTAGTAAAAACAAACTAACTAACTAAATAAATCAAACATAAGTAGGTAGCTAAATACCTACATAAAACAAAAAACAAACAAAATTAAACTTAAGAACGAAACAAATATGTTTAACATTTCGGAACAAGAAAATATTATTCTATTTTTAGTTGCAAATTGTCAACTTCTGGAAATACCAACCCGCGTTTGAAATCACTAGGTTTGTTTAGTTTCAAAATTATGTCCTTTTTAGAAACTAGTGATATATCATCTGCTATAGGCCAAATAAATTTGGAATTCTTATTCCGCATGAATTTTATTTGAAATTCTTGCTCCTCGGAAGTCATTATTTGACCAACATAATATTTTGGTTGGTTATTTAGGGTTTTTAGGGACACTACTACATAGTCATCTGTAGCACACTCTTCTTTTTTGTTCATTAAGGTCTTTCTCAAATCTGCTAGGTTCGTATTTTCCTCTGCTGAATCTTCATCGTCGAGTTGGACTTCAGTAGGTTTACTTAAAGCCTTTTTTTCATTAGCTGCCCATGTCTCAAAACAGCTATCATTTAAAGTGTCCGCGTATATTATATTGCCTTCATCAATATTGTCAGAACTTTCGCTGGCTAGTCTCATTCTTTGCGTCTTTTTCTCGAATATCTTTTTAATAGCTGTCTTCTGATTCGATGGACCTGGAGTTGGGTTGACGTCATTGTCATTCGAAGTGAGATCTTCTAATCGGATTCCCTGACCTGGTTGGACGTTGATTTTCGATTTTCTTGTCTTCTTAGGTGCTTCTTGATCCCCATATCTCATAGTTTTTAGCATTCCTACTACGACTTCAGAAACTAACTCAACTGAGCGATCTTCTGTCGTCCCTTCAGTGCTAGTTCGAGGAAGCCTATTTATCACTTCCTGTGGATTAAACGGAACGATTTCACATTTTTTAAAGCCAGAAATCAAATTAGTAGAATGATTGTTTGGAGAAATGCTCTTACAAAGATTGTTTAATAGGCGCGGAAACTGGTCCTTTTGAATTACCTGGGATTTTCTTTGTTGGTTACTTTTCCAGGAATCTAATATGTCCCGCCACTTCCTTTTTAATGGCGCATAGAAGGCGACATCCAGTGGCTGGCACAAATGGGTCGAATTTTTAGGAAAACATGCGAAAATAATATTATTTTCATGTGCAGTTTTTAAAACTTCCGATGAAAAATGACTCGCTAGATTATCTCCAAGTACTACGATTTTTCCATCCTTATGTTGTTTTTTAACGAATGGTACAAATTGGTTGCAGAACCAGTCGGTGAAAATAACAGAGTCGAACCATCCGCTTTTACTCCGATTGTATCGTGTGTGGGGGGGTCCTCCCTCTGTCCATGTGGACCAAATGTGTTCAGATTTGTACACCACGTATGGCGGCAACATTACACCACTTGCGGATCCGCACAACATAACGGACACACTGGCTTTTGTGGAATCGCGAATCCTATCTGGGTATTTCGTACCTTTTTTAAATATGTACTTTTTCCTTCCCGGATCGTGCGTCGGCTAGGTTGGTTTCGTCGTAATTATAAATTCGGCCGGGGTCAATAAAGTCTCCATCATTCTGTAAGGTATCTTTCAATGCATTAAAATATTGCATTATTGTATCTGGCGATATTTCTCCTTTTGAAACCTTGAGGTTTTGACTCATTCTATGGCTAAGTGCCTGATGCCGATTTACAAACTTTGTCGTCCACCTTAGAGTTGGCATATTTCCTTCTTTAAATTGTGAAGCGGTCACTCCCTTTTTATCTAAAAGGTCGCTTACTAAATGTTGCAAGTCTTTACGGCTAAAAGGGAACCCCCACTCGCTAACTTTTATAGCATGTGCAACTATAGCTTCTTCTTCAGTGGGTGTTAGCACGAAGAGGCGACCGACCTTACCCAAGTGTACTTTTTTACACTTATTAATTAATGTACCCTTTGGTATGTTAAATGATTTCGCTGCCTGGTTTTTTGATATTTGTCCCGACCTTATCATGTTTAATGCCCTTTCAAGGTTAACTCGATTTTCCCCTATGTCGTACTGGCTGTACTTTCTTTTCGGCATTTCTGAGAAAAAAATAATAAGTTTTTATTAAAATAAAACTCAACTTTGACCGTGCCATTAACTTTGACCGACGGTCAAAGTTATTGACAAAAGTTGCAATTTTAGGTTATGTTTACATTTTTTTTTAAATATAGAAAAATGTGTGACCAGTTCAGTTCACGTTATCACAATCACTTCCTAATAGTTTAAATCACTTACCTGCGTAATACTAATGATTAAAACGAATTAGTTTTTGCTCAGCAATGAGAAGTTTACCGGTAATATTTTCGCGGCACTTTTTCGGGATGGCGGACAAAGTTTCTATCGGGACTATTTTTTCGCGCACGTTTGAAAACGCATTAAAGGCCATCTATGATGCACTGCCCTACTTATCAGGACCAAAATCGCAACGGTATCTACTTTTGCTGCTTCATAAATTCGGTTAAAAACATTTTTTGAATTTGTGGTCAATGTTATATTCGGAGTCAAAGTTAGGTAACTTTACGGTATCTGATGATCTGTAACTATCATCAGTTACATTAAGCAGTATAGTAGTCGTAGTGTCGCCCTTACAAAATCTCGGCTGACATTAATTTAATATTTTATTAATCGAACAATATTCGTATAATTGATTAAATACAACTCTTTCAATTACTTTAGAGATGGCCGGAGGAATACTTATGGGTTTTAAATCCGTGTAAAAGGCAGAGTATTTTATTTTAGGCAATAAGATCTGAACCCTGGGCGTTACTTTTTTAGAGCATTGACAATCTCTACAACACCATTAATTTCCACTAATTTAAAATCAAACACAAATGTGTCATTAAATTTATAATTCTTAAAAAAAGCAGTGTTTTCAACACAACTATTTTGTTGAAATATTGATTAATTTTATCAGGATCTCTTAAATTATCTGGAATACTATCTCTAACATGAAATACATACTAATAGTATGTATATCATCAAGGAATTTATCTCAACAATTTAAATGGCCTTCCATCAATAGACGTTTATCAACGTTTCCTCGACGATGAAATCTTTGACATCCTATTATTATTAGAGACGAAATGCAAGTCATGATTTGCGCTAGAAAAGAAACATATCTGGTTCAGCTATAATTAATCGGTGGTTTCCTACGAATAAAGAGGAAATAAAAAAGTGTTTTGGTTTTGTAATGTATATGGATCTAGAAAAGTACCCCAAAATTTCAGCCTATTGGAGAAAACCTCAACTTTACAATAACAATTTTGTGCCGTCGGTTATGAGTAGGAATCGATTTCAATTATTACGAAAGCTTATATACTTCGCAGATAATGAGTCTGCAGATACCAATATAGAGAAGTTTTAAGTAAAATATTCCAACGAAGCTCTCCCCTGTGAAATCTTAGCTGTGGACGAAACCATGTTGTTGGATGTTGTACGTCTATACAGGACAGAATTTCCAAAATACCAACAGTGGAATGGGTTAACACAGAAAGTAGTTTTAGATCTGACTCGAGATTTTTTGAATGAGGGCAGAACCATAATTACAGATAATTTTTATGCAAAAAATCTATTAGATTCTCAAACTGGTCTGTTAGGAACAGTTAGGCATGGCTAAAGATGTTATGGCAGGTAATTTGAAAAGGAATGCGATAATAGGGAGAGAGAGTTCTATAGGTATTGTAGTAGGAAAGTGCAAGCAAAAAAGAGATGATTTTTTTCTTAATACAAAACATGTTTTAGAAGTAAATTCGACTGGAAAACGTTATAAGAAAGGAAAATATGTAAAAAAATCATTTGCTCTGATTGACTGCAATGCCGGTTAAAACGGAATAGCTGATTCCGATCACGTGGCAAGCTTGTAAAAAGGTGATACCACAAAATACTTTTTGAAATTCTTCTAATCAAACCTGTTGTCAATTCACTAATTATATACAAGTAGTTCAAAGATATAAATATACAAAACGGGGACAGTCAAAATCTACTAGTTTCGTAATTACACTTTTTGAACTTCAAAAACTAAAGGCCGAAAAACATGTCAAAATATAAAAAATAATCTGTGTAAAGCTAAATGCTAGCCAGTTAGTTTTAGTTTTATTGGTTTGATTTTTTTTTTATTTTTGGGCTTCTTATTAATTACAGAATGTCCACTTATTTTCATTTTTAAATATTATTTAACATACATTACGATACATACACCCTACCTACCTACCTAGGTAGGGTGTACCGTAGCATATATAGATATTAGCTTTCCGCACAATATAGATTATTTTAGTCAAAATTTGGGTTAGGTTTAGTTAGGTTCTTCTCTACAATATCAATGAAAAAACTCATAGTTATTCAAAATTGCGAGTTTATTGGTTGTTACAAAACAAAAGAGTTACATATGGTGTTAAACTTAACTAAGGAGTGACTTTGGATGTTGGAGCCTGGCACTGCATGTCCTCAGCATACTTTTCATAAGATGATACGTAACCACTGAGTGCTAATCGCAAGCATGATGACATGATCGTCAATTAGTCGATTGCGATATTTTGACTTAATTATCTTCATTTCAGAAAATGCAGACTCGCACAAATAAGTTGACCCAAACATTGCTGTCAGTTGAAGGGCGATTTGCCTTAGATTCGGATATTTATCTTCAGATATAAAACACCAGAAATTTGTATCAGATGCTGTAGCTTTGAGATGTATATCTGATATAATCTGCACCAACTCATTTTCAACAGAACATGAGATCATATTAAACTGACTTGCTATTTCAGTAGCTAATTCCTCAATGTTTTTACATGAAAAAGGATAACTCATAAATGATGCTACATTTGCCAATTTACTAAATTAAAATATGTGATAATTCAGCCTCATACGTATCATAAATCAACTGAGGAATCCTTGCTTTCAAAGACGGAAAATGTTTCAGATTCTTTCTTTTCAGTTGATCTATCATAAGATACTTTTGAATGCGTTTACTGCGGTAATCATCTCAATAACAGTTTTTCCTTTACCTTGAAGCTCCAAGTTAATGGTGTTTAAGTGCATTGTGCAGTCAAAAATGCCACATCAGTCAGCCATTTTTCGTTTTACAACATCTGAGTGTCACTACCTCTTTCGTCTAGAAAACCTGTTATTTCGGGCAATAATTCTTGAGACCTTTCTAGGAATTTTCCGCGACTCAACCACCTGACGTCCGTGTGAAGAACTAAATTAGTGTGTTCAGCTGACTCTCTATCTTCCAACTGCAACTTAAAGAGCCGCCGTTGCAAGCTACGTGCACGGATGGAATTCACAATTTTTGGTGCAATGCCCATAATTTCCTTCCTTTTCCCCGTGTTTAAAACTTTTGAACACAAAACTTGATGATGTATAATGCAATGGATTGAAAAAAATGAAGGGATATCTTCATTAGCTCGACACAATGCCACAAAACCGTTTTTGTTTCCAGTCATTGTTGGTGCTCCATAGGTTGTAATGCACACTAATTTATATATTGGTAGCTTGTAGTTTTTTACAAAATTGAAGAAAGCGTCATATATATCTTCGCCATGGGTGTTCCCCTTCAGAGGAATGATTGTCAAAAATTCTTCCTTAGCCAACATGTCATTGAATACCATCCGAATAAAAATACATAGTTGGGCAGTGTCTGTCATAACGGTGGATTCGTAGAACTGTAAAGAAAAGTATGTACATTCCGTTATATCATTTTTTAGTTTATCTGCCATGTCCTGACTCATGACTTCAATACGCCTTGTGACAGTCGGACGAGATAACTGAAATTCTCTAATAGCAGACATGATTTCTGTTTTATTTTTAAACTCCAAATAAAGTCTCACCCGCTTCAATAAATGCTTCCTTCACAACCGATCCATCTTCGAATGGTTTCTTGTGTTTCGCCAATATATGAAATATTTTAAATGACGCGGTCGTAGCAGCTTTTGATTGTTTGGCTGGTCTTGTGAACATGGTTTGTTCTTTTTTCAAACAAGATATCAAATCACGTACTTTTCGTTTTCTTAATTCACTCTGTGGCGGAAAATCCTTTTCATAGTTTTTATGAACCGTTTCATGATGCCTCTCTAAGCTACCACGCTTAGGTACTGCCACTGACGCACGACAAATAAGACAAATGCACTTATCCTTCACCATACAAAACAAAAATTCTTCCTCCCAATCGTTATTAAAATGATACGTTTTAGATTTCTTCGCTGTACTCATTTTGTACTATTTAATAATAAACTTTATATCGACGTAGTATTGCCTTCAAGTTGCAATTCAGAATGACTGCAATTCGTGCAGGCGCAACATTTATATCGGCGTGAACGAAAGTCTCGTATGTTCCCTCAAACGCGCCGCCCGAAATTTCTAGAAAAGCGGCAAGAATAAAAAACGCGGCTTTTCTATGACAAGTACCGCGCGTTCCTTTGATAAAGCCGCCTTTTGCCGCTAGCAGAGTGTTATTTTATTACGTAATAAATTTTTGTAGTTTAGTTAAGTACCTACTTATTAAAAAAATGTTTCTTCTCGAGATCTACTCAAAAAGCACTCGCGATCGACCGTTTGAGCACCCCTGATATACATGGTTCTTGATATTCCGTTTCAATATTTAAAGAGGCTATTCTACATATAGGTATATTAAAAGAAGTTGTTATGAACATGGGTCCGTAAACGCTTCGTTTTAAGGATACTGGGTGTTAAAGAGAGAAGCTGTAATAAGTTTGACCTAAGTTGCAAAAGAACCAACCAGAAAAGACAAACACCTCCTAGTGAATACTGTTTTACCAAGTTTCTGTAATCGCATCTTATATTTTTAGTTATTTTGAACGTTTTGGTTATATGCTAAAAATATTATAGTATATCTAGCGCACTGTTGTGTTTAAGTCAATAATTTCGTCTAAATTTTCTCTTTCTTATGTGTGCTGTGATTTGCACCTCTGGATGTAATATTTTAGGCGTTCTTGGCTCTCATGATAAATGTTGATTTATTAGTAACACATTTTTGAAGTTGCTTTGTTTTTGTTTTTTAATTTCTTATTTATATATTACACAATTGGGCATATTATTTTTACACTTAACATGTCTTCATATTTGTAATTACTTAATAACTATCGCACGATATTATAGTTCTCATATATAAAATGCATTTCTTAAGTTCATTTATAGTTGCTTATACTTATAGTTTCCTTCTTTTTGCTGGGTTCATAGTAATCTAAATAAATTAACATACAAGCAAATTTATACCGGCTAACTTTTTTCATTTTCTCGGTGTTTGAAATTTTGCATAATCGTGTGGAAGTTTAAATTTTCCAAGAAAATATGAAGTTGTGTTTTTAATGAAATCGTGTTGTTCCTTTATTTGTACAGTTTCTACCATTTGTTTCTACTAGAAAATTAATTAGAATTTATCTGAAACTGACAGTACTATTTACATTTTTGTTATAAGTAATTTCTAGAAAATTTGTTGGGTGTTCATTTTTACACAAGGGTCTTATAAAGAACTAGAATCACGGAATTTGATAATTTTTAACTGACTTGACTTGAAAAGAAAGGGGTTATCAGTTCGATACTATGTATTTTTTTATGTATGTACGTCGATTATTCTGCAATAATTTGACGAATTTGGATGACATTTTCAGGAAGTATAGGGAGCATATTGAAAAAAAAATTAAAAATACGCACAAACCTTAAAGAGGTTTTAAAGAAAAATAAATATCACCAATACAAGTTGTCCATTTTTCAAGGGCGTGTTAAAGGCGATTGTCTAAGGAGACTTACCTTTTGTAACCGATACATTAACAAATGCCAGGAAAAGGTAAATTTTAGTAGTACTATTATATGGACTGACAAAACATTTTGAGAACTGTGGATTCTTTAATAAACACAATCGTCATTATTGGGCAACAGAAAATCCAACATTGCTGGCACAGCGTAGGTTGCAAACTCGATTTGGCATGAACGTTTGGTGTGTCATTTATGGTAAAATAGTTTTTCATATTAGATAGTTTAACTGCCTTATATATAATCTTGTATTTTCAGATAATCGACTTATAGGTCCATTTTTTGATCAGAATACTTTAAATGGTAAATGATATTTAGATATGGTAAAAAACCAAATTCTACCAGCATTAGAGATGTACCACAACACGAATTTCATTATGTATAATTTCTGCAGGATGGCTGCCTTGTCCACAATTCCAGGGCTATCAAAGATTTATTAAGACACATTTTTGGTGACAAATGAATTTCCAATGTGGTCTCATATAGTGGCCTGCTAGTTCGCCAGATATTTGGATTTCTTTTTGTGGGTGCACGTTAAAAACGAAGAGAGTTTCCAAGAAGTGTTTGCTAATATTAAAAGAAACACACTTCGGCGAGCGACAAGTATTATTTTAAAAAAATGTCGTATTAGACAAAATGGACAGCATTTTGTTTAATATTCCAAATTTGTCATTTTTGTATGTACACGTGTATGTATACTTCTTGTGAGTACTACATTAAACATTTATTAAATATTAAAAAAAATAATATTGTTATCAGGGCGATCTAAAGCCTACTAGAATAAAATCGACTTTTGCAAAATTTGATTTTTTCTTTAAGAAGCATAAACATGTTATACATCAGTGAATATGAGCTTTCATGCCGAGTTTAAAAAAAAAACAAAAATCCAATATGACGTCTATAAAAAAAAATAAAGTTGATGATGGTGAAGAATAACTAAAACGTCGAAATAAAAATCTGATGCAGCAACTGTTTTCTACATAAAAAATGACTGTAAAAAAGTTTTTACAAATTTTGAAAAAAAATACAAGGTTATAGAGCTTTATATAAAATGCCATTTTTCAGCTTTTTAAAATATCTCAAAAACCCAAAAAGGTAAAAGTACGCCGCTGGCGTCTTTAAATTACCAAAAAAAATCTGTAAAACTTTGCCTATTTAATCATTTTTCTATTCTTTATAGTTTCCGAGATCCCAGTACATGTATTACGACAATGGCCCACACTTTTAGAAAAAAGTAACAGGCAACTCGCATGAACTTTATTATCGTTGCAAGTAATATAATAAGCAACACTGATAAAAATTAAGGGAGAAATTACAAGAATCAGAAATATCAACTAGTCTAATCATTTACAGAATAAGTAACATTAACCATATATAATATGCAGTACTGAGCTACCAGTGGATTAAAATCGCAGGAAAAAAAATACCTACAAAGTGAGCGAATTATTATATAACTAGTTGAAAAATGAGCGTGTTTTTTCCACAAGATGTGCATCATGTGCAAAAAACTAGCCGTTTTGCATCGTGTTTTATGCAAGATTTGTTGCAACCTAGCTGTTACGAAAAAAATAAAATTTGGATTATCTTTTTTTATTTAGATATCATCAAAGACATTTTTGTTTGTTTCTATAGAGATATGAAAATATCAAGATTTATTTCTTAATTTTCTGTTTAAAAATGAACGAAACCTTCCGACTTTAAAGAAGTTGCCAAAGCTGAACCAATTTAGTTCAGTACATAATCATTTAGTAACACGTATTATACTGTCTTTTCAAACATTTTTATTGGGCGTTATTTTGTTCCATCATATTGGATTTCTACTAGTATTTTACAAGTTTCTATCTATTTGATTTTTAAGCATAATTTAAAATTAATTCAATTTTGTTACGTCATTGTCGAATTCATATCAGTTTATCCATAAATCAGATTTAATTTTTCTGCAAAATTTAAAGTGATTTTTTAAAAATTTTATTTGGCCGCCATTTTGTTTCGTCATCTTAAATTCGTACCACAATTTTACCAATTTATCTCTATATCACACTTAATGCTTGCAAGTTTGAAATGACATTTAATAAGTAATTTCTCCAGGCTAATTTTTCAAATTTTTTATTAGGTCATCGTTTTGTTTGATTCATATCGAAATGTTAGTTCATTCTTATGTTACACTTGATTTTTGTGCAATATTAGAAGTAAATTGGATAACTAGTTTTTTTTAGTAATAATCTTTTAACGTTTCACTAAGCCGCCATCTTGTTCCGGCATATTGGATGTTTACCAAAATATTACCTGGTCATTTCCATATGACCGTTAATTTGTGACTAAAATTTGAAGTAACCTTGTTAAGCAGTTTCTAAGCTATGCGGTGAACTCAGCGGCAAACTTGCAGAAAGATCGCGAGACGGACCCACGGAATTGAAAAAACATATTTTTTTTGGCATCTAGAGGCACTAAAACGTGAAGATACGTAAAACCTGAGAGGCGATTACAAACATTTTATTTGTCGCCATCTTGAATTATCACCACAATTTTACTAGTAGTATTCCTATAAAATAATTAGTTATGGCATACAATTTGAAATCAATCTATTATGTAGTTTTTTCAGACTGAATTTTTAAATATTTTATTAAGCCGCCATTTTTTCCCGTCATCTTGGATTCGTACCAAAATTTTACCAGTTGATTTCAACATAATACTTGATTTTTGTGTAAAATTTTAAATAGACTGGATAAGTAGTAATAATTTTTTTGAGAATTTACTTGGTTGCCTTTTTGTTTGCCCTAATGAATTTTTACCAAAATGTCACCAAATCATCCTCATACGACCCTTAAGTTTTGACCGAAATTTGAAGATAATCGGGTAAGTAGTTTTTTAGTTATGCCGCGAACAGAAACGTAAAGATCTGAAAAAATCTCGGATGGTGATTTTTTCAAGATCTTACCAGGGAAGTAAAAAATATATCAAAAATTCCCTTGCTACTACTTTTGAGTGAAAAAATTAAAAAAATATACACAAAGTCTAGGTCTCAGTCAAAAATAAGTTTATAAATTAAGAATAGATTACATCTTTCGCCCTAACGGGTATTGTCAGACCTAAAATGAATATACAATACAACGGAAAATACAACTGAATAATATATAACTTTACCATAAACAAAACACATTTTACAAAGTACATAAAACAAACATAACCAAAAAAAGAAACAACGAAGTACGAAAGAATGTTACGCTTGAGTGACCAATGAGAGACGTCGATGTAAATTTATTTGATGAGAGGCGATAGGTCAAAACGAAAAAAGAAGCGATTGTTCAGGATGAACTTGACTACCTGTCGTCAAGTACATTAATAACAAGAAGAAGAATTAGTGAAAATAACAGAAAAAACTGGAAGGTTAAGCAAAATAAGACTATATAGTTATTCTTTTGAAATATTAACGTTAACATTACCATTAACATCATTAACGCAAGTAAGGATGGGGCTCTTTTTAACTTTTGTTATTTCCATCTTTTCCAAAAGATCCAACTTCTTACCTTTATCGCATTCGTGAATTATATTTACATTTTCAGATATAGAAAAACAATGTTTTGAGGATAACAAATGATTCGCAAAGGCAGATTTTGTATTAGAAATATCTGTATTTTCACGTTTTGTAACCAAGCTGAGGTGTTTCCTACCTAATTGTCCCACGTAAACAGCAGTACACTCTTCACAATAAAGGGAATAAATTCCAGATTTCTCACGACCATCATTTTTGTCTTTGATTCTAACTATGTGTTGTTTTAAAGTATTGTTTAAATGTAGAGATATTTCTAAAATATGTTAAAACTCTGAATTTCTTTGTATTAATTAGATTATTATGTATTAAGTTATAAGAGATTTCGTATTTGTTCATAAATTTGTAAAAAGGTTTGTTGAATGTTTTCATTAGGAAACCACTGTTTAATGCAATTTCCCTTATTATATCTAATTTTTGAGTAAAAGCAACTTGGGATAGTGGTAAAAGTCTGTACAAAAAGGAATTAAAAGCTGCACATACATAAGAAAATGGTGAGTTAGATGTAAACTGAATGATATTATCAGTACAGGGGGGTCTTCTATATGCCTCAAAACTAATTTTGTTATCATTTCTAATTAAAAGAAGGTCTAGAAAACGAAGCTTGCCATCAGTTTTACTCTCCGTAGTGAAGGGTATTTTTTCATGCAAAGAATTGATAAATTCTAAAAATTTTAACAATTCTCGTTCACTACCTTTCCAAGCAATACAAATATCATCCACATACCTTTTATAGCTTACCAGATGTTCTGAAAACGAGCTATACATTATTTTCTTTTCTAAGTTGTTCATAAAAACTTCATTCAAGAATGGTGAAAGGCAAGAACTCATTGCCAAGCCCGAACGTTGTCGAAAATATCTAATATTAAATTAAAAAAAGTTCTAGCACAGATTTTAGTTTTTTTTTCGTTTTGACCTATCGCTTCTCATCAAATAAATTTACATCGACGTTTCTGACTGGTCACTCAAGCGTAGCCTTGTATTGTATTTCATTGTTTCTTTGTTTGGTTATGTTTGTTTTATGTACCTTGTAAAATGTGTTCTGTTTATAGTAAAGTTATATATTATTCAATTGTATTTTCCGTTGTAATGTGTATTGATTTTAGGTCTGATGATGCCCGTTACGGCGAAACATGTGACCTTATTCCTAATTTATAAACTTATTTTTGACTCAGACCTAAACTTTGTGTATATTTTTTAATTTGTTCATTATCAAGTCTCTTTGAGATAATATGGATACTTTTTTTTTACTTTTGAGTGGTTAAATTTAGAGCTAAAAATATTGTTTCTTTTTTTGCTTATAGTAATTTTGTTTAAAAACATTAATTTCAAAGAATTATTACATTATACATGAAATGTCTTTCTAAAACACTATTCCGTGCACGTTATTATAAGCTGTACGCCATCAGAGGTAAGTTTCCCATAATAAAATATAATATTTTATTACTCTTTCGAGTTTTATTATTGTGACCATTTGCATATCGCATAATAAAATATAGAATAAACGGGTAAAAGCAAATTTGGTAAAGACCAAAAAGGTATATTCTGCGGTAGGTTTTAGATATAATATTTTTCCGTAATAGAAGCAGCTTTCGCCCGCTTGATGTTCAATTTTATGCTGGCTAATAATAAGCTCTAAAATTTTGTGTGTTAAGTGCATTCTAAATCGGTAAGACGCCTTATAAAAACCTAAAATAGATAGTAATATTCAAGCTAGATGGAGCCACAGATATGTTGCAGAGAAATTTCGGAAAGCTCAAGTTTTGATGCAACTAAGTAAAAAAACAGTCCACTAGATGTCCCAAAAAACACCTCGTATTGACAAGGGGGTTTATTTGACAATAAAGAACCCAGATGAATCCAGATTTTATATGGAAAATATGGAATAACCCGAGTATAGTATGAAAAAAAGTATGGAAAGTAAGCTTCAATCTGTTGGCGGTTTCACTACTGTTGGGAGGAGAAATATCCTGAAATAATCGCACCCGCCTAGTTATTTTTAGACAGAATTCCCTAGAAATGTTTCTATCCCATCGATCAGGACTACTAAACCAATTTTTTGAAGACGAAAACATTTCAGTAATGGATTGGCCTACTGGTTCTTTATAGAGCGTTTGTGGGGTTGTTTAAGAAGACGTGAGAGAAAGAGGCAGATTGCTTCACCAACGTTTAGAGACTTAAGTCGTGTCCCTATAGAAGAATGGAGCGCTGTTCTACTAGATATCATACGGAATCTGGTAGATAGGGAAGACAATATGAGCTAAAGAGAGTCCTACCCAATAGTAGTTTCCTTTTTAATAACGTCCAGTCAACTGTTTTCTCTTCTTTTGTGACAATATATGAATAAAAATGATAAAACAACTATTGATGTATTTTGACGGATTTTCGTGAAATTCTGCTATTTTAACTGGATTGTACAAGGGTTTCCCATATACTTTGACACCGAGATAGAGTTTATTATTCAATATTTAAGAAAACGTTGAATAAAAAAGCTATTTGGTTTTACCTGATAAGAATATATTTATAAAATTAATAATGAAGATAAAAATACCTCAAGTTACTTACAATTTTATCTGAATATGTAAAAAAATAAAACCCCATTATTTATCCATGTATCGTAGGTCGTTCTAATCCGGTATAAATTCGGTAAACGAGATTAAAAGCTGGATTGCAGGGCTTTTATTTAAGATACGGATCTAGAAAATCGATTCAGAAATAGATTATTTCTTGAATTTGGGCCAAAATAATCACTATCCATTTCAAAGTTGGAAAAGTGTATAATAAATAACGGCCCCAATTGACTGTCCTGCGTGGGGTGCTCCACATGTGTAGATAAAAACATCTGACAAGAAACCTGCTGCTAGGAGAAATTGTTTCCTATTAAATAAATGTGGTTAAATCTAAGTCTTGAATGGCCATAGTTGAGACGTGAAGCTATATAAGGGAAAAATGGCAAGTAATCCGATTTTCAAAAGAACCACCCTAAATACAGGTCATTTTTATAAAACTGTAACTTGAATTTTGGATCGATCTCTTGTAACTTAAAAAATAAATTAAGAAATATCTTTCATAAAACCTTAATTGGGGAAACATTTTGAACACAGAAAATTAAAATTCGGTAAAATTGTGGTTATAGAAAAACCAAAAACTTGTATCATGTTGTTTTTCCACGCGTACCTATCACTATTTAACATATTAGATAAAATCATATTTATTATATATTATTGCGAGCATTAGTGCGAACTGAAAACTCTTCTTTGCATAGCTTCCCAAATATTTTCAGTGGGATTAAGGTCAGGCGGCAATGTGTGATCTGATCTGTCATTGTCATCCACGTCAATGAAACCTGAGCTCTGTACCCTTACATATGACAGAATTATTGGTTTCAATATTCAACTTAAATACTTTCGAGCATTTGCTGTAAAACAATCAAATGTAATTGGGTCTGCTTTTCGGTTTTCTAACGGTCTAGTTTGTCTCCTGGTATCAGTTTTTCTAACACATACAATTGCTGTTTTGTTTTGTCTTATCAATTTCTCCAGCATCCTTGTTTAAAGAAATTTTAGAACATTTTACGTTTTCCATGTAAAGTGGAACAAGACCACAAGCTTTAAACCCATTTTGTACAGTTTCTTTGAACACAAATGACAAAGCAATTTCAAATAATTTAGGAAGATGTTCTTTTCTCAATTTTGTTCTATCGTCATCAATATGAAATTGGCTTACTAATTTTTTGCAGTACTCTTTTAAAGGTTTAAACAGTGTAATACCCATGGGTTGAATAAGAGGCGTCGAATTAGAATACAAGGCTATTATCTCTATCTGATTTTGTTTAAAATACTGGGATAAACTGTAGGTTAAATGGGATACATGTCTATCAATAAAGAGTATTATATATTGTTCTTATCTAACCAGGGATGAAAGATGTTAAAGGCCGTTTTACATGCTGCAATTCTTCTTTGCAATATGCAATAGTCTTGAACAAAGGCATGCCCAGTTTGACAAAAGATACAAATGTCTTGCCACTGCGCATGCTTTTTTTCAATACTATTGCAACTTGCAAGAAAGAATTGCAGCATGTAAAACGGCCTTTAGTTATATATTCGTAGAATGTAGCACCACACATCCATCCTGTGTCAGACCGGCCAATGCCCCATTGAAATAGATATGAAACTAGGAATACTCTCATATTTGAAGATGATTATAGGTGGTGGGAAGTCTCCTTGTTCATTAGCGGTAAGAAAGACTGTAATATTTCTTTGTTTCTTCCAACTGTGTAAACAGAATTTTCTTGCAAGAACTTTGTCACCTTTCAACTTTCAGAACGCAAATATTCACGAATCTCGTTGAACCATCATCTTATCTGCTCTTCTATTATGCCATCTCTTGCCGACGTTAAGTTTTGTGCTATTCGAGTTGTTATTTGTGGATTCCTTTTAAGGAAAAAGGCAAACCATTTTTCACCTGGTCATCCATTGGTAAATGGGGATTTTCTCTTAGTTAATTTGATAACCATTTGGACAATGTCAAGAACTTTCTCCTTTGTTACGGGTCGGTGTTGTTGGGATAAGAGAAGGTTACCAATATTTCTTCCTCAATACTACTCATTATTATATCAACAGATATTCCGTGCGAAATTGCCTCAAGGGCAGATTCTATTTGCTCTTTGGTATAACTGAATTTAGGAGGCATGATCCTGTACAGTAAAAAATACATATAAATAAGTCAACTGCAAAAACAAAGCATTAATGTCCAACACTGTAACACAGTAATCTAAACACCTAAAATTTAGTTTAAAATCAAATCAAGCATTAAATTTTACCAAAAACATAAAAACACAGTCAAATACAATGGCAAAGCAATAATGTCGAACACTGGAGCCCCATAATACCTCAGTTATCAACGAAAAGTGTCGAATACTGGAGAATATTATGCATATGCATACCCAGTAATCGACACGCCTATAATTTAGGTTAGAATTAGTATTTTTCAAAAAGCTAAAATGATAATTTTAGACATCAGGATGTTTCCTTCCAGTTTTTAAGTTGGCAATATAATAATTTTTGTTTAAATACAAATTTCGATTTTTTTATATTTTTTTTTTAACCTTTTTAAACCAACTTAAACAATAATTTAATACACCTTATCTAAGGTGTATACTTTCTGTTCTATATAACCATGACAGTATGGCCGCAAAACCAATGGAAATAATTTAAGTTAATAAAGATGTCCACAAGGTTTTTTAGAACCTTTTCTTAATTTTACTTAATAATACAAGCACACAAAATGGTTTGAACAAATAATTGAAATAAAAATAATAGGTAGGAATTCTCGAAACAATATCTATATCACTAGGAAAAAAGATGTTCTGACCATTATAAAATAATATACTTAAATAGGCCGTCCTTGTCCATTATGGCATAACCTAGTCCTCTTTCACCGGAAATGACCGGAATTAATTTTTTTGCGATTGGATTAAAAATAATCTTAAAAATTAAATATTACTAAGAAAAATACTCGATAATCAATTATTTACTTTTATCAAGTGTGCCATTGATATCCATGCTGGATATTGAGTAGGATTTTTAAGTCTGACAGTTGGTTGATCAAGATTACTTACGTTGGATCTATCTATGCGTCATGTCACGTAAAGTCTGCCCAGCCTATCTCTGTTGATCAAAAGAATCCACGCCTATGCTCCTAAGGCACGGAACAGCATTTTTTATACAGTTTTCTGCTGCCTCTCTTCAGATATCGTCAAGAAATTTAGGCGTGCAAATCTGTATCTTTGGCTAACAAATAGTTCAGAGTATTAAACAAAAATATAACTTCAACTAACTTCAATAACATATCCCGAAATAAAGAAATCGAGAATAGTGAGATCCGGTGAACGGGCGGGCCACCGTATTGGACCATTGGTTGCAATAACTTTATTATTAAAATATTTAATTAAATAATTAAGAACTTCTCTGGTATTGTGAGTGTTTTGCTTGTTAAACATACAATTATTAGTAAATCTGGATTCGTCAGAAAATAAGATAATCATATCAAGGCCGTTAATCTCCATTTCTTTATTTATAATAAATCTGCCTTCCGCCACTTGATTTCATTCCTGATGCCTAAACCGATTCTCGGGATATGGAAATACTGATGAACTGGATGTTGCCGGTCGGGGTATCTCTGAGCACACAACTCAGCAGCATTCCTTAAATTTTTATGACATTCTCCAAATATTATTAACATATAGACTTTTTCACCTTGAGAATACATTATTTTAACTTTTGAAAACAAAAATAATACCGAAAATCAAGAAAAATAATGAAATCTTATGTCTTCTCAGAAAAAGTAGGTAAGTGTCACTGTGATACAAACAATCCTACTTAATATCCAGCATGTCTATCCATGGCACACTTGATATAAGCAAATAATTGATTATCGAGTATTTTTTCTTAGTAATATTTAATTTTTGAGCTTATTTTTAATCCAATCGCAAAAAAGTTAGTACCGTTAGTTAGCGATTGTATTATTCTGTCATCATTTCAGATCCTTAGACATCCACCTAGATGCAATTTTAAAAATAGCTATAAAAAATCAGGTAGGCCTAAAAAGTTTTTAAAATGTCATTCTAATTCAGGATTGTCTCAGGAATCCAAAAATGTAAAAAGATACAGAGTGTTCCATTTAAAAAATCGAAACTGGAATCATTTCCAGTAAAACCGGAAAGTGAAGATATGCGAAAACTCTGCTCTTTATGTACCGTTTACCTATACCAAATTTCGTTTTGATACATCAAATACTTTAAAAGTTATGGCCAGTCTAATAGATTCGTTGACATCCGGTATAGTCCTGTACCTGATTGTTCAGGAATTCCAAATATCTTTCTCCGTTCATAAAAACTATCGGTCCTACAAATTTTGCCCCCACCACACTAAGTCACACATTAACGCCAAACATTTCTTAGATTCCCGATTCCCTTATTAAATAGCCTTAGGTTTTCCGTAGTCCGGTATCCGAAATTGTCGTATTGCACATACCAGATTTCGTAATTAAACTATTTAAATTTATATTTCTTTATCATTATTCTGATACTTTCACGCTCTAATCCACATCAATTTGCTATTTGGCGAACTGATGTTGTTGCCTTTTTTCTAATTATATGTGTCTTCCCAATATCTTGCCTATCTAGCTTCATTTTAAGATCTAACGAAATAATTTACCGGACACTCGAAAGGAATACGAGAAATTTCTGACGGTATATATTATACAAATAAATACAGTAAAGCCATTTTAGTTTTAAAACGTCTTTTAAATGCACCCTCGCAAATTTCGAAAATGGTATGAATCCATTACAGAGCAGGAGGTAATTAATTTAATGTACCCAATTCAGTAACGCACTGCGGAACTTAGTTTATGTTTGTGCAGAGTCGAGCGGGGTAAAATATGGAGATGAATATTGGGGAATTGCGAAATATGAAACAGGTGTGTTGAAATAAATGTGTCGGTTTTAAACTAAACTTTTGTGATTAATCTGTTGTTCGAAAATTCCGGTGTAATCGAACCGAATAAATTAACTCTGAAAACCATTTATTTCGTATAATTGTTCAACTTTATTCTTTTAGGATTTGCTAAAGTCCTTTTTTGTACACATTTCTGAAATAATATAACTTTTATCAATTCAGAATTAATCATGACAAGAACAATACTGAGGCGCTAGAGCAGTTTCGCGAAAATCTGGTGCGATAGCGGTAGAAAGGGTTAGCTTACATTCCAATTCAAATTTTATTCAGCTACAGTAATCATTAAAAGTCGAAATAATCCAAATTCATTGAAAAAATAAATATTTTTTTTGACACAGGCACAGAAACATGGGCAAAAGCCTGATCAGTAATGTAACAATGTTATAAACGGGGTATACAAATAGGGAAGCCATTTAAAAGTGACCAGAATATGGTGGGGTGTACTTCTTTTAAATTTTAACTATATATAGATAAGATGGCTAGTTCACTAAAGAAGAGTGTCTACGTTAGACTTAGTATTTTTGAAAGAACACCACTGCGAACGGCAGTTGTTCATCGGAGAGCATTTGGTGGTGAGTTAGGCTGTACTTACCATTTCAGAATTTGGGACGATACTTTATTTATTTTTATTATATGTTATACATATCTATGTCATTAAAAACCAAGAAAATTGTTAATATATTAATATATAGGTTAGGGAAATCAGTCAAGTAAAAAACATACGGACAGTAAAATAAGTATTTTATTTTAAAAATGTTTGGCAACTTTATATAAATACCACAATTTTACCTACCTGTAACAACAGTTTAATGACCTTGTTTATTTTAGCCTTCTCATTTAGTGTCAGTTTTTATTACATTTTAGATTTTACAAAAATAAATTCTTCAGTTTAAACCCTCTGAGATCTCAGTTTAATACTGAGAAGTATATATATCTATATTAATGCAGTCGTACATTAATTAAACTGTATTTAAAACAAAATTATGTACTTAATAGAACCATACAATTTATACAGGCCTTAGCTTTGAACATCCCAGGTGTTCGAATCAACCAACATTGGGTGAAGACGTGCCAGGTCTGATGAATTCCATTCAGCGAACAATATAGTTGGCCCCTCTTTTGGGTGATCGGGTGCATCTTGTTAGTTACACTTGAATTGCGTCACACAGGAATAGGTCTTCTACAACCTCAACATGTGGTCATGTGTTTCTCTATGACTCAACAGGTCATATTTACAAAATTGAGTTTAAAATACCGAAACTGTTAAAACCCTAAAACAGAAACTAACATCTAGACATTATTTATTTGTCTTTAAAATTGGCTTACCATAAAATGTAGATTTAAGTAGCCCCAATTTCACTAACGGCCATCCGATCTAATCGGCCACAAGAAGGTGAAAGGCTTCTCAAAAAAGATTTGCATGAAAAAACTGGGCTAATATTGAACTAGATGACAATTCTGTTAGATCTTTTCAGCATGCATAATTTAAAAATTTTATCCTGAGCCACCTAGTGTAGTCAGATGCAATAAAGTTGGCTGACTAAGAGAATGAGGAGAAACACATTTATTGATTTAAAAAACCTGGTTTCACATAAATAAAAACAAAAATAGTAGCAAACAATTTAAGGCAAATTTTAAATATGCTTCAACGGCACAGCGCAGACGCAAGAACAGAAATGACATTTACATACTTAATAAATTATTTTGCAGTTGACATTGATCAAATAAATTTAAACAAAACACTATTTCATATTATTTTACAGAGGACCCCGTTTTTTCTGTGGTTTTGGTACTAAATTTCTTTAGAAGTGTTTAGTGAATCTGTTTGATGCATGAACTTGTGCTATCAAGAGAATATGGGCTCAACGTTGCGCAGAAGTCCCGGAAGCGAAAGCTCGAATTAGAAAATGAGAAATATTTATAAAACATCCATTTCAGTTTTTTTAGTGTATCATGTACCGTAAAACGGGGTGACTTTGATCAAATCAACAAACTTCTTTGTTATTTTTTCGTAAGTTGCTTGCTATTTCTTGATTTTTCTTTAAGCACACTTACTATAATTAGACCAAAGAAATACAATTTTTTCACAAGAAATGTCACATAATCGATATTTACGTTAAAAAAAGTAAAAAAAAATTAGTGATAAAAGTTACCCAGTCTAACGGGGTGTCTTTGATCATACAGAATTTATACCATTAACGAGTAGTAGGTACACCTATAAGTGATCAAATTCGCCCCGGTTGAAATTGTTGAAGTAGATTTTTTTATGGATTGTTTTATGTTCTGGGGTGACACTGATAATGGTAAAAGATTTTATACTTTATTTTTAATTTATTGTTTATTACAAAACTAATTTAAGTTTAACTTATTTTTAGTGATTAAATGATAAAATTGAATGAAAACAAACATAACGAAAGCTAAAAAATAATGTGTAACATGCACTAATACTGTTTTATATCTACCACAGGTATACTTAGGTCTGTTTTCCATGCTTTCCTTCTTATGTTCAGGAAGAAGGCATAGAATGTCTTCCTTTTTCACAACTGACGTGTCTTTTTCTATAAACCGGAACATTTAGGTCTCCATCTTAAGGTTTGATTTAATTCCATTTACACCTATTTCATTCGGCTAAGAAATAACATCTTCAAAGCGACAAACATATCTATCGCATGTTGACATTCATTCTCTTTCCTGCACCTTCAAATTTCATCAGTGCATATTAACTTGGCTTAAGAGCTTCATCAGTTACACATACATACCGGCAACTCTGATTGTAACTTCGGGTCTGACTTAGTTTCTTTCTTTTTTTATTTCCTTTCCATGTCAGTCGACTCTCTCTTTGTTTCTTAAAGAAATAAGTCAAGGTTTCTGCGACCATTTCATGAACATCAATATCTTGATCTGGAATTCTTTTCAGGACTGTTGGGGTCTGGCGGAAATATGCCAGTTTCCGCAAAACCCGCGATGAGTTCCTTCTTAACAGCAGAAGAAACACCTGAACGTTATTTAGGACGTCATCCATATTTTCCAAAGTCTGTTTTAAGAACTTTGGGAAAAATCTCCTTTGGCACAACGCCGACTTTTGGATTTTCTACTTTCCACTTAAGAAGCACTTTCCGCTATGCCATCTTCAGCGGCCTAAAAAAAGCGACGTCGAGAGGTTGTAATAGGGGTGTACTATGAGGGGGCAAACAAACAAATGAAACATCCTTTTTCTCACTCTTCTGTATAACATCGGCCCTCAAATGAACAGAGCGTGTCACCAATCAACACTTTTCTTCTTTCAAGACGTCTAGCATGAGGTAGCAATCTACCCATGCTGTGTTCTCTAGTACCGAGTGCCACCACTGCAGAAAGGCCCAGAACAGCAAGGTATCTCTTTGGGTCCCGCTTCAGCCTACGTATTCCACAAATGTTCACCTTTGTAAATTACAAATGGTGGCATCGGACAGGTTGTTCTCATCATAATTGAAATTATGGGTTGAAGGAACTCCACGAAGCACATCCCCTAAGTTTCTAAAATAATTTTCTATGACATCTCTTGTCAGTGCGGCTCTAGCTCTTTTTATGTTGGCTACCCAGCGCTGAGATAAAACATTTTTGTGTCGTTTGAGAAATTAATCAACACAATCGTGGTTAGTTATTTCTTTCTTGTCCAGATAGCTTTTAACAAATATTTGAAGGTCTTTTCTATTTAAAGGAAAGCCCCAATCGGAACTTTTCTCGATCGCATTAACAAATGCATTTTCTTCGGCTCTTGAAAACACGGTCTGACTACCATGCTTCGTTCCATATTTGCCATGATACTTGTTGTTAAGCGTACCGTATGAAATTTTGAACTCTTTTGATGCCTGTCTTATGCTCATTCTACTCCCTCAGTAAAGTTCTTATACTGGCGTAAGATGAGCTTACGTTTATGGACACGTGGCATTAATTGTAAAAAAAACACTTTCAAAACATTATTTTAAAACCTATCCCACTATAAACTCGTCCGCCAAACCCGTAGCCATACTCTTAATCACTATGATCAAAGTGACCCGGTCGAATAAAATCTTAACCTCAAACTTTCTTCAGTATTTTTGATAAGATTATTTAACGCAATATAGTCGCTATATATGTACCTTTTAACCACACTACAGAACATTAAATATAAAATAAACATAGAAGCTATGTTTAATTTTCTTTGACTTCACTAAATACCAGTATTCCCACCACTTAAATTAGGAGAATACTCTTAAGATAGGCAATTCTCTTAATAAGGCCAATATTATCGCATATCTACTTGTGCAGCCTTCTATGAACAGCTAGAAAATAATTAACCAGAAATTTAAAATTTCGCAACATTTGTAAAGGAACGTAGTTGATCAAAGTCACCCCGTGAAGCCAAAGTCGCCTTGTTTTACCGTACACATACACCATACAGGATCTGAAATATATACAAATATTTAAAGAAATACATACATTCTAAAGATGTCTGTGAGAAAAAAGGAGGAAAGTGAGTTTTTCATGCATTAATATATTTGTTAGTTAGATTTTTTACAGTTTTAGGTTTATTAGAACCCAGGCCGATTTGAAAGGACTCGTTAAGCCATATTTGTAACAATATTTTATATAAAATTTCTACTTATATATCAATAAAGCTGTATATTTGTAAAACAATTTTTGATATAGATGGTGGCTAAGAAAAGGTATCAACCGAGCATGTATTTTTAAATAAGAAGGCTTATATAATAGATTTTTAAGTTCTATGAAAAAAGATATATACAACAAAAGGATCTGACTTATAGCAAAGCACTTTTGATCGAAGTAAGTTAAAGAAAAACTACTTTGTTCAATTCCCTGTTTATATGAGACTGAATAACTTTTTAACAAAAACTCCAAAAGGCTTATCTCAAAAAATATAACTAAAAGATCCAGAAAACCGCTTTTTCCTAGTTTATTTCAGCTAAAACAATATTAATTAACATACTATTTTAAAATTGCACTTGAATGGTTGTTTATAAATATTGCATAGGCAGTAACTGTAAAAATAATGAATATTTTCTTCCTAAAAAAATCTGTTTACTCTATTACCTACTAAACTATTTGAAATTAACTATTTTATTTTATATCACAGAGTTTCACTTCAGCTAATTTTCTCCAGGTCTATCCACACGTCTCCCTTCGTCCTTAAAATCAATCCAGTCTTGTCGAAGCTAAAAGGCAACTTCATTTTCTTGCTCAAAGTAATTTTGTAGTTGCTCACGATGGAAACTATGCCAATTTTCGTTTGCGATATCCCAAACCGTTTACCTAGAATATTATTTAGATTTAAAATTGATAGGTGAAGATAACCTATACGTTTATAAGTGGCTACAAAACAGAATTATTAATATGAAATTTATTATTGTAAAGTAATATTTATAAAATCCAAAGACAAAGTATCCGTCTCTTAAGATTTTTTATAACTTTAATGTTATTCTCCCATGCATTTATTTCCAAGATGCTATGTATAAAATGAACTTAAATTAAAGAAAACATCATATATTTCATTGTTTTATAATATTTTTTTACATATCACCATTTCTAACTTAATTTGTATCACACTATTTATTGATAAATATTACAAAGCCTCGGACAAATAAAAAATTCTGCTCATAAAAAAATTAACTAAATAGGTTGCCTGATAAATGAATTACAAATGCATTAGATTAGTAACTAATTAATTTAATTAGACGTCTTAATTGTTATTAGATACTGGCAATCGTATCATTTAAGTTGATAAACTTTGCGACCTTATGTTGAATACATTATGCGATTATTTCTACCTAATTATAACACATTATTTACAAATATTATTATGTTGACATATATTTACATACGACATAAATAGAATTAGTTGAGGCAAATGAAAATGTTTATGCTGTTCAGTTAAAAGCATAGAGGAGAGTCTGCTTTTTTACTTGGGAAAGGTGATATTAAAAAAAAGGTTATTTTTTTTTCAAAATGTCCTAAATATGGGAATGTGTTAAAAAATGCGTCTCCTCCAATTAGGGAACCATGGAAACCTAATTTGGGGAGGTAGTATATTTACGATTAAAAAATTTTTGCTACCTGTAATAGATTTTATTCAGAAAAATCCAAAAGTATATCGCTTTAGTATATTAACATTTTAATTTGTTGCAGTACTTGTGGCATTTAAAAATTTCCTTTGCTTTAGGGCCAAGATCTACACACAGAGTGTGTGCCCAGTTGTAACACACAGTGCATCGAATCCAGTCTTCACCATCATGGTTATTCGAAAATAATTCAGCACAGCAACTGAACTCTGAGTTTTGATCCTCGGATAATTCATCTGCGAAGTCTACAGTCTTCACCCTTTTTTTCGACTTATTTGCTTTTACAGAGACGGCTTTTGTTCAGGCATTTTCCTTTTTCGCATAAGCCGATTTTGGAGTTGGGTTCTTTTTTGTAACTCTTCCAACTGCTGTTTGTAAGGTGAGCCTGTAATAAGCTCTGCCGAACGAGAGCAGGCACCCTTTTTGGCAGAATTCAACCTCGGAACGGGGCTAATGTCAGACGGAGTCACATATCAGTTGCTGTTGTCTTGTTTTTTGGTTCTTTCACCTTAATTTTTTGTCATATGAGGCAATTCCATACCTTTTTAATACGCAGTCGGGATTTCAAAACTCTTTAAAAATATATACGAATATTGAATATGCAAATATGTTACTTATTTATGGAGAGCGTAGACAGAATACTCATTTGGCGTCCCAACCATACCTGGAAAGATATCCTAACAGGAGGTGTCCTAATGACAGAACGTTTGTGGCGGTTTTACAAAGAGTTCGCGATAAGGGAAGTGTAAACGTACGTCAAATTAATCGGGGGCCTGAAAGGCAAATAACATCTGAAAACGAGAAACATATTTTAGCCCTAGTGGAGGCAAACTCTGGTTTGAGCATTCAGGAAATCTCGCGACAAGTTGGATTTTCTAATTGGACCATTCGTGAAAACTTTCTGCACCCTTATCATGTGCAGCGAGTACAGACTTTGACTTTAGAGGACATACTCCGAAGAAGAGAATTTTGCCGATGGTTTCTCCGAAAAAAAAAACCACAAAAAAACACGAAAATTTTACTTTAAACATACCGACAACCGATGTATGTTGTTTTGCGAGAAATGTAATTTTAAATTATCAAATCACTCATACCTTGGCTCAAGAAAATCCACACACCATTTGACATGGCCGATTTCAGTACCGGTTTCCAATATATATTAGGCTGCAATAATTCATAATCGGTTAATCGGACCTTTTGAGCTACCAAGGCGTTTTATAGGAGAAGCATACCTCCAATTTTTAACTAATGACTTGCTCGCTCTTTTAGAACTTATTTCTTTAGCTCAGCGAGCCAGTGCCTGGTTTTTTCATGATGGAGCTCATACCCACACTCATAGCAATATGTTACACCATCTGGACAATACGTTTGATAATAAGTGGATAAGTCGAAATGCTCCAGAACCTAGAAAATGGCATCCGTGGTCACCAGACCTAAACCCCCTTGATTTTTATTTTTGGGGCCAGATGAAAATATAAGTGTATAATATGGTTGAAATTGAAAATGATGATGACCTTTGAAACCGTATTTTTGCTGCAGCGGAACAAATTAGGCAAAGACTTAACGTTCTTGAATCTGTTCAAGAAAATTGGCTTCGCCGTATCCGTGCGTGTTTAAATCGTGGCGATAGTAATTTTTAGCATTTACTTAAAGTTTTAAAATACTTTTTTTTTTGTGTGAATTACCTATCTAGTGCTATAAATTAATATTCTTGGTAAGTTCAAGAGACTGACCCAAACCAGATTTTTAGCCGAAACAGAAACCGAAACGGAATTTCGGCTTCTATGTTAGTTTCGGCCGAAACAGAAACCGAAACCGAAACTTATTTTAAAAAAACTGTTTTTAATTAAAATTGATAAAGAAAACGCAATAATCAGAATTTTTTTATATATTTTACTTTTGTTTAGCAAGCTCAGTAAAATAAGTGTCAAAATAAAATTTACACCCTAAATTTAATTTGAAAAATCAAAATATTCCAATAATTTTTAATCGTTACACTACATAATACAAATACAAAATACAAACATCAAATTAAAAACAAAACCAGTATGATACACATAGAAAAACTGTTAGCCTACGTTTTCCAAGCTAACCTTACCTAACTCTAACCTATCTTATCTATTATCTAGTAATTACTAATTATTAATTAGTAATCATAATTGAAAAGTCTTATAGTATAAGCTAAGAACAGTAACATTTCAACATTTTCACCAAGTAAGTTGCTTCGGCGATCTGCATAAATTTGTCCCGCAGCACTAAACATCTGCTCACTGGAAACGCTACTAGGTGGTGCCGAGAGGTACTTCAGCACTGCGCTCCTTAGGACAGGATATGGACTAGAGTTCCAATAAGCGTAAATATCGGCGTTTCTTTGTAATAGGGGTTCTGAGGGATTGTTTGTTTAAGTACTAATGCTTGTGCTTGGTTTTCATGTTTCGTCGGATCTGTTCCTGTGGGAAATGTTGGAACCTGATCAGTGACAGGGACGTTGTCGTGGGAATCCTATAGACTCTCTTTTTCCTGCCTATTATTAGTTGCGGAGAGGGACGCTGTTGAAGAGAAAGTCGCAACTTCTATGTTTACTAATTCATTCGTATTATACACCAGTAAAAACTGCAATATTTCGTTCAGTGCAATATCCACTTCGTCGATAATAAGATATTTAGATTTAAATCTCAGATCGAGAATTGTTGAGGCCATGAGTGCAGGATGACCTTTAATATAAGAAAATCTTTTGTTTAAAGACTCATGTAGAGAATTTTTCATATGTATTAAAATATTATCTTCGTTTTCACATCGAGTTTGCAGTTTGCGATTCAATA
Organism: Kuschelorhynchus macadamiae; assembly: GCA_030620095.1. Classification (NCBI taxonomy): domain Eukaryota; kingdom Metazoa; phylum Arthropoda; class Insecta; order Coleoptera; family Curculionidae; genus Kuschelorhynchus; species Kuschelorhynchus macadamiae. Next base: position 123,764 of record JAUTXW010000420.1, on the reverse strand, counting down.
GCGATATCACTGGTATTACTATAGACAAGCATGCGTCATCCTGGGTGGCTTCATAAAAAAAAGTTAAAACATCTGTAAGGTGTTTAATTTTTTTCCAATCAGAAGACGAAAGCGTGTCTATTCCACCATACTCCACGATGTATAAGTTTACTGCTCTTTTTTGTGTTAAAAGCCGTTCGGTATGTGCTATTCCATCTCACTTGTATATCTTGCACTAAAGAGTGTACTGGAAGCCCACATTGATTTTGACAATTAGTAAGTTTTCTACTAGCTGGCTCACTCCGGTGAAAATAACCTACTATTTTTCTACACTTTTTTATTATTTCTTAGGTTTCTTCATCCTTAAAAACTCCATCTTTTATAACTAACTGCAGTGTGTGTGACACACAACCTATCGATTCATAGCGGCCACGCGTGGCACAGATCATATTTGCCTCGTTATCGCGTAATATTAAAAAAAATTTCTATTCAAGTTCTAATTGTGAACCATCTCAGTAAGCTTTTTTTCGATGTATTCGCTTGTATGATCTTGTTCAAGCACAGCTGCACCCAAAATGACTTCTAATCGTTGATGTCAAAATGACCTGTGAAGCTAAGAAGTGAACAAGATTTGCTTGCATTTGTCCAAACATCGGTAGTAGCACTCAACCATTCGCACTTTTTCAGTAAAACCATTACCTTAGCTTTGACTTTTTTATAAGTGCGAGGCATCAATGAAGTTCGAAAAAACTTTTCGGATTTAAGTCGATATTTGGAAAAAGTTAGCGGATCGGTAAAATTCAGGCGTTTAAAAGCTTCACTCCCCACTAGCGAATATGGCAGCATATCAACAATTATTAAATCCATAATTGCTTTGTCTATCCTTTGTGAAATTTCATGATCATCTGGCCATTGCACACATTTTGGTGTACTAACCAAACTCGAAATGGTTGGCTGAATCAGATTTCGATTATTAATATTTGTTACTTCAGTTTCAGTTACCTTTGAATCTTTTCGCTTTAGTTTAGCTTCCGTTTTCAATGATATTTGGATAACTGCTGTTTTATTCCATGTACCATTTGCTTTTTGGGTTCATGGCTACCCAATGAAAGAGATTTATTGCAGATCCTGCACAAAGCCTTGGATTTATCAGTTGTACTTTTCTCAAGGTACTGCCAAATTGGATTTCTTAAAATGAAATAAAAAAAAAACGAATGAAAATGGTAGGCATTGTCATTTTTACAGTAATAACATTAAACTGAAAATCTTTTATTTTATTAAGTTGTAATGCTTCGTTACACACAAAGCAAATAATGTAAACAACATTTAAATTTGAAAGATTTTAAAACATATTGCTTCAACACAAAATATATAAACAATAGCCTAGTGCTCTTGTAATCTGTCATCAACTGGTTAATATCCAAATTTAGAAATCACTATTCACTTACCTTTCACACAATGTTTTATTTTGTCTACGACACGCGTAACGTAAACAAACGTAATTCCAGAACAGAAACTCTTACTCTTCGACAGGAACAAACGACAACTAAACATAAAAAACAAATAGCCGATAGTCTAGGGTATCGTCTTATGGCGCCTGCCTCCCTTCTCCCTTCCTTAGCACACGGGCAAAGCGAGATCAGATAAATCAAACGCAAGTTTCGCCTTGGCCGAAACCGAAGCTCTCACCGAAACTTGGTTTTTCGGCCGAAAATAGCCGAAACCGAAGTTTCGGTCGGTCTCTAGACTAAGTTCACATTCTTTATTAATTTTTGGAAACTAGTAAACTTAATTAGGGTTGCGCAGTTTAAAACTATATAAATAAATATTCTAAAAAAAGTTCTAATAACATGTTTTTAGTATTACTATGTGTTTTACTATTTTCTACAACATTGCCATGTTGTCTTGAAAACCTTCTCCAAAATTAAACATTTTAAAATTAAATATCTCAAAAACCTTTTCGAATTTACCGATAGTTTATAAGAATATTTTGTTTAAAATCGTTCATACTATGCTATGTTAAAATGTTTGTAGTCAAACCCCTATAACCAATATTGGGCAATCATATTATTGCGTATAAAGAAATCAAACACAAATTTAAAATAGGCATTTTCGTCTTTCAAAGGACGTAGCTTTCAAACACTTTAAATTGCCTGGAACCGTTTACACTTTTTGTCTTTCTTTTCGTTTCTATTGTTATCGTTTCATATCAACTTCCGGTTTGAACAGAAGAGTTTAATAATTGGAAACTAATGTCAAATGATACGATTATGAAAAGTTAAACCATACAAGAAAGTGAAAACGGTTAACTCTTAAGTTTAACCACACTAAACTATAACATTTCAAAAATAAAAAATGCCGATCTGCTGTTTATTTTTGGAAGTCGCTCAAAATAAGTCATTCACATGTACCTACATAAGAGAATAAAAATCTAAAAAGATAATAACTCATAGGGTTTCACATTCAAAATAAACAAGCGGTATAACCGGAATTTCCAGATTTCCCTTTTTTTTCTGATTGGCCGCGTTGACATAAATTGCAAATAAAATGAAAATTAGATTTTTTGAGAAAAATTAGTTTTCAAAATTCAACAAATAGAAAATATTTTTCGAGGCCGAGACCGAGAGTCTCGTTACATTGGTCTGGGTCTTGGTCTCAGTATCGATAGGTTAGTCTCGGCTCTAACTGGCAGGTCTCGGTCCCGGTTTCGGCTTAGATGCCGAGACGATACCGAGGCCATAGTCTCGCGATCCCCTTTTTAACCAAATAGTGATTTTTAGTTGAACTTACCTACACAAATCCTTGGCCCTTCACCAAAAGACATGTACGAGCAGAAAGGTCGTTTGGCTTTATTTTCAGGCAGAAATCTATCTGGATCAAATTTCATTGGATCTGGGTAATATTCGGGATCGTACTGAATTCCCAGGTTTGTAACCATTACAAAACTGTTTGCTTCAATTTTAATGCCAGTATCTGGATCTTGAAAATCCTTAATACATACTCTGGGGAGAATAGGAAAGACTGGATATTTTCTGAGCGTTTCTGGAACATCAAAAATAATAATTCTTTAGCCAATTTGGTGTGAATCGAACATTGAATCGTTAAAAATATTCGTACTTTTTTTTGTGATATTGAAATGGATATTATTATTTGTCAGTCTTTACACATTGTTGAGTTTTAAAAAAAAGTAAGTAGGGGAACGTGAATTAGCTATGCAGTTAGTCTGTAGAGTGATATCTATCCGGAAATGCTATCTTTACAAGGTTTTTTTAGGAGTTAAAATAAAAAAGTTTAATTAACACGTGATATAAAGCATCATCCAATAATATCCTATTTTTACAGGTCAAGATATAGATTTCATATTGATCACGTGTTTTAGTTAATCTTGGCTAATCATCATGCAAAAATACACGATTTCACAACGCACAGAAATTTGGTAAAGTTTATCAGCAATATGGATGTTCCTCGAGTTTGTGCCAAGTAAGTCCAAACAGTAAACGACCTAAAAACAACATCAGACATAAGTAGTTGGTAAAATTCGGCCAGCTTTATGCGAGAGTGTGATCGAAAGTTGGACATGGCGAATGTACGCCACCAGACGAAACTGCAGCGGCCACAGGCTTGTCAGATTTTCAGAAACGAGTATAGAGTGAATTTTTATATTTAATATCGCCAAAATTGCCAAATGTACCAACTTTTTCTTAAAGGCATTTTTAACGCAAAGAAATACTGTAAGAAAAACTATATTTGCAATAAACCTTAATATGCTGTTTCATTATAATTAAAATAATCAAATACCTTCTTATTTTGTGCCCCAATGCTTTTTTACACTTAATGCAATGAAAGAAACCTAGGCGGTAATTTCAAATTTGAAATTTAGTTTTAATTACGCATTTTATCACATTACATCAATTCCCCGTAATGATCAATAAATGCAGATATAGTTCTTTTCCTAACAAATGCTCAAAGTGTTACTTTTCCGCACGCAAAATCAGTGAGCTTCAAGTGCGGAAAAGATACTTTGCGCAAGTGTTAGGAACAATATTTTTTCTACTAGTGTTACATATTTACAAACTTTTTACCTATTTATATAGGTAGGTTCTAAGGGCGGGTAAAACAATATTTCTTATACGTCATAAAATTGTAAAAAACCTTAAATAAAAACTTTTTATTCTAACTTAAAAGAGAAATAATATTACTTATTATTATTAACAATATTAATATTCAAAGTACAGTTTGTAGCATGCTGTAAATTTAAAGCTGAGTACAACTGGTTTCTTGGGAAAGCTGATGAAGATGGTTCGTTATCCGGCGTTAATGAATGAAATGGAACTTCAATGGTTTTCTTGCAAATTGATAAACTTGGTATTTCAACTGGATGATTTGTTGCATTGCCACTTAAAATATTGTTGCATAACTCTCTTTTGTATGTAGTTGATTCGTTAATATATCTCTCCTATACTGTTGATGACTCCTAAACGCTCTACATCGGTAAGTCCTTTTCCGGAATCTACCAGCAAAGTTGCAGAGGAGCAACGAAAACTATGCCCCTTGTAGAGTTAAGTTTCTGGGCAATTTTAATCCGAACACACTGTTGTTCTGTTTTTTAAAATTTATAAGAAAACGTTGATGCGTTGTTGATGGTGGTCGTAAGGCCGAATTTTCTGTTAATCCGATATAACAAAAAAGCGTGAAGTGTAATTTTTTCAATCCTAAATTTTGACTACAATTAAATTTCTCTTGTCTTCAATGTCAATTGTTGCTATTTTTGCTGATTCCTCTCTTCTGCAGGCGCCTGCAAGCCTAAAAATAGTCGCAACTTTCAACAAAAGATATATATCATCTGGCGCCTTATTCATGAAATCCGATATGTTTTCTTTTGTAAAAATATTCGCTTTCTTTGGTTTGAAGCCAACATTTTGTTTTTTAATAAAAGCAGTTAATTTGTAGAATTTACTTGTATCTATATTTTCTTTAACTTTTAAAACGTTCTTAATCATTGAGTATTTTGCCCACAAAGTATTTGGTCTAAATTCTTTGCTTAATTCAAGAAAATAAGCCAATAGTAACTCTTCTTTAACCGTTTTTACACATTTTCATTTGGACTATTTCTCCAGAAAGTCGTACTGCTTTTGATACTTCCGTTTTGGCAGTAGCTGTCAGTTTGCTGATTCCGCGGCTTTTAGTACCTCTTAATACCAGAGTATTTCTTCATATGAACTATCCATTTTAAGCAGAATTACTTTTTTTGAAGATTTTTTCAAATTATTGAATGTTTCTGTTTTGGTTGACATAGCAAAAATACTAAAATTGTCAGAATTGCAAGGTGGCAAAGAGCGCTTATTGTTGTCTTATTTGACACTGACAAGTTATTATACAGGTCGTTTAATTAGTTATCAAATTAAGGTAATCTAATATGGTCTAAATTAGGATAAATTCTCTACAAGCGTAACAAAAACACGATATATATTTTTTGAATATTATTTAATGCTAAAAACATTAAGATATGTAAAAGTTCTGTTTAAAGACGATAATTCTGCGAGTAAAAAAGTATGCGCAAATCTTTCCGCACAAAAAAGAGTGCGCAAAGGAGACACTTCGCGCACGCTCGTAGAAAAATAACTATTTTGGAGCATATTACTGAAAAATAATAAATGAATAACTACAATAGTGTTAACTTTACTAAAATGTAATTATATTATACTATATTAGCTATTTAAACTATGACCCAAGTTACAAATTTTTGTTTATATTTCATTATTACATCAGTTCCGGAATATGAATATTAATTCCAAATACTTCTTGAGCAGTCTCAAAAATATCTAAAAGTGAGAATTTTTAGATTCATTTTTGGGTAAACTATATCAGACCTGAATTTTTGAAACATTTCTTTGGATGTTATGTTGGCTCAAAATTCTTAAATTTCCTAAAATGGTCTAAACTTGTTGGTAGACGTTTGATAATTTCAGATAGCAATGATTTTATAAATTTATATGTTCTCTGGGAGACATTACTTATAATTTCTTCACATTATTTCGACTCATACGACAAGTTCTTAATAGAACTGTACCCCAAAATCACATTTTTTAAGTGGTAAAATAGTCATTATTTACTGAATTTATAATTTCATTTATTCCATTTTGGACAAACAATAAATTGGATGCAAAAGAAGAATTAAATTTTCTAGATCTTCTTGGTTTACTTTGTTAACTTCCAAAAGCAAGGGTTCTAATATCACAAAACATAAATATAAATTTAATTCATTCCAATGCTCCAATAAAACCTTCAACCATTGTGTTTGGGATAACTGAACGAAGTGATAATATTTTTTCGTGGAATTTTCATGGTATTTATCAAATTAAAAAATTTGTTATAATTAGTTTTTTTTCGCACTACAGCTAATGATGTTGTAGAGTTCTAAACATAAAACAATCTATATTAGCAGGCAAATCTTGGAATGCTTTTTTTGATGCGTTATCGAAAGAATGGCAGATACACTTAATTAATTGAATATTAGCATTATCTTATTTTAATAAGGTAAAAAGGGAATGATTAGCGCCACATAAATTGTTAGCACCATTAGTCCTTATGGCAATTACATTTTTTGTTTGAAGGCCTACTTTTTCCAAAAATAATTTTAAATATGAACATAAATTATCAAATGGCCACTAACGTATCTAATACATATGCACATATACTTATTGGTTGACACGTCCGTCGATTCATCAATAATTAGACAATATCTTGAATTTTCCACACAGCACCAATTAGTTCTGAAAGAAATGCTTGTGATATTATGTTTTTTATAATACCTGAGCACTTTGTACGATGAAACTTCAAATCAGAATTCTTAAAGTATTGTACTCAGAGAGAGAGAGATGATCGATGTTTCGAATAGCAATATGGCAAGCAGTGCACGTGGCCATTTTTAAGTCTTTTTCCTTATCTTCATTTTTTATTTGAATAATATGGGATTCCAGGACCTGTTGTTTATTTTCACGTGGATTTATATATATATATATATATATATATATATATATATATATATATATATCGGTTTCTCTTGATGAAACGTTGTGCAAAATTTATTTCGCCTTTATCAGCCAGATACAAAAGAAGAATATTTATCTTTTAGTAAAAATATCTGAAAATTATATTTTTTTTCTGAAAGAAGTAAGTACCCGTTCCGCTCCTTTTCCCATTCTTTCAACCAACCATGTATCAAGCAAACCTCAATCCCAATAATTTAATTCGGTAAAAGTGAAAGTGCTAATTAATTCAAATATAACGGTTTGCAAAATATTGATGATCCAAGAAATAGTCACCGGCAGTCCCAGAATGACTATGATAGGTGCTAAATGTTAAAACATTTAACTTGTAGTACTTTTTTTTATAAAGCCATTGGTGTGATTAAAATTTAAGACCTAAATTAAATCTGATAATTGCAATACCCATATTGTTGGGAACCTGGTTCGCATCTTAAATTGTTGAAAAAACTTAAAACATTTAATTATTGCCAAAATTGGGAACCGAGAGCCAACCAAGAAAAATCAGAGCTAATCACCTAACGAAAATCGCCAAATCTGGCAAGCCTAGGCGGCCATATACCTAAAACCTTTTTACACATAATGCCATGAAATTTACTTCCAAAGAAATAAATATTTAGAATTATATGTGTCAAACACCTGGTTTTATTTGAGTCAAACATTCTTAATATTTACTGTTATATATTTTAAGTTAATGATAATAATACATTTGTTATTTCCGATCAAGATTTCCATTTTATAATATAATCTGAAATTATATATTCCTGACATTAACAATAGGTCAACTCGGTATTATACATATGGTTTAAAGTTTATAGGTTTGAGCCAATTGATAGTTGAATATGTTATCACGCAAATTATCGGCACAGAAAAGTAAAGCTATAGATTTGATTGGATTAATTCTAAGTAAATGATGTTTTAATACCGATACCCCCCAAGGAAACTGTCTGCTGAGCTTTGCCGGGTTAGATACCACGGTAGCAGATGGCTCCTTGGCCCTTGAAACAAACATAGCGTCATGTTTTGGTCGATTCTCAACAAAATGGTAAAGGAATAATCCTTACCGTTAGTTCTTCCGTTTTGTATAACTTTTTACGACCCAGAGCCGTACTTCTATTTTTGCATAGATGTGTCGCTTTATGCTCCAAAGTAGGTCGCATCTAAAGCGATTTAGTTGCACCATAGTAATATGGCGCCAGTGGTTGCCTATTTCCCTCGTCGAACCATATGACACCTTGTTTGTTTCAGGGTTTGGGTATTTCGGTTTTAATACCGATACCCCCCAAGGGCCCTTGAAATAAATATAGCGTCATGTTTTGGTCGCTTCTCGACAAAATGGTGAAGGAGTAAGGAGTATATTATATAATATACAATATACAATATATAATATATATATATATATATATATATATATATATATATATATATATATATATATATATATGTGTAAAAAATTGTTACAAATAATGTACATGATAGTATTGAAAAGTACTTACCATCGATGACTCTGTCTAAATATTCCATTTCATTAATTGCATCGTAGCCAAGTTGGCCATTATACTTTTCTGATATACTCTTGATTTCATCCCGCAGTTTTTCTTGGACTTCCGGATTAAAAGCTAGTTCATACATAGCGAAAGTTTGGGTGCTTGAAGAAGTCTCAAAGCCTGCCTCAAAAAACACATACATTTGTGCTGCAAACTCGTTGAAAGTTAGAGGATTCATTGTCCCTTTACCATCAAAATTTTTATGTTCTTTTGTTTCATCACATAAATCAATCAATAAATCTGCTAAATCATTTCTTTTTATGCTTTCTTTTTCTCGATGTTCCTTAATTCCCTTAAACATGTTCATAAAATATTTAGTTGTACTTGCAGGGAAAAGTCTAAACTTAAATAGAGACAGGATGTGTCTCGGAACAAGCAATACGAGTACGTTTGAAGTTCTGCTCCATTGATTATCAAAAAATGGCCTTGCGTGTTTTGTTAAAACTTCGTTTTCATTGTCGAGAGTCTTGCTTTCCATTCCGAAAGCACAGGCAGTAATAACGTCAATTGTGAATCGACTAATGAGTTCTTTAAAGTCAACTGATTCGTTCTTAAGAGAGAATTCGTCCAATAGGCTGACGAGTTTTTCACTAATCCTACTCATGATATTAACGTTTTTCCTCATTTTCGCAGCGGTGAAAGCAGCGGGAAGTTTGGACCTTAAATTTTTCCATTTGTAATCTTCCATGTTGAAAATGTGTCCCGATAATGGATCGTATTTTTCATCTATAAACATTCCATGATTTGGAAACGAGAGAAACTCTGATATTATAATTTTCTTTATCAATCGATTATCTACTGGCATGTACACTGGTTTTCCACAGAAATAGGTGCCACCTAGTGCCCATCCTTTTCTTTTAATTTCAAGGTACCAATCACTAAATAATTCTCCTATATTAACTTTGCCTAAGAAGAAACTTGTTGCATTGCCAAATGGAATTACGGGTTCCAGGTAGTTAATTCCTCTTTTCTTCCAATGCGAAAAGCAATTCTTGTAAAAAGTTACTACTGCTGTTACAATTATCAAAAGAAGAGCAAAAATGCTAATCAGTATTGGTGTTAATGCTAAAGACATCGTCCTGTAACGAAACGAGATTTGTATTAGTTTAAATGGAAATTTTAAGCCATATGGTGGAACACAATAGTAGCGAACAAACTGGTTTAAAAATCAGTATAATGAAGTCAATATACAGGAAATTTTCTTTAAAAAGGAATGCAACTTTTTTTTATCAAAGATGTAAGTATGGGGACTTCTGTTAGCCCGATCAGGACAGTTTTTAAATTTTCAACAAACCTGCGTAGTTTCAGACATCTATGTCCAATAATTAACCTACAGAACAAGAATCTGGAAAAGTATAAATTAAATAAGAAAATTTAAAAAAATATAGAATCAAAAACAAACAAAAACAACTTCAGCTCTATTCCTACATCATAAGAAAACCAGCCATAAAATAAATTTCGATGGGTGTAGGGAGATTGCCAATATAGAACATTATAAGACCAGAATAATTCGAGAAGCCATAGAAATTGAAAAACAAGGTGATTTGAATAACAGGGACGAATCAATAAAACTCCCAACAATACCCAATAATTGACAAATCTAAAATCATATAAAATCAAGCGCAATTAGCGCAACAGCAACAGCACCATCCGAAAAACATAAATAACGACCAACCGCTGCTCAGATATAACCTTCGGCCCCAGGTGGGGGTATAAAAGGAAGCGTCGCAGTCACGAACACTTTAGTCTCTATTCGGACGCGAGAAAGAAAGCTTCGAAAATCCCAAATGTGATTTTGGCGAAACGTCACCAAAACTGTTCTTTTAAGAATTACAGTAGTGAACGGATGTACAGCCGGAATATAAACACATTATATATATATATATATATATATATATATATATATATATATATATATATATATATATATATATATATATACAGTGTCCCAGGTTCGCTTCTCTATATAGGGATCTCGGCTCCTATTATATCTACAGCAAAGGTTAAATGGCGAAAGTTTTAGAGGAAACTTATTGCATTCGATATCTGGCTTTAGATTTACGATCGGTCATTAAGTTTGGGAAATATCGGCGGAAAACCGAAAATGGCGGATTTAGTTTTTCGGCAGTATATCCAGAACGGTAAATTTGACAGCTGTCAAAATGTGACATTATTCGCACACATTTTTAAGACAAATATCATGGCGTATATGACACGTCTTCATTGTTTTTTGTTAACCCGCAGCCCGCCTCAACTTTCATTTTTCTTATGACCGCCATATTAAATTTTTCGATTTTTGGAAAGAGCCTAAAATTTCCAGTCTAGTGTTATCTCACAAGTGCATTAAAGATTTCAGTGTCATCAAAATATCACACTTTGTAAATTAGGTTTCAATGTTTTTAAAGGAGGCCATGATTTATTTGTCACAAGATTACATTAATAAGTAAGTAATGTATTGAACGCATAGAATTTTCAATACAAAATGAACGTAAATAACGACTTAAAAAATCTAAATGGGCTTTAACTACTTTGTAAGCGGGTAACATTAATTTACAAATCTGCAAAATGACGTCCATTTGCATCGAGACATTTTTTCCATCAACCCTGGTAAATGTATTTCGGTTAATATTTCTAAATGTGTCCAGAACTCGTCTCAGAATTTCTATGATCACGGGGGGATCAAATTCATAGATTTCATTCTTCGTGTGACCCCAAAGGTAGAAATCCAAGGGCGACAGGTCAGGGAATCTAGGCGGTCAAGATATTGGACCATTTAAAGGAATTATTCTTTCGTCAAACAGCTCTCTTAAGAAGTTCCAGATTTGAATGGTATTGTGAGCCGGACATCCGTTTTGTTGAAACCAAGTTCTTCTTAATTCATACTCCGTTAGAATTAGCTCGTAAGGCTGGTACAACCTGGTTTCGCAAAAGCTCTAGGTGCCTCTGCCCGTTTAGGTTGTAGTCAAACAAAAATGGTCCAATAAGTCGATTTCCTGAAATGATTAATAATTTATAAATAGGTGCCCAACAGTCAAGGGCGGCAGGGTCGGCCGGGTGGTACTAGAAACTATAAATTATAAAGGGAAAATTATCTTTATTGAAAAGTAGATATTTTCTTTCCAAAAATAATTCTCGAAACATCCCGTAATGAATGAGCTTGCATACAGTTGAAACCTATTCAGCTTTATTATGAAAAAGAAAAACATATTTGGTTAGCGGGAAGTAATAGCCGTAATAAATTATTTTGTTGGTATTGCATATTAATTTCGGAAATACTAAATCAATTTATTTCAGTGATATAATAATCTTAAAGAAGTACACCGTGCCTTAATAAAACATAAAATATCAGAAGAACAAACCCCTTGCGCTTTAAGATTTAAATTATTCGGAAATACAGCTCAACGCCTTTCTATAGATCATAATGAAAATCGAAAAATAATTCGACATTTGATTAATATAGTATTTTTTTCATAACGCAAGAACTAGGCTTCCCGGGTAATAATAAATCATTAAATTCAGACAATCAAAATAATTTTAGAGAATTAGCTAAATCTGCAGAAAATTTAGATAAAGCGTTAATAAATTTATAGAACCCAATTCTATTTGTATACGTTCTTCGAAACTACAATACAAAAAGATTGAATAAAAATGTAATACAATATCAAAAAAGTAAGTTGATTGACTAGAGTAGAACGTTTTACTTTTTTTTTTATTAGATTATACTCTTTTAGTATCATTAAAGAACTAAACAAAAAAAAAAGATTATTTTTTGACCATCATTTGGTGCATATTTAAAAAAGATTGGTTAGATTAACTTAACAATGATCCCACACCAAACGTTACTTCCAAATCTGATCTGTAGACATCTCTCTGCCACTTCGTGAGGATTTTGCGTAGTCCAATGATGACGGTTGTGCCTATTAATTAAAGACTCCACAATTCGTGAACCTGCTCTGATCGGACCACAAGACACGATTTACGAAATCAGGATTTTCATTACATCTCCTAGTATACCACTCACAGAACTGTAGTCATCTTGGAAAATCAGTTTCCTTAAGTCCTTGTACTATTATGGATTTGTATGGCTGGTACTTATTCTATTTAAAAATTCTCTGTTGATTTTGGCATATTAGTTTCCTGTTCTACAGTTCTTACTGATGCACTAGGGTTTTCGTTGATAGCTTATAAAATGTTTCTGTCTCGATTTTCATTGTTGTTATTGTCTCCGCTTCTAGGTTGTTCGAATGCACCATGGTTAATTAAATTAACTACGATTTTCCTGAATTGGGTTTTATGAGGCTGCCGTCATTCGGGGTACATCTCCAAATACCTTGCTGAGGTAACGTTGGCGTTTCTATATGATTGAAAGAACAGAGCTAACATGTCAACCTTTTCTTCATTTGAATACGGAATGCCGGCCATTTTCTATAGGTTTTGACAATTTATAATTTTATTGGGATAAAAGCGTACCCACTACTTATTAAAACACAGCTTTGATACTTTCAACTATTTAACTTAACTTAAAAGTCAAAATCCAATTTTGTAACAGATAAATCATGGCCTCCTTAGAAAACCATTGAGAGCTAACATTACTTTAAATCATGGCCTCCTTAGAAAAAATTGAAACCTAACTTTACGAAATGTAATATTTCGATGATAATAAAATCTTTAATGCACTTGTGAGATATCACAAGACTGGAAATTTTAGGCTCTTTCCAAAAATCGAAAACTTCAATATGGCGGCCATAAGAAAAATGAAAGTTGAGGCGGGTTGCGGATTAACAAAAAACAGTAAAGACGTGTTGTATACGCCATCTTATTTGTCTTAAAAATGTGTCCGAATAATGTCACATTTTGGCAGCTGTCAAATTTACCGTTCTGGATATACTGGCGAAAAACGAGATCCGTCATTTTCGGTTTTTCCCGATATTTCCAAAAACAATTGATCGATCGTAAATCTGAAGCCCGATATCGAAGGCAATAAAACTAAAACACCTTTGCTGTAGGTATAATAGAGCTGAGATCCCTGTATAGAGAAGCGAATCTGACACACACACACACACACACACATATATATATATATATATATATATATATATATATATATATATATAAATGGGTCCATTCCGCCATTTTTAATATGCTTGTTATGGGATCACCACGGCAAAATCCTGAATATTCCTTGAAATTTTCATCCAAATTGGTCATACTCATACCATTGAGGAGTAATCGATGTACATAAATAAAAAGTTCATAGGGTCGGATTAGGTAAAAACTGTAGTTAAATTTGAAGACTGAAGTATCTGTAATTTTTGTGCAAATCGATCAAGTTGAATATTTTATTTTTAAATAAGAAATTTTATTTATTTTTTTTAATTAATAAAAGATAAAAAGATTGACAAAAGTTTATAATAAAAGCGATTATATTCAAAGAAAAGCCAACTAGTTACAGTAGTTTTTTAAACAGTTAAATACAAACGGTTTTTGAAACATAAAAACCAGGTTTTGTCAAAATTTTTATTTTTTTAGATCAGAAGATGAAATAGTTCTTATTTAAAAACTATTTTTAATATCATTTCGAAGAGAATTAAATAAAAACCTACATTAAAAAAAACAAAACATTCAATTTTGGTGGTTTGTACAAAAACTACAGACGATTGAATTTTCAAATTAAATTGCAGTTTCTAACCGTTCTACTAGATACATACAAAGACCTAAAATTGGGTATTCACTTTAATGATTACTAGAAGTATCAAAAGTTTTTATTAGGAAACACTAGCTGTGATATTTCAGGATAAGAAAAATTGGATATTTACCTTTAAATATCTCGAACCGGTTATATTTTTACATAGAACAATTTAAATGTATGTGGATCACCCCCTACATATCACTAAATAACTAGGAGGGGAACTAAATAGGAGTTTCGAATAATACTAGTTTAGTGATTTTTTATCCTATTTCTGCAGGACAGGGTTAGACAACCCTGGCAAACTTTATTTACCTTTGTCAAAGCTTTTACCTCGCAGTGATGACAGGTTAAAAATTAGTTATACTTTCAATACATCATTAACTACTATTTTTCCGCATTTTACCCTGCAACTGATTTAGTATATTTTAAAAGGTCACTTACCCCTTTATTAAGTTTAAACCATGTGACAATTTAACACTTACAGAACTTAAGGTACATCATTAAGTTGGATTATAATAATTACGTCGCAGATACTTTTGCAGAATATTTTTGATTTATCGCTAACACACTTTGTTATGGTGTTGTTTCTGGAAAATTAATCTGTAACAATTTATTATCTTACTTGCGGTTGTAAGTTCAATAAACCAATCATACAATGAAGTGAATTTTGTAAATTAATAATTACATGAGAACAAACTATTCTAAATATTTTGTGAAAAGAAAATATGCAGGCACATATGAATTTTGATATCAAATAAAATTACCTTTCTAACTTAAGAGAGAAGCCAAAGTAGCATTTTTTTGCGTGGTATGCAGTATTTCAGTGTTATTACAATTTATTAATATTTGAAGTCATAAAAATAGATTGTAAGGTCAGAAGAGTAAATACATTTTTAGAAGAAGCAAGGAAAGTAATTTCTTCACTAGTACAATAAAAAATGTGCAGAAAATAGATCGTAGGAAAAATAAACAATATTCCTTAAATAAATCGTGCACTGGATTAGTGTCGATGGTTAAGTTACTATATCTGTGTTGTGCCTTGTCTTTGCATTTTGTTTAACCTCAAACGAAAAATGAATTGTCAAAAAACTTAAATTAAATTAAAATTAATACGAAAACGGTTCCACAAGATAAATTTATACGGACAAGGATATTTTATAGGAAAAAAAGAACTAGAGAAATGTAGACAAAATATACAATGTAATCAAAACCTTGCATCCTAGTTTTGGCCTTGTTTGAATTAAGAATTTTCAACTAGCTATATCAATGAAAAATTTTACCCGGAACTTGCCTCGTTATGAATCTTTCCTTTTATTAGGAATAGTAAAGTGTGACCCACTTTAGTTAGATCATATTGGATTCCTGCCAATATTTTACAAGTTTCTACCTATGCCACAATGCTTTTTTAGGCTGATTGATGACCAGTTCATTCCTAGATAACACTTGATTTTTGTGGTAAATTCGATAAATTAGTTTTTTTCAGTAAATTTTTTTTAACGTTTCTCAAGGCCATCATCTTATTCCGGTATATTGAATTTTTATCAAAATATTACCAGGGCATCCCATCCCTTAATTTTTGACCAAAACTCGAAGTCACTTTGAAAAGTCTTTTAAGGTTTATAAGCTATGCCGCGAACAGACAGACAAACCGACGGAATTGATAAAACATATTTTTTGGCGTCTATGGATGCTAAAGCGTGAAGATATGTAAAACCTGAGATGATTTTTTCACGATTACAAATATTATATTTAGCAGTCATTTTGTCCCGTCATCTTGAATTAGTACACACAATTTGAATTCAGTCCATTATGTAGTTTTTCAGGCTGAATTTTTAAATATTTTACTAAGCCGCCATTTTGTTCCTCGATCTTGGATTCCTACCAAAATTTTCCCAGTTGATTCCTGCATAGTACATGATTTTTGTGCAAAATTTAAAATAACTTGGATAAATAGTTTTTTAGTATTTTTTTTAACATTTCACTAGGCCGCTATTTTTACCAAAATGTTATCAGGTGATTCCCATAAAATTTAAAGTCAATTGCATAAGTAGTTTTTAGGCTATGCCATGAACTGACAGACAGACTGACAAATTGACAGACGGACGGAATTGATAAAACATATTTCTTGGCATCTAGAGGCGCTGAAACGTGAAGATATGCAAAACCTGAGAGAGTGATTGTTTTCACGATTACAAATATTTTATTAGGCAATCTTGAATTACTACTACATTTTTACTAGTTCATCTATGGAACGCCGTTTTACTTTTTAGTCTGCTATATGCCCGGTATTAATTTAAATTGAATGGGACTTCATTATGGCAATTTATTTTATAATATTATAATAAAAATGTAATTTTAACTGAATCCTTGGAACATCTAGAGCTAAAGCCTTCATATAGATTTTTAACAATCAATTAATTTGATTTAGCTATTAAAATATATGTCAGGATATTTGGATGGGTCTTTACAAAATTAATTCAATTTTCATTATATTATTATAATTAAAATGCATTTTTTTTATTATAATATAATTTTATTACTTACAAATTTGTTGATATCAATATTTATCCAATATTTAACGAGTACCTTTGTAGTATTTTGTGGGAAACAATATAGCCGATTATCAATTTTTATGAATAGTATTTTCATTTACAGCAATTTCTATGATTATCTATTTTCATTGAAACCAATTTCCATTGATATCAATTTCGATTGAATACAAGCACCTCGAATGCATTTTTATTATCGGAAGTTTCGCCATCTATATCCTACCAAAAGAAATATAATGTGTTTGCGTGAGTGTGTTCGATAATTCAAATTAATTTGCGAATGTGTCGTCATACGAAAGAGAAGTCTTCGCGCTCAAAAAGGTTTGTAAAATTCTGGAGCTTCTCTGCTCTGGTATTCTGTGTTCTGAAGTATGAGCCGACTTCTTTGGTTTGCGTATTGCGCTAACATTGGATTGCATTCTAATAATCTTGCTTGCTGATTTTTTAATATCATTTGTGCAATAAACGACGATGATACGGACCGAATTTAAACTCGTCTTTCACGCGCAAGTACGTCACATCTATGTACAGCGTTCAGTCAGGGAGTCAAATAGGCCGTAATGCATTGTCATTTGAAAACGTTTGTAGAATTTACGCTTCAATAAAATGTTTTTAAAATTATTAAACTAATTATTTTGAATCTAAAGATTTTATTTTCAATACAGTTTATTACGTCCTACCTGTGCAGTTGCAGGCAGTAGAAATCGAGATTAATTATAATCGATAAACAAAAGTTACAGATATAAGATATTTCAAATTTCCAAAATAATACATTTTCAAAAATGTGGATTGGTGCTTACCGTCAAGCTATTAAGATAAATTTAAAAAATGGTAATTTAGGATATATTTACTATAATAATAGAACAATATGGTTTTAGCTACTTGTATAGGGCACTTTTAAAACTGGTTTGTATTTTTCAATTGCAAGTAAAAACTAAAAATGTCAATAGACGGCACTAGTGCAGCAACTCAAGTAACAAATGTTATAAAATATGAATGGAAGTTTCCCCTGCAATTATTTTACTTGCAGCATTCTTAACTTTTATTTTAAATTAATTAATTATTTTAATCAAAATAAATATCACGAATCCTCACGATGAGCACTTTAGATAATCTGATATTTGTAAACTTCAATTTTATTTTCTTGCTGAATGCTGAAGAGACCGGCGTGGGCATACCGTTGTAAGTGTATCGTGATGTTAATCATAATTTTATAAACAATGAGTATTAAAAGGCGACTCGCATGTTGCGTTATAGAGGCTGCTTTTCTAGAAGCAACAAGGCCGAATTAACTACTTACGATGGTTGGGGCTCATCTGAGCGAGGCAAAGTTTTGCGTATTTGGGGGCCCTCCGGCAGCAACTCAAAATTTACATGATGACAAAAAAAAGAAAAGATCCTCAGTTTTGTATTTCGCTCGCTGATGTCTCTCGGGGCCCCTACCACATATTTGAGCCTTACGCGTTGTGGCCTTTTCAATCATTAAATCCCCGCAAAAACAAGACGCGCAAGCTCTGTGCTGGGGCCACTGCCGACGCGACGGCGGGGGCCTGAGTCAGTGGCGGGCCGTTAGTATATGAAGTGGGAGGGCGAAGGCAAAAAATAGTATTCGCATGACGTGCGACGTCGATAGTTCGGCAAACTACTTTCAACACTTCGAGATTTTAGTTTTAAATAAATTTGTACAAGCTATATTGTCACAGATTACAAAACAATCTGTGAAGTAACACTTATTTTCTCGGTTAGTGATAGTGTCTGATTCTGATGTTAATGAAAGGTTTATAATTTGAATCGGCCATTGAATTCGGATTTATTTTTTAATTTATCAAATAAATATATATATATATATATATTTATATATATATATATATATATATATATATATATATATATATATATATATATATATATATATATATATATATATATATATATATATATATATATATATATATATATATATATATATATATATATATATATATATATATATATATATATATATATATATATATATATATATATATATATATATATATATATATATATATATATATATATATATATATATATATATATATATATATGTATACAACCTTTATTGTTAAGCCCCCGTTTATACAATGATATAACAATGTCAATCAAACAACACAACCTTTATTTTATTGGTAGGTATAAAATAAAGCAATGAATGTTCTTCCAGCAAAAGCTGAATCTGATTTTTTATCCAGAAAGCGATTTTTATGTTTTGAAATCTGAAATGCGTGTTTAAACGTTCTATCTGTAGCACCTCTACTTTGAGTTTTTATCTATTTTGTTTTATGATATATCTTACTGTAACAGTGTTGCCGTATCTTCTTTTAGTTCCGAATTTCTGCTATTAATTTTTGTTTTTTAAATGGGACGCCCTATATTTGTTTGTTATTTTGATTTACTATGATATTGTAACTTCAACCATGACGTGTCAAACCAGAACATTCGTATATCAGGGTGACTAGAAATTGCTTAGGCTTAAATGCAGAAATTGCTTAGGCTTAAATGCCTTTATTTGCCGATTTTTTAAAACACTGCATATTGTTGTGGGGGGTATCATTATATATTACTCGCAAAGGCTAACCCGAAGAGCGACATTAAAAAAAAAAGATTTTTTAGAAAAAACCCTTTAATATTTAAATGGGCGTAAAAGATGTTTAGTGAATAGACAGATAGTTTTATTTTTCTCAGGGTTCTTGGAGGTAAGTTAATAGTTTTTGCCAAATCACAGCACTCTAGATTGAGAAATAAAAATTAGTTAAAAAATAGCATTCAATGTGAGAATTACATATGGTTGTACTTGGAATATCTCAACCATTGAGGTAGTATACCGGAATGGTCCCAACGAATGAAAACACGCAAACATATACAGGGTGTTACAAATTCGATACAATGTCGGTTAAAATAGTGCAAAGTTGCGCAATTTAATATCGAATAATAAGTAGTTGACAAAGTTAGACAATTATGACTACCTCCGAGGATATAGGTACGTAAAATACCGAAAAATCAGCTATACATATTTTATTTTTTTCAGGCTGCATTTGAAGAGATATCACAAAATAAATTTTATGTCTTTATAGCTACTTTCCATTATCAACAAGATGGTGCACATAGATTTGAAATCCGACGTTTCTTTTTCGCGGTCAGATCATCTAATTTTTTTTTTAGATAGACCTGCGTTTTTTAAAAGCCCTTGATTTCATAATATGTGCGTGAGTACCAGAATGTAAAAACTAAAAATAGAAAAAAAAATCAGCTTTGTAGGTTAAACTTGTGTAACCTACAAAGCTGTGTGTAAAGAGACCTTGTGAACAAAATTACCAAGATAATAGGGCATGAATGCAATGTTTTTGTTTTGGGGTATTCTTCAATATAACATGTTCTGCATTCCAACATACGACAGTTTCGGTTTGAGTACGTGCAGGAGACAAATGCACCCTGCACCCCCTTTCCCCCCGAGCTAATAACCCAAGCAAAAATTACATTATATTTTTTAGTCTTCATGCTTATGTTGTTCCAACAAGAACCTAGAACTTTTTTTTAGTTATCAAATGTTTGCCTCCCCCTCTAAGACGGCATTCTAAATACACCACTGATGTGTTCATTTTTGTAAATCCGTATCTTGATCGACACGCAGCTTTGAAAGTGAAGTGCACATACCTATAAATTATACTAATTACTCACATATTAAAAAAGGGAGAGAAACATGAAAATAGTGTCCTAATTATCAAATAAATATTGTAAATAAAGATATAGTGATATACCTATACAACCTTACTACAGTTTGCTTTAAATAGGGTGACCACATATACTCTTTTTAAGAGGAATGTTCTCTTTTTCGGGTCCATGTACTCTGGTACTATTATGAGAAATCTGGGACAAATGATCTCTATTTTGCGAAATCTGGTGCCATTTTCTAATTATTTTTGTTATTTTTAGTCCATATTATTATGTGTATTATAATTATTATTGAAAGTCATTGAATTCTGCGAAAGTGATAACTCTTTACTTAATTATTATACGCTGGTACCTATTTTTACATTTCGTCGAAATATACTCTTTTCATTTTAAAAAAATCTGGACAGCCTACTTTAAATCACGTTTAAGAAGCCAAAAAAACTGTAGTAGAGCATGTCGCCGGCACACAGCTTCCAGGAGAAATTGCAATTTGCCATTACAAATTACATTGTGTGGTAATCTGTGAATTATAGCTGGGAAATTCAAAACCTTGTTTTCTTTATTCTGGTATAAATATATAGAATAGCTTGTTTTGGAATAGGATGTTGGGAGCTAGATACGTATTTTGTACGTGGTCATATTTTAAATATAGGGGTGTATATCGTATTCCGCAATGATTTAATAACTAAGTATTCCCAATCGAACAATAATTAAACACGTTTTAACTGTCATTGATTACCTACGAATATGTTTTTCATTATTCGCATCCGACTCGTCATAACGTCATGCACAACACAGTCTTAATTTTATATGCACTTTTAAATCTTCGAACGCATGCCTAGCCAGAAACTCGGGTATTTAAAAAATTACAGATTTCTGCTCTTGTTCTTCTTAGTTTGCACTAGATCGCTCCACGTCCGATAATTAAAATTGAAACAAGGTGGCTGCATTCAATGAAAATTGATATTCAGAAGAATCGACATTAATAAAAATTCGAAATCAAAACAATGCATATTAAATAAAATCAGTTACCTTATACTCGCTAATCATTTAAATTCCACAACTCTTATACAATTAAATCTCGTATTAATTTTTATTTATTTATTCAAATGTATATTCAAGTATTTTAATTTCAATGATAAAGGGCCCGTGTTATATCCGTTTGATGTAGTATAAATTACATATAAACGAAAATCAAAATCAAAATAATGAGCATTTTTCTATTTACATTTTTAGGGTGTTAATGGAATTGACATTAAAAAGAAATGATATCGTAAGAGATGCTTTAATTTTTTTTGATATGCGATAAAAATAAATTAATTTTTTTATTACATGAGTTCTTAAATCAGATTTGCCTTCATACGGTTGAAATAAATTAATCTCCACAAAGTCGTTATTGCATTCTAATGTTTTCGGTATTAATATTAATTTACTGCGATCCCGTTTGAAGCGATTACATTTTAATAAGAGTCAATTTATTAAATATTTAAACTGATTTTTGTATATAGCATTTATTTCATACCAATTTTTATTAACATCGATTTGTTGAAATGCAATAACTAAGGAAAGACGCATGTATATAGAAATTTTAAGTAGGCTGTATACGTGTTAAAAAAGGATAAACAACTACTTTTTTGTGGTATCAATTGAAATGGTCTGCAAAGAAATTGCTTATCATAAAAATGTCATTCGGTAAAATCGGTATCCACAAAAATTCGATATCGGAAGAATTAAAAAGAATAAAAATTGTATGCAGGCAGCATCATTTATATGTTTTGCAATTAAATTTGGTATCAAAGACGCGTATGACTAAAAAGTAAAACGGCGTTCCATATTCATCTGTATACCACAATTATTTATGGCACATAATTTGAGATCATTTTGCCATTTTGTTCCGCCATCTTGGATTCGTACCAAAATTTTACCAGTTGGATCCTACATAATACTTGATTTTTGTGCAGAATTTGAGATACATTGGAGTTTTTTACTGATAATTTTTTTACCATTTCACTAAGCCGCCATTCTCTTTTGCCATATTGGATTTTTACCAAAATGGTAGCAGGACATCCCCATATGACCCTTAATTTTTGACAAAAATTTGAAATCATTCGGGTAAGTAGTTTTTTACTAGTTAGTTTAGACCGACGGAATTGACAAAAAAAGGTTTTTCGGTATATATAGACCCAAAAGGTAATTTCGGAAAAATAAAATTAAACTATTCTAATATTTTTTTAACTGAATATTTAGATTACAAAATATGCTATTTTTGCAGTAAATTTATGCGGTTTTAATATTTCTAGGCTATTTACAGTTTTCGTTAGAATATATACAATCAATATATTTTTGCTATAGGTAGGAAATAAAATAGAGATAATACAAAATAATGAAACGAAAACAAAGAAGTGAAATGTTAACAACTTTTGTTAACGGAGAAATTAAGATTCCCTGGCCTAAACCACATTAAATATAATTACTTTCTGATGTTTCGGCTACACAACTAATTTTGGTACAAAATTTGAAGTCAATTGAATAAGAATGCTGATTTCTTAACATTTTATTTAGCCGCCATTTTATTTTCCGTCTTGAATTCCTACCAAAATGTTAACATTTCCTATATCACACTTAATTCTTTAAATCAATCGAATAAGTAGTTTTTCAGAGTGATTTTATAAATGTTTTATTCCGCCGTTTTGTCTCGCCATCTTGTATTCGTACCAAAATTTTACCAGTTCATTCTCCTATAACACTTATTTTCTGTGCAATATTTGAGGCAAATTAGATAATTTGTTTTTAAGTAATAATTTTTTTACATTTCACTACGCCGCCATTTTGCTCCGCCATATTGGATAATTTTACCAAAATGTTATCATATAGATAGATGGATAGAGAGACAGGCCGACGAAATTGAGAAAATGTGTTTTTTTTAACATCTGAGGATTTTAAAGAATGAAGATCTAAAAAAATTTGGAGGATGATTTTTTAAAATTACAATACTTCTCTCTTACAAGGAAAGTAAAAATAATATGATGTATTATTATATTCTCGTTATAATAGGGACTTTTCGATTGCCATTTTAGTTTTGAAATAATATCATTTTAAACATTAGGGCGAAAGTGTGACACTTAAGCACTAGTATTTAAGTCTGAAAGTTTCAATTATATTAAAAATTGGATCTTATAACTTAAATTATAAGTTATATTCGGTACAAGTTCTAAATAACATGATAAAATGAATTTAAAAAATCTTTCAAATTCATGGTGTACATAGATAGGGACGTTTTTTTTTATTTTGAGAACTTTCTGTTGCTGATGGACTACTTTAATTTATATGCAGCTTATATTGTTTTCATATTTCGATTATTTTCCAATAAATTGTTGAGACACCAAATCTAAAAAAAATTTACAAACACCATGTCATTACTGCTGCGAAAATAACATTATTCAGATATTGTATTCTATTATCGTATACTTATTGCATAGTATATTACATAACGAGCATGGAAAGTGGCATCACGCGAGTATGTTAGTGTTCTTTCCAGCGAGTTGTGTACAATATTTTTTCCACAACACAACAAAAAATTAATAAAAAACACCTATTTATTACATACCTTTTAAAAACATACATGAAAATTTTTTATATTGACATACAGCCATATTTTAATTAAGTAAAGGGCCAGCCGTAATTTGCCGTTTTGTTTTATCTGACCCAGCCTACTTCGGAACATTTTACCACATAAACGTGTGTGGTATTATCTACTTTCGCGCCTACTTTGTCCGGTTGTTAAATGTGTTTTCTTAGGGGACTGTGGGAAAATATTATTAACCCTAAGCTCTATTGCAGCATTAGCAAACTCAAAATTGAGACCTAATGTAACAAAGTCAATAAAATAAAAAATAAAAGTTTTATTTATCAGCTATAATTAGCGCCGTCGCAATGAGTAACAACAGAGATCCACGCCTTGAATCGATCCGGAGACATCAATGTTCGCCGAAACTATATTATGTCGTGCGGTAACCGCGTTCGACTCGCGAACCTGAACGAGACGCGCCGTTTCCAGTCACTAAATATTAGAAGAGATCTTTTAGTTAAAAGAGGAATATTGAATTTGGCTGTTAATCTTTGGGGTTGAAATTTGATACCGGTTAGCTTGAAATAAAGTTTCTAGGAGTTAAGCATACTTTTTAATAGAAAACAAACTTAATTCTACAAAAACCTGAATAACTAAGTCAAAACCACGCTAAATATTATTTTAATCAAAAAGCACTTTTAAACCTAGTAACTTATACAGGAAGAGGAACATTTTTTGCTTTTTGAGATACTTGTATATACGGGGCGAGTTATCATATTATGACACCCACCTACAGGATTATTTATTAACAAAGATAGAGAAAAAGTGTAAATACAGAAAGTGTATAGTAAGAAATACGTTTTTTTTAAATTGAGTACCCTATATATTGTTTATTTTTATGAAAGGCTATTCTCTACTGATTTGAGAAATATATAATTTGATTATATTGGCGCAAAGCGTTTATTAATCATTTTAATTATTATAATGCAAAACTTGTTACAGTTAAACCAACATAATTGAAGAACGGGTTGCGTTTTTGAAATCAGGAAAAAAAGAATATTCAGAAAAGTTATAAAAATATAGGGTGTTCCATTTAAAATAGGTATTTCGCTATATTTTTTAAGGCATATAGATAGGCATGCGACAGTCGTTTGATTTTTTCATAACGGATTCTGGCGGTTTAAACGAAACCCTAAAGCTTTCATATTTACACTTTTTCTCTGTCAATAATGACTCACCCTGTACATTTTTCAAACAATTAAAAAAGTAATTATCACTTCTTAAAATAATCATCAAGAAGCTAAATAATTACCCCTTACTAAACACATCGTAAATAAGACAAGCGGATTTTTCATAATCAACAAAATTTGGCGGAAACAATATAAATAGCAAATTATCTTTGCAAAAGTCTGCGGTCGCTACTCTCGTCTGGCGGCTTCCTTAACACACTTGACAACATTGTGTTAATTTGTAGGATGGATGCGGGCTTTTCGAAGCCGGTTATTCCGAAACTACCTACCAGTTGGGAAACGAATTTGGATAACTACCTACATACCGATTATCCCAGCTTTTCATTCTTAAATCTGTCTTTCCTCCCAAACCTAAAGTTTATACAGGTCGTTTAAAGCCCCAGTAAGATACAAGATCGCCAGAGGAACATACCAAACGTTTTAGAATGCTCGTGAATTTAATATCTAGTTTTTGAGGTGTGACTTGAATGATGGTTTTATCGGCGAACATAAGCTAATCTATCGCTAACGGGACAGATCCAACTAACAGTATAGGTTTTGTTACAAAAGCCATCCGCCTGAACTGGTTTTCAAACACACGTGCGCCGTATGCAAAGCCGAGTATTCTATTGGCAAGCTAGGAAGCCCATGTTGAACATTCCAGAAAACTTGTTTATATTCCGCGGAAATAAAGGAATCAAGAGGAAGCATGTTGAACAATCTGCATTGTGATTGATATGATACGCCTAGGGATGGCTAATGCAACAATTTTTACGGATCAGCTAGGAACTGATCCCAGAACGAAAATTATCACGTCCCCTGGATCAGTTTCCGTTACGAATCAAATGAAAGAAAAAATGATATCATCACATTATAAATTTACATTCGAGTACAGGTGATATCACTGGTTAAGCTTAAACTAAACCGAATCGAATGTGGTTAATTTTCTTAAATTTGTCAATATTCCCAAAATTTTATTTCATATATTCTGAAAATAAATTCTATAAATTTTTAAATTTTATAAATTTTCCAGAATTTTCAAACACAAGTAAGAGCACATACCTCAGACTAAGTGGACGCATATTTTAAAATTTTAATTAATATAGAATGTACTGGAATAAACTTTTTGTACCTAGTTTTACCCGTACTTATTCCTTTGCTATTCCCAGATTCGAATTCGGCTGCTTCGAAACGAGCATGAACTAAAACTTTAACAAATTAATCATTCCGCAGGTCGGTATAATATTGTGCGTTTCTGTTAAATTGTTAAAAATTTGGCCAAATGCTCTTTTAAATGAGAAGTGTACTGGCCTCCTATTTCATCCTTACAAAAGAATTATTAGGGCGCGTAAACTGGGGAAGCTTTTTCAATTAAACCCGAGGGCTAGCTAATGGCTTCTGTAAGCGGAACTTTTCTATCCTATTTTTTATTCTCATCATTTTCTTTTCCTCACATCGGCTATTATTGCACATTATTTCCCCAGCTTTTAGCCCAACTCTGGTAGATTATTGTTATATCGTGATTTATAGGAGAAATAATAACTGTGTGTAACGGTTTCATACATTTTCAACAAACGTTTTTATATTTTTTTTATTAAAACATATTTTATGAAAACATAGACATAGATCGAATGATTTGACTGCTATGATCGATTAATAAATACTGATTCTTGTATGGTTATGGTATAAAATCACTTCTCTACGTTTCGCCTTCGATTGCACGAGGTATCTTCAGGGATCTTTACTCAACGAGATGGGAAAACTAAATGAACTTTGACAAATTTAAGCCGGGTTTTTATACCTAACCTGTATTCACGCAACCGTGATCAAATGAAATGGTCGGTTTCCAGGTGTGATGTAGACAATAGCTTATATCTCGAGTGATGTTTATACATTTTATATCTTCCAGAACCACTATTTTCTCTCTTCTCTGGGTATTATATTTTTCCAAATCGAAGATATTTTCTGCTATTCTAAATAAACAATAACGTAGGGTAGGGCAGGTTCGGACGAATTTTTTCAAACCCTTGTGTTTTATAGCCAGATATAAATTAGGTTATTTTTGGAATACTGAAAGATACATATTGAACAACTTCTTGTTTGCTCAAAACAAAAAGACAACTTACCACAAATTTAATTAAAACATTTTTTCTCGTCTGGACCTGCCCCATTCGATCACGCTCGAAATTGCATTTTTTCTAGATCTAAGCATAATTGTTAAAAAATAGTTTAATATTGGCCTTGCTGAACTCCAAGGTTCTTCCTACACTAGTGTTCTCCGGTTTACGCTAAAACATTCAAGGATGGCACGGCATAAATAGCCTCATCCAATTTTTCCCGTCCCGTTCACTAGTCTAGTAGCATATTTTTGTGATTAACGACGAATCGTAGATACAACTTCTGAGGCCCTTGGCTCGTTTGAGATTAAAAAAGTTTTCAGTTTCATCAGCCGAAGCTTATATCCTACAATATAATTAAGATATAAAAATTACCTATTTTACTGATGACTAGTGATAAGAAGACTAAAGTTATGAAATTACAAGGTAATATAAGATTTCATATGGCTTTAATAGCGCCTAATACATTAAATATTGATGTTTCAATTAATTTAAGAAATATTTTGCGCTAAGGAATGACCTTTAATTAAAACTTTAACTAAATTAATGTATGCAGGGTATATTCGGATAAGGTAGTGGGGCAGGTCCGAACAGTTCGAATCTGCCCCATGCTAGTCGTCCGAATCTGCCCCTCATAAACAAAATGAGTTTAACTAACTACCACTATATTCTGAATCGTTGGCGCCAACTTTTTGCTAGGTTAGGTTGTCCTCCTATAACTGTATTTTAACATGTATCATGAAATTCCGATGAAATCCATTCAGTAACTTACTTTGTGGTATCACTTTTATAAAATCGCTAATCATTCGACTAATTGTTAACTTTTTTTGGTGGTTAATGCTGACAGCGACTTAAGAACACACTTATACCGGGTGTCAACGAATCTATTAGACATGCCATAATTTTTTGTATTTGATGTATCAATATTTCGTACTGGTAAATTGTACATAAAGAGGAGAATTTTCGCATATTTTTCACTTTCCGGTCACTTTCGATTTCACCGGAAATGACTGCAGTTTCAATTTTTTAAATAGAACACTTTGTATATTTTTACATTTTTGGATTCCTGAGACAATTCTGAATGGGAATGTGACATTTTAAAAACTTTGTGACAGTTGGTTGATCAAGATTACTTACGTTGAATCTATCTATGCGTCATGTCACGTAAAGCCTGCCTGTTGTTGATGTAAAAAATGCACGCCTATGCGCCTAACGCTCGGAACAACATCTTTTATACAGTTTTCGTCCGATATCGTCAACAAATTTAGGCGTGCAAATCTGTATCTTTGGCTAACAAATAGTTCAGAGTATTAAACAAAAATATAACTACAACTAACTTCAGTAACGCTGTAAAATGTAAAAGCACAATATTTGATTTCACTGTAGTTGTTCAAAGTGCATTCCTCCTTGTTTACGACAAATTTCCGCTCGTTCAATTGCTTCGCTTCTTCTGCAGCATTTGAGGCGTACTACTTCTAAATACACGTACAATCCTTTCTTCTAAGATTTCAAGAGTGGTTGGGGCTGTTACATAGACTGTTTCTTAACATATCCTCAAAAAAAGAAATCGAAAACAGTGAGATCCGGTGAACGGGCGGTCCACCGTATTGGGCCTTTCGTTGCAATAACTTTGTTATTAAAATGTTCAATTAAATAATTAAGAACTTCTCTGGTATTGTGAGGCGGTGCTCCTGCTGCCTTGAAATAAAATTGGCTCAATTATTCTGTTACCAGCGACACCAGCCTAAACATTGACAACAAACCTTTCTTGAAAATTTCCTACTATCTTTTCATGTTGATTTTGTTGGACCCAGTAACAAGTGTTTTTCTTGTTAAACATACCATTATTAGTAAACCTGGATTTGTCAGAAAATAAAATAAAGTGGATAAAATGTGGGTCAATTCTACAATTTTGGAGCAACCAATCACAAAACAATTATTGTCTATCGCCATCGTCAGGATACAAATGTTGGTGTAACTGGTACTTAAAAGCTGATTCATAAGTTAAACCCAGTTCGTGATTAATTTTTCTTAAAGAAACAATTTTATCAACTTCAACTATAGCAAAAACGTTAATCTCCATTTCTTCATTTATAATAAATCTGCCTTCCGCCACTTGATTTCCTTCTTGATGTCTAAAACGATTTTCGAGATATGGAAAATGCTGATGGACTGGATGTTGCCGGTCGGGGTATCTCTGAGGATACAACTCAGCAGCATTCCTTAAATTTTTATGACATTCTCCAAATATTAATAACCTATTATTTTGACTTTTGAAAAGAAAAATATTACTGAAAATCAAGAAAAATAAGGAAATCTTATGTCTGCTCAGAAAGACAAAACAAAAAATCCTACTTAATATCCAGCATAGCTATCCATGGTACACTTGATAAAATTAAGTAATTGATTATCGAGCATTTTTCTTAGTAATATTTAATTTTTGAGCTTATTTTTAATCCAATCGCAAAAAGTACCGTTAGATTCGCAAAAAATCCTCTTTTCAAAAAGTGCTTGTCTAAAAAGGGTAGCCATTTAAAAAAAATAGTTAGACGGTAGTATTAGCTTTTAAAATTACCATAACTCTAAAATGTAAAAATATTCACACTGGACGTATTCCATTCCCAGTGACGATATAATTCTCAATACTCAATTCTGTTGTATTTTATTACTTTTAAAATGTTTCCAAATAGTCAAAATTGCACAAAATATCACTTTTGGTAAATGGTTACATAAATTTCTAGCGTGTAATATAAGGCATTTTCTAGAAAAGTTAACAATGCTTCTTTTTTTCAGTTTTATAGTCGTAGGAAAAATGTATTTCCTACTAGGTAGCACTTTTTTGAACTTTATTTGATTACATAATGGTTTGATTTCAAACTCCAAATATATACATATTTATTTTATGCATTTATATCAAACACATTTTGTTTTAATCTGGCACAACCTATTTAAAATAAAATTATAATTTTTTTTTAATGGTAACAGATTTAATAATACTTCCCATTTATTTTACCACGGGCAATCTAATGGAAAACACATTTTGTTGTAGTTTTAATTAAATTAAGAGATTGCTGCAATAGAGTAAATAGAAAGAACGTATACTTTTTCGTACGTATTTTTTTTTGTTTGATAGTAGTATTTTTATTGGATGATACATTAAAAAAATTTGCTTTCTGAAAATTATTTTTCTCTTTTCCAAACTTTTTCAATTTTTATTTTTTCTAACCCTTGCCAATATTTAAAACATGTACAAAAAATATTTTCTACATATTTGTTATATATCAAATTTTAACTTCAGTCGGCTAATTTTAGGGACATACCGTGTGACAAAAAATATGGAAACTTTGAAATATATCGTAAATAAGCAGTATTTGAAAAATACATAATAATATTGTATTTCTGAGTATATTTTAGGAACACTAATTAGTTTCTATGTTAACATCTGTAAAAATTATGACATGGTCCTACTTTTATTCAAATTTATTTGACACCTCTTTTGAGATGTATCTTCATCGTGAGTATGTCCAACAAATTTGGTATCATTCCGTCAATTTGTTTGGATATATAAGATACCGTAAAATAAACGGTATACGACACCATTAAAAATGCAAGTTTTCTTGGTTTTATCTATAAATACTATGTTTTATTACTATACTTAGTAACAAGTATATCATGATGGACAGTTTTCAAGTACTTCAAATTTTTTCACGAAAAGGCTGTCACAGAAGCAAAGGATTGAAATCTCTGAGATGTATGGCTAGAGGATCGCACACGGTACATCGAGGAGCTATGTGAACTTTTCAATATTACATGGCCAGAACGCCAAACAATTTGAAAATCAGCAAAGTTTTTAAAAAGATCCGAGATCATGGATGTGTAACAAATTTACTTAGGACAAGAAGGCCAAAAAGACAATCTAAAACTCAATATATTGCTAACGTACAACGAGGATGACAATTCAGTAATCCATCAGGTAGCATTAAATTCAAATATTACCTACGCTTTAATTAAAAAATATTAGGCACAGGGAAAATATTATCCTTACAAGATTAGACTAATTGATGACCCCAACAAAGATCGTTGCAATTTGGACCCTCTTCTTAGTTCCAGTATTTTGTTTTCGGATAAAGCAATATTTTTTAAATGACTCTAAACTGTCAAAATTGCAGATACGGGTCCACAGAAAATCCGCGGTAGACTTAACTGGCTTACCCTCAATTTACTGAAAAAGTCAACATATGGACTAATATACTTCGGAACAGTATTACTGGTGCTTACTTTTTTGACAGTAATCTGACTGGGCTGTTTTATTTGTTTCTCTTTTCAATTTGACTTATTCCCTACCTTATATCAACGTTTTCCATGAAAAGAGTTTGATACACGAATTAATTGCACACATGTCGTTCCAACAAGATGGAGCACCAAATTATGCAGTAACTTTTAGGAAATAGCTTAAGGGACAACTGCACGCAAAAAGAGAAAAACCAGCGACAAGGTCTAGTCAAGTTCAAAGTAAGATGAAAAGGTACCTACGTATCAGCGAAAATCTCCTGCACGTCTGATCTCAAAAAAATGTGTTCTATATAGGCAATTTAAATTACATTTCGTTTAAAAATGGGTTCAAAAGGGTTCACGCGCTGCCGAAATACAAAGACATGAGTACAATTTACCATTTCAAATTTTGCAGTTACGTAGACAAAGAATCAATACAAGGCGGTAAAGAGCCATTTTGTGGAAAAAAAATTATATGCGACGGCATTAGCGTCAAAAAGTGGTCAAAAAATGGTCGAAAATGGACAAATCTACTTCTATTTTATAATTCTAGATTTGATTTTTTCATAAAAATTCGCATTTAGCGCTCAACTATACATATTTCCCTATTAAAATCACATTGAAACTGATACATATCTCTTATAGTTTTAACATAATATTGCAGCGGCAGAAGGCTTGCAAATGATCCATAATACTGCGTGCAGTTCCCCCTTAATGAGATATTTTTCTTTACGGGTGTGTTGGATGACGTGGTCACATTGAATGGCCTCCAAGGTGACCTGATTTGACCCCCAATGACACTAAAAAAAAAATTAAATTAACTTTGTGAGAACCCTTACAATAGAAGGCTTAAAGGAACGTATAGGCGCAAAATTACGCCGAATCTCAGATATATTTGTAATGAACGTTAAACAGGAATTTATAGACAGGTTAGGATTATGCCAAGTAGTTGAAGCTGACAGAATCACAACTTTTTACCTTAAATATTTATCCAAGTCCTTGTTGTTTTATAATTTGATAATAAGGATGTATAAGTATCTTTTGTTCCCTAAGATCGTTTTTTTTACCATATTTTATATGTTCGTAAAAAAACATCGAAACACGATCGAATCATATCACCTGCAATTTGACATCTTCATAAGTATATATATATATATATATATATATATATATATATATATATATATTTCGCTTAAGTTAGAATTAGACTGATAATACTTTAATAGGTCCAAAATTCCATTCATCAAAACTGATCTGTATCAAGCTTTGGCTTTGATAACCGACGACTCTTTGTTAAAAAAGTAAATCTTTAAGATGATCGAATATTTGTCTAATGTGGATATTGTCTACAGATAACTAAAATCAGTCAAATTTTAAACTTGACTTTCGAACCTTATGATAACAAACTTCTTGTAAATACTTATTTATATTACCAATACTAATACAGTCTGTTATTTTTTATTAATTAATGTTTAATTTTAATATTAATCATATAGGCAATTTAGTTGAGCTAATTTTTTCCAGGTCTATCCACACTCCTCCTTTTGCTTTTAAAAACAATCCGGCCTTGT
Source organism: Kuschelorhynchus macadamiae (assembly GCA_030620095.1). Taxonomy (NCBI): domain Eukaryota; kingdom Metazoa; phylum Arthropoda; class Insecta; order Coleoptera; family Curculionidae; genus Kuschelorhynchus; species Kuschelorhynchus macadamiae. The sequence continues at coordinate 90,486 of JAUTXW010000420.1, read as the reverse complement.
CCAAGCTAAGAGGCAATTTCGTTTTCTTGCTCAAAGTTATTTTATAGTTCCTGACTATGGAAAGTATACCCATTTTCGTTTGCCATATTCCGAAACGTTTACCTAGAACAAGCATTAAATGATTTCAAATTGAGAGCGTAGTTATTTTAACTTATATTTTAATCTACTATAACTTCAAGATTTGAGTAACATACAAATTGTATGGCTGTCTGCTAACTTTTATGTAATATAATAGTATAAAAAGTGTCAATTATCAAAGATATAAATATACCCTGCAGTTTTTTTAATAAGACTAAATATTCAAAAATAAGCTAGAAAAGAGCTTACCATAAGCCCATGTGTTAGATTTTAAACATAAAGGTATCAAACTTATTATCAGTATATTTACAGTCAGGAAAAAAAAGATCTATATATTAAAGCAAAATTTATTGAGCATTTTTTTTTGAAAAATGCAAATTATCCTTATCCCTAAATATATATATATATATATATATATATATATATATATATATATATATATATATATATATATATATATATATATATATATATAGAGAGATAGAGAGAGAGAGAGAGAGAGAGAGAACATGACTCACCATGAAACGTAAGTAATTTATTATTATTACAAAGCTTTATAAAGAACAAATTTCCCTTATTTTACGAACTTCTCGACGTATAACAAAGAAGATGACCACAACAACATACTGTTTGCAACTCGCTCTTTGGCGATATCACGTACTCTGATTTAAATTTTATTATTTTTGAACAAATTAACCCATCATTGGAATTGAAGGGACGGGTGGCGCTTACTTTAGTTATATTTTATGCCGTAGTACACTTTATTTAACAAATCTATATCTTTTTTGTCATTTATGGTATGCCTCTTTTATTTATTTCTACCCTTTTCTTTCTATGTAATTCCGTTTTTAACATTTTTGTTTGGTCAAAATCGAAAGTGCGATTATTTTGTTGTGCGTTTTGACAATGCCGTTTGGTTTTTTGTCGTACTTATGGGCATACATTCTTGACTGTAAATATTGTTGTGTTTGCCCAATATAAACGCCATCACAATCCTTGCATGGTATCTGATATACTATATGTGTCTTTTTTAATTTTGAAGTTTTTATCTAAGTTTTGTGTAATGTTGATCCAGCAAATTATACCCCCTATGAGCAACTTGTATGTTATATTTAGAGAAATGTTTAAATTGTTGAATTGTTTTTTGGTGACCCAAGGTGTTATAACTATTTTTTTAAGAGCTTCTTTCGCTTTTTCGATTGATTCTTTTCGAAACTCGGGATCTGATAATTGGATTGCTGTATATATATATATATATATATATATATATATATATATATATATATATATATATATATATATAATTCTCTTTTCCTTAAACCTTAAATATTATATATATATATATATATATATATATATATATATATATATTCAATAATTAGCATATTTTTTATATTCTGCTAATGTTACATAAAACTATGCATTTTTTTGTTTATTTTGATATATTGAAAACTTAGAAAGATCAAATTAAAATGTGGAGAAGATAAAATGACATATAAACTACAAAGGATAATTTTATTATTGTAGTAACTAATTTATACCGAACTTACCTACACAAATTCTAGGACCTTCTCCAAAAGGCATATACGAACAGTAAGGTCTCTTGGCTTTATTTTCAGGGAGAAATCTGTCTGGATCAAATTTCATTGGATCTGGGTAATATTCGGGGTCGTAATGAATTCCCAGGTTTGTAATCATTACAAAACTGTTTGCTTCAATTTTAATGCCAGTATCTGGATCTTGAAAATCCTTAGTGCACACTCTGGGAAGAATAGGAAGCACCGGATATTTTCTGAGGGTTTCTACGAGATTAAAAAAATATGGTGTTTTTTATATTTAGAATTCTTAGTAGCTCACTGTAACTTAGTGATAAATCTTACAATTATTGTGAATTGATTATATCATCACTAGTTTACAGCCATTTTGTGACTATGTTGTAAAAGGGAATTTTTGTTATTTTTTGGTATCTAAATGCGAAAATGAACACGTAAGTGTTTTGAGTTATTTATAAGTATATTAATCACATTATTTTAAAAAGTAATGTTTGTTGGAATTATAATAAAAAAATTCGGGTTCTGCTGGGAAGAAAGCAAATGATTCATTCGATATTTAGGAATACTTTGATATTTTAAATCAAATTCTAGAAAATAACCAATTACATAATAAGTCTCACCAAATTTATAAAATTGACAAAACTAGCTTTACCCTGGCTAGCGTGAATGGACCCAGAAGAATCCACTTATCCATTCACTTCATATGTTGCATCGCCCAGTTGTTGAATGAAAACGGGGAATTTTTATCAACTATTTCTGGAAAACGTTTGAGCCCAGTGCAGTACCTGAAAGGATACTTCTTTTTTTGTATGGGGACCATTTAATCCATTTGGACCTTATATCAATTAATGCAGCTGCTGCGAATGATATTATTCTAAACTTGCCGCCACTTTTCAGCAGTTTTCAAAAGCTTTAAGGCACGGTGGAATTTACTCATTAACAGAATACCAAAGGAAAGATATTGATATGAAAATGTTGAATCAATTCACTACCTTTTTTTATTACACTTATCCCATTTAATCCCCGAAGAACACACCGGATGGGTCTCTACGAAAAGTAACAAACATTAAAAAAATTAGTCAATATCTAGATATTTCGCATAATAAGCTAGCAAAGAGTATGAAATAAAAATAATACTACAATATTTTTTACAGGTAGGACTCAAAAAGCTTCATTTGGTAATTAGTTATTCCCGGTATACTCAAACATCTTTTCCGCTTTAAATGGAACCCATCGCCTTACAAACAAGTTAATTTATGCATTTTTTTTAACCACTTATAACGGTAGCTTCATGAATTGTGTTGAATGATTTCAGTATGCCTTCTGGAGATAAAAATCAAGGAAATTTAAGTCTGGGGACATTGGTGGTCTTGGAATTAGTTTTTCCCTACCTATTCCATTAATATTTGAACCTTTCATTTAATAACGGTACAACTAGAGAAGCAAAATTGGTTGAGCCTTCGTTATATTGAAATCATAACGTTTTGTGCCAAGAACTTGCTTAAAAGAAACTTAACTATATTTTCTTTGAAAAGATCAAAGAAATTTCAGTTAAGTTTCGCCATTCAAATGTTTCGGTAAAAATTTAAAACCAATCGAATTGTTTTCAATTATACATGTGCAAACATTAACGATAAATTGTACTGCGAATTTTCTACCTATAGCAAACATGGCTTTTCTTATCAATGTGTAGAGGTTATGAAAACATATTTTACCCTTGTGAGTAGAGCCTGCTTCAGGAGTAAAAATATATACTTAAAAAGCTGACAACTATTTCTGATTTATTGTCAAAACCCTCAGCAAAGGGCGATATAAAAGTGCTAGTGACACAATTTTGTTGCTTAAGCGGTGTTCTTAAATTCCCGAACACGATATGCTACCTAAGTCACTTGCAATGCTTTTTGTGCTAGTTAAAGGATCATTTTCAAGACTGCCTAAATTTTTTTGCCCAACCTTTGATATTCTGCGGTGTTTTGATTTATCAGAATTAGCTTCCTTTTGTTTTAAAGACATCATGTTTTCCCAATCACAAAATGTTCTTATTTTTTCTTTGTCCGGCATACGTTCTCTCCATAAATAACATGTAATATAAGTGAATGAAATATTATGATTTTTGGATATGTCACACATACATTATTTAATAAATTCATATTAAATTTTTAAAAAAAAGAAAAGAGGGAAGACAATTTGAACATTCCGAAAAAAGCAATCAACTTTGTACCATGCTGCTGTTTATATTTACTTTTGCAGAATTCATTTTTAATTTTAATGTCCATACGAGCGAAAAGGGAATTTTAACATTGATTAAATGAAAGCCATATTTCACAGTCAACTCGCTTTAATAAATATTTGACGTATTTTGAATAGATAATGTTTAATTTTTTCCTGACTCTGAACCAAATTATTATTTTTTAAATTTTGATAGGTAAAAAGTGTAAGGTATACCTACTTCGTTTATTTAGAATTTATAAAATTTCTATTTTAGCAAACATATACTATGTGGAATTTGGCAAAACTCAGAAACTGATTTTTAGATAATTATTTTTTAACTGATTTTAAATAAAATATATGGAACTCGAATACTTCACATTGATAAAAACGTCAATGCCAGCAAATTTTTGTCGGAAAATTTGTATTCGCTGGTGACATCAAATATAATTTAAATCTAAAACCATGTTTATACTAAAAAAAAAAGAATGGTTTTTTCTACAAGCGTACGGAAAACTTCACTTTTCCGCACTCATTTTAGTTTGGAAAGAGCTCCGCACTATAACCCGATTTTTTTAAACTATACTTACTGTTTTTAAATATTTAAAAATATATTGATATGCTGATAGCAAATCGATTTAAGGACATAAATTTGCTAGAATCCTGCTATAATTTTGAACAAAATTGAACCTGCTTTTTTATTTGGTAGTTTGAATCCCCATAGACACAAAGTAAAAATACGCGTGTCATTCATTGTCAATCAAAACCAATTGATGTCGCTGATTTTTGTCGTAGTAAAACCTGAGTAAAAGTGTTTTTAATGGATTTGCCAGAGTCAGCCAGAACTGCAAACTTCAATCTGCTACCATCAAAATCCCGTCATAGTTATGAGAAAGAATATATTCTGTTTAAAACCTGGTCAAACTAAAGGCACCAAAACCTTGAAAGAACCCGTTTTTTGGCATATTTCGCCGAACTTTTCAAAAGATGTAAGCCACACACGCTTTGGTCCAGATACTCAATGTTAAAAAGTATGATCAAACTCAATGAAAACGTGGATTTAAGCAAGTTTTTAAAGCCACGGTGTATTTAAAATAACAAAATATTGGATTTAGAAAATTTCAAAATTTATAAATGAAGCAAAATTTATCACCATATTAAAGTAGCTACTATATTTGGTTTGGCAGGCGCAGGTCGCCGAGAAGAACTAACAAAAATGTCATTGGATCATATTGAAGACAAAAGAAATATTTTATTAATAAATATGCCAGATGCAAAAAATTACCGTTCTAGAAGCTTTGTTCTATCTGGTGAAGCTGAAAGCGGAGAATATTTAAAATTGGTCAGAAAATATTCGATTTTAAGAAAGCCAGAAACCCCACATAGGCGTTTTTTGTAAACTACAAAAAAGGAGCTTGCACAGTACAATGCATCGAAATAAACACCTCTGGAAAAATGCCATCATATGTTGCAGGTTTTCTGAGGCTCCCAAATCCTGAACTATATACAGGCCACAGTATCCGACGTTCAGCCGCCACAATTGCAGATTCCAGAGAAGGAATAACAAATATCAAACCCCTAGGAGGTTGGAAATCTTCAACCGTGGCAGAAGTTTATTTAGAAAGCTCAACAAGTCTTCAAAAGAATCTATCCAATAAACTTCAATGCCATTCCTTCCACTAGTGACCAACTTTCACCAGTGCAGTCTACCAAATCCACCTCTTCCAACCAAATGTTACTCCCTCGGCGATGGTTGCAACAATAAGCACAAATCTAGCCTCTGCAATTAATTTACAAAATATAACAAACTGCACGTTTACTATTAATGTTGTTAATAATAATGAATTTATGATTATGTATTTGATATAAATAAACGATTCTTTTTAACTTTTGGGTTTTTTCCGCAAGCTTGTAGAAAAAATAGTGTACCTTACACACAAAATTTATACAGGTAGATCCCAAACCGCTTCATTTTCAAATTATGGCGTGTTAAAATAGTAGTTTACCTAACAAGTGCGTAAAGTGATTTTTTTCGCACGCGATTGATAGTCAAAATTTGCTACGCTTCGTTCGGCCAACTTGCGTACGGAATAGTACTTACCACACTTGTTAGGTAAACTACTATTTTAACACGCCATAATTTGAAAATGAAGCGGTTTGGGATTTACCTGTATATATTTTAGTCTGTATCTAAAGTTATTTTTCTGCATGGAATTTCTCGCTTTAATTTATGACTAATTTTTGAAAACACCCTCTATAATAATAACTCACCGTCAACGAACCTGTCTAAGTATTCCATTTCATTAACTGCATCGTATCCAATTTCTCCATTATATTTTTTAAATATAGTGTTGATTTCATCACGCAATCTGTGCTGAACTTTGGGGTTAATTGCTAGTTCATACATAGCAAAAGTTTGGGCACTTGAAGAAGTTTCAAAACCCGCTTCAAAAAATACATACATTTGGGCTGCAAACTGATCAAAATTTAGCGCTGCCATTTTTCCTTTGCCGTCAAAAGTTGCATGGTCTTTTGTTTCGTTACACAAATCCATCAATAAATCTGTTAAATCATTTCTCTTTATAGTTTCTTTTTCACGGTATTCTTTAATTTTTTTAAACATGTTCATAAAAAACTTCGATGTAATTGCCGGCAAAGGTTTAAAATGAAATAGGGACAATATGTGTCTTGGGATAAGAACCATCAGTGCAACGGAAGTCTTGCTAAATACATACTCAAAAAATTCCTTTGATTGTTTCACTAACTCATTGTTTTCGTTTTCAAGTGTTTTGCTTTCCATACCAAATGCACAGGCAGTAATTATGTCAATTGAGAATCTGTTAACGATTTCTTTCATATTAATTGATTTGTTTTTAAGAGAAAATTCGTCTAATCTGCTTATGAGTTTTCTACTCAACCTCTCCATTATCATGACGTTTTGTCTCATTTTCGCAGCGGTGAAAACTGCTGGCAACTTGGACCTTAAATTTTTCCATTTGTAGCCCTCCATATTAAAAATATGTCCAGAAAATGGATCAACTTTCTCATTTATAAATAAACCGCGATTTGGAAATGAAGTAAATTCGGATATCATTATTTTTTTTATTAACTTATTGTCTATGGGCATGTAAACAGGTTTCCCACAAAAATAGGCCCCACCTAGGGTCCAGCCTCTCGTTTTCATTTCAAGATACCAATCGCGGAACAGTTCTCCGATATTGGCCTTGCCGAAAACGACACTAGCTGCATTTCCAAATGGAATTACAGGCTCCAAAAAATTAATTTGTCTTTTTTTCCAGTAAGAAAACCAGTTCTTGTAGAGAATCAAAACAGTTATTGCAATTATCGAAACAAGAGCTGCAATGGCCATCACTGTTGTTGTTAATTCCAACATCTTCCTGAAACAAAAACATAATTTGTATAGTTAACTAAAAAACTAAAAAATTTAGGTATATTGATTTATCATTTGTATCTACCATATTCGTTAATAATAATAATAATAATATTTTTTCTACGAGCGGGCGGAAAGTGTGTACTTTCCTCACTCATAAATCTTTGCTTCAAGGAGGGTGTATTCCCAGGAGTATTTAAGAGGGCTCTAGTCACACCAATTTATTAGAAGGGGGATAGTGGTGAAGTGTGGAATTACCGGCCGATGTCTCAACTGCCAGTTTTCTCGAAGGTCATCGTGTATGGCACAAAACATCACGTCCTATTTTGAAATTAACACTCTATTTACAGAACATCAGTTCGATTTTAGATCTGCTTCTGGCACGGATGATGCCATTCTCCATCTTCTGTTAGATATAATGAACTAGCGGGTACCCGCGGCTTCGTTCGCATATGTGACTATAATGAAAGGGATGTAAAGAGGTACTTAAATGGCCTTATTTAAGTACCTTTTTATAAACCACGTTTGTTAATGCATTCTCTGGCTGTGAAATAAGCTACTACGCGAACTTACTCTAGAGCATGCGACATAGAATTGACCATGGGAAAAACAATCGTAGCGCAAGTCTATTCCAGCTCTACGTAAGGATTGTCCTTGAGCTTTGTTAATTGTCATGGCGAAACAAAGCTTCAAAGAAAACTGTACACGTTTAAACTGAAAAGGATAGTCTGACGGAATTAAAGAGATACGTGGAATAAAAACTGTTTCTCCCAGACCAGGACAAGAAATAATAGTACACTCTATTACATTGTTTTGTAATGTTTTAACCTGTAGCCGAGTTCCATTACACAATTTTGGTGGTTTTAAATTTCCAATAAGCATCACTGGTGCCCGCAAGAAGCGGTTTTATTTTGACAACTTTCGAGTCCACTATAAACATTTAAGGGGTAGTTTCACCCCCTTGGAAACTGAGTTTTGAAGAATCCTTTCTTATCGAACCTCTGCACTCTAAAATCAAGCTAAGCTCAGCTTTCTATGGCAAAAGGTTTGAGAAAGATTGCAAAAATTAATGAATGGTCCGCTTTTTTCAAAAACCCTGTATAAATTTATAAAAAATCTTAAAATATGTAAGAAAATAAAATAAAAAGCTCGTGTTCAAGTGTTTTTCCGAAAAACTAACCGTTTTTCAAATAAAATATACAATATTAAAGGAGTGGTTTCAGCGCGTTGTACACCTGGTCTGGGTTTTTAAAAAATTTTAAAATACGTAAAAAAATAAAATATAAAGTATATTATGTTCAAGCGTTTTCCGAATAACTAACGGTTTTTTAAATAAAATATATTATAATATTAAGGGGTGGTTTTACCCCTTTGCACACGTTGTATGCATTTTGTAAATATCCTAAAATAAATTAAAAAATACGTGTTGAAGCGTTTTTTCGATAAACCAACCGATTTTTAAATAAAAAATATTGTATTATTTAGGTGGTGGTTGCACCCCTTTGAACACACTGTATGAATTTTTTAAAAATCTTAAAATATGTAAAAAATAAATTAAAAAACACGTGTTCAAGCGTTTTGTTTGTTAAATATTGTAATATTTAAGGGGTGGTTTCACCCCCATGGAATTTGAGTTGTGAAAAATCCCTTGTTATCGAACCTCTGCACCCTAAAATCAACCTGTATGCCAAAATTCAGCCTTTTACTTCAAGCGGTTTGAGCTGGAGCTTGATGGGTAAGTCAATCAGTGAGTCAGTCAACTAAGTCTAGTTAGTACAGATTCCTTTGAGGACCGAGAGTGTGACTCGGCATTATTTTATGAGCAATGCCTTTGATTGTGTTTCGTATGACATTCTGCTTGGCAAGCTGAGGCACTCTAAGTTTAGCGATAGCAGCTTTCTTTTATCGAGGTCATACCTTCACGGAAGAAAGCAGGTTGTGAATCTTGGTGGAGTCTCGTCATCGGAGAGATCTTTGGAAGTGGGAGTCCCCTAGGGCTCTATTCGCTCCATCTTATTTCTAATTTTTATTAATGATCTTCCACTTACCAAAACTCAAGCAAGCTACACACTTTTTGCTGATGATACTACTCTTTCACTGAGGGGTTTCGACCTATTAAATGTAGAGTCGGATGCTGTAGATGCACAGTTAAGAGCAATACTAACAAATTGAAACTTAATACAGACAAAATTGAAAAAATGGTATTCTCTCTTCGTGATCTTCAGTATGTGTCTAACCCGACGGAGGTCAAGTTCATGGGCATGTACCTAGGCCCAAAGTTAAAGTGGAACATACATATCAATAGGATATCAGGTAAACTCAGAAGTGTTCTGACTACAGCGCAGGGCGGTGAGGGTACTGGCTGGCTTAAAATTCAGACTGTAGTTTGTCTTTTATGAATCTGGGCATCCTTAGTTTTCCCTCAGTTTTCATCCTCGAAAATATCACCTACATTAAAAAAGTTCAGCACCAATTCGTCACTCGCGATTTACATGACCACAACACTAGGTTTGGGAGTGACTTGGAGCCCTCCTTTTGCCAATTGGGAAGGTGTCAGAGGAGACGCGAATTCATTGCTTTTTTAATAAATTACAACCTAATATCAGAATGTTGCTCTTGAATCAATTTAGAATTAAAATTAAAATTAAAAACGTGTTATGTCTAAATGTCTGCTTAGTGTACAGGAATTTTTAAACTGTGATGTTAGTCTTTTAAGTGTTTAATTTAAGCATTCATTTATTTAGTGATCTCAGGTTTTTGGTTGTATTTTTTAAATGTGTTTTATTATAGTAAATTGGAAATTTTAATTTAGAACTAATCATATGACTGCTGAAAGTTTCACTTTTCCGCACTAGTCCTGAAAGTATTTTCTGCAATATTCAGAAATACCCAACCAATCCAAAAATTATGAACCCACCAAATGATTGAAAAGAAAGGGGAAATAAATTGTAGGCAAAAAAAAAAGTATGGTAACCACTAGACACGTGTTTCTGTCTTATTGGACTTCAGCAAGTAGCAGTTTAACCAAGTTAAAAGATGTAAGAAAGTTGGAGAAAAATCATAAAAAAACAACCAGATATTCACCGACAGGGGCCAACGACACATTTGTAAGTTCTGTCAGAAAGCCCAAAATTTAGGGTCAACATCTGCCGTCTCTACGGAGGTTGCCTTTACCACCTACCGTGATATCCAAGCCCAGAAGAACCAATCAAAAAAAGGTTGTGCGGATGGATTCTTGAAAAGAAAGGCAAATAAATCGTGGGCATTCCTCAAAAAAAGTATGATAACCACTAAACACGTGTTTGTGTCTTATTTTCCTTTCTTTTCAATTTCATATTTTTAATCAATCTAATATGTAGTTTTGCAAGCTCATTTTTTAGATATTTTATTAGGCCGCCATTTTTTTTGTTATTTTGGATTCATGCCAAATAACAAAAAGCTATCAGTTCATTAAATGTAAAACTTGAAATTTGTGCAAAATTTGAGGTAAATTGGATAATTAGTTTTTTAGTAATATTTTTTTACAGGTCTATTTTGTTCCGTCATATTGGATTTTTAGCACAATGTTATCAGGTCATCCCGATATGACCCATAATGTTTAACAAATATTTGAAATCAATCGGGGTAACTAGTTTTTTAGCTATGCCGCGAATAGACAGACAGACAGTTTTTCGGCATCTGGGGGCCCTTTGTACATATTTTTTACCGTTTTTGCTGCATTTTTATTTGTCTAGCAATACTTATGTTTTATTTGCATAACTAATAATCATTCAGATTGAAACAAGTACACATTTATCATTTACACAGCGTTTTTTCCAAAATACTACATAATAAAAATTACAATAAGTATTATTTCATATTTGTGTATAAATATGTAATTTCTGATTATAAAACCGTAAACGTAGTTAGTAATACCAGGAGTGGTTTCATAACGTTCTAGCAGACATTGCATAAGTGGCGACGAAGATCTTCAACAAAATTCGTAATAAAGTTTACGCCGAACTTAACGCGAGTGAATCAATAGTGTTAAAATGGCGGCCCCTCCAACTGAACATTTAAAGGAGTTTGACTTAGAAAGCTCAGACTGGAACATCTTTAAGAGGCGACTAGAAAACTATTTCTTAGGGAACGAAATAAAAAACGATGATCGAAAAAGGGCTATTTTGCTTAATACTATGGCGGAAGATGCCAACAAACTTCTGCATAGCTTATGTCCCCAAAAGAGCCAAAGTTAAAGTCAAAAAATAGCTTTATTGTTTTAACTAGAAGTTGTTAATAAAGCCTCGATAAAATTAATAAAAATATTACTAATAATATAGGTAATAAAATAGAATAATATAATGGTGTGAACGTACATATATATATATATATATATATATATATATATATATATATATATATATATATATATATATATATATATATATATATATATATATATATATATACATACACATATACATATACATATATATATACACACACATACATACATAATAAATACAACCATACATACACAATACATATACAGATTTTCACAAGAAAAAAAATCTAAATTAAAAAAAAAAGTCTAGGTGAACAAAATTAAAACTTCAAAAACCACATAAACTAAAAAATAACAAATACATTAAAATTAATACATATATTTCAGTTAAAAACTGTGTCATAGAACTCTTCCAAGGTATAATATGACCCAGGTGTTAGTAATTTCTTTACTGCTGTTTTGAATTTATTTAAACAATTAATTTTTCTAATTTCCATGAGCAGATGGTTAAAGAGCTTTTTGCCTTCATAGAAAAAGGACTTTGGTATTGGAAACTTTAATGAAAAGGGACGTCGGAACGGATATGACCCAATCTCGTTCAGTTCATCCCTGTACTTTTTAAAGATTAACGTTACCGTCTCTAGGATGGATATAGAGTCAATATTCCAGATTGGCGAAATGAACCACGGCGGAAGTCTCGAACTTTTGCTCCACAAAGATAACGAATTGCCGTCCTTTGAAGTAAAAACACAGATGTGAATAAAAATTGAGGGCATGTACCTCAAAACGCAATGTCATAGCGAAGGTGAGGTTCAATTACAGCATAATAGGCATTTTTGGCCATAATAAAACCCAGACTACTCTTTACCACTTTAATAGCACACAGATGATACATTTTTGCATATCCCAGATATGTGTTCTTCAAATCTTAGAGAATTATCAATGGTTATGCCGAGGAAGAGTTTGAATTCAAGAATCGGAAGTGGCAAAGCATCAATACATTTATCTTGAATAACACACCTAAAAGAAAGAACACTCGTTTTCAATGTGTTAAAACAGAGGCACCAATTTTCAACAGCCACTAGGTCCATTGAAATACTGTTAATTAGTATGGCTAAATCCACATCATGCCATAGAATGGTTGTGTCATCCGCAAACACAGTGAAGAGCCCATTTATCTGGACCTGTGGCAAATCATGTACATATATTAAAAACAATAAGGGGTCAAGAACAGAGCCCTGTGGAACACCAGACTCAACCTTCCCTTCCTTAGAAGTATCGTCATTAAATGAGACTGTCTGGACTCGTTCCGATAGACAGGACCTAAACCACTTCAAGGATATGCCATATATGAAACCATATCTCTCTAGTTTTTGCAACAGTATTCCGTGATTCACGCAGTCAAATGCTTTGCACAAATCACAGAACAACGCCGCAACAAATTCCCCGACGTTCATGTTCCTGTAAAGGTGTTCAAGAAAGCTGAAGATGGCATCTCCAGTGCCAGTATTCCATTGAAAGCCGAACTGGCACTTACTCAAGATGTTATGTTTATTTAAGTAGGACATGACTCGGGTCTTGACTTTTTCTGCAACTTTAGCCAGAGTGGAAAGCAAGGCTATAGGACGATAGTTGGAAGGATCGTCAGTACTCCCACCCTTATGCACAGGAACAATTACCACCCTCTTTAGGCATGTCGGAAAAACACCTGTCGAAAAAGAATGGTTTATAGCGTCCATCACAATGTGAAACACTCTAGTTGGAAGTGCTAGAAGAATCCTTAAGGAGATCCCATCCCATCCAGAAGAAGTCTCACTTTTGATTGTTTAAAAAATATCCTTCAGTTCCTGTATGCATGTAGGTGCAAGAAAAAATGTGTCAGAGACGCTTATGTGGCTCAGATAACTCATGGGATCCGCAGACTTTGGAGCGTTATTAGAGAGATTGGCTGCTATTGAACAATAAAAGGAATTTAGCTGATCTGCCTTCAATGAGTCCGAAGTCTGAATAACGTTTTTCTTGCCTCTTAAATCGTTTACGATCTTCCATGACTTCCTTGATTTGTTTGACGCATTCCGGATCCTGTCATCAAAGTAGGTCCGTTTTGCAATTTCCACAAGTCTCCTGTAAATTTTGCGATACCTATAATAGTAATTATGAAAGTTCTCATTGTCCATTGAATATTTCCGTATATAATGTAGGGAACGCATATTCCTCCCAGATACTCTAAGGCCTTTGGTAATCCATTCAATCAATTTCTTTTTAGATTTTTTAATAGAGACAATAGGAAATGCCTTATAAGTTTGCACATATAACATTATGAAATTGCTCCAAAGGAATATCTGCCTCAAGAATGTTATTCTAATCTACATGTTCACAAATTGATTTAAATTTATTAACGTTTATTTTGCTGTACAGCCTACCCTTCCTTACAGATGATTTACCACACAAGTAAAGATCTACATAGCCCAGCACAGTCTCATGATCAGATAACCCTGCATTAGATATCTTACACTGATCTTCCTCTAGGCTGAAATTTAATCAGAAATAGTCAATTATTGAGCCTGACAGAGAAGTAAGTCTTGTTGGCCGGTCAACATACATATGTAAATTAGCAGAATTTAAAAGATTATACAATGATTTGGTGCAGTTATCTGAACTTTTAGAAAAATCTATATTTAAATCTCCACACAAAATTATCCGAGAGCTTATAGGAATTGAACATAACAGGGTTTCCAGCGCATCCAAGAATTCCTCATAGTTTCCTAGGGGAGATCTGTAAATCGCCAGTATATATAAAGAAAGGCTTTTGCTAAACGCAATAGAGAACTCAAAGACCTTCTCTCTCAACAAGTGATCAAAATTATTTACACTAATAAATTTATACTTTTCTTTAAAACTCTCATGCAGCATAATTAATGTTCTCCCATGCAAAAAATGTTTACGAGAGAAATTTGGTCAATAAATAATAATTTGCTATATTTAAGGGTTCGCTCTCCTTAAGCCAGTGTTCTACTAAGATTAAAATATTGGGAAAGTTGACAGATTGCAGAAACATTTCAAGTTCATTTATTTTATTTCTGGATATCAAGCAGCAATAGTGACATGACACATTTAGACTTTTCTAACTTAAAAAAGATGCAGTTCCATTACTTAAGTTATCGAGAGAATTTGCTTGTTTCTTAGCCTCCACCAATTCTAAAGTGTTATCCACGCAAGTATCAATATTTCCTATTGAACTGCCCTCTGCAGCTGTCCGAAGAGATGTGCTAGTAATATTCAAGTTATTGAGAGAGTCTGTTTGTTCTTTAGCCATCATTAATTCCAAATAGTCATTAACACAAAGATTCACATTAGCATCCCTTACCAAACTGCCCTCTGTTGTAGTCGGAACTGATTTTAAAACTATTTTTTTATTAAAAAATACCTCATTAGTTTCAACATACAAAGCGAGAAGTTTACTCAAAGATTAAATTGAGTGCCTATATCTAGAGTTAATATACAAATTCGAAATTAGTCTTATACTACAATTATTGTTTTTAGCATAATTACCTCATTTATATGATAAAACTTACTTTGTGGATATGTATTCAAATCACATTTAAGGACCATTATTAAATTTGTTGTTTTTCCTATAGAAAGGATCCTTTTAATATTAGCTACCTTAGGAAATGAAGAATTTAAATTAAGACAGAAAACAATTGTGTCTTTTTCAGTTAAATGAAAAGCCAATAAAAGTATCCTCTCCACGAGCTGATCAATGTTCAAACCCTTATAAATATATGCCTTTATTGTATGTGATGACTTGATAAAGAATGACATCTTAAGATATAGGGATCTTGTACTACAGTCACCACAAACAACACAATCTTTAGAAACAGAACTAAAATCATTCACCTGACAAGCAGCACTCTCTATCTGTTTATCCAAAGTTATACCATTTAACTCCTTATTAACGTTTAATAAAGTAAAGAGTCACTACTGGTAGTAGATTTATAGCACATCATATCACCCTCTAGGGGAACTACACTATTGCGCTTCCGATTTTCACCTGAGAGTCTGGCAAACTTTTGCCGGCGTTTAATCTCCAAATTATCACACTTAAATTTTGCAGATTTAAGTTCTTTTCTTGTATGCAGTAGGTTCACTCTGATATTCTTTAGTTCCATTACAAGTACTTCCCTCTCCTTCTTTAACACCTGAATTCTAGTTAACATAGCACTGTTGGTCTCAGTTAAATCCTGAAGGTCCCGTTTAAGTTTACTGTTAGTTGATTTAAAATTCTCAAGCTGTATTGAGTATTGATCAATTCGGCGACCTGTTGATTAAGTTGAAGTATTTCTACCTTTTGATTATCTATTATAGTGGAAAGTTCTTGTTTGCTAATAAGGGCGATATTCTCATAATCCTGAGTTCTTCTGTTAAGCCTCTTAATATGAATGGCTTTTGCTTCATTATCAGCAGTGAGTTTATCTTGCTTTGAAGTTCTTCAGTAACTTCCAAGCATTTGTTTTCGATACTTTCTAGCTGTTTATCCTTTTCAGCAGATTCCAGTTTGATTTTCTCATATTTTTCCAAGAGCATCTTATACTTGGGCAAATCCTTAACATGTTCATTGAATGATATTTTACAAACAGGACAAAAAAACATCAAATTTCTTTGCATCAGCGAGACAGCATGAGCTTCTGTGGTTGTTATTTCAGCGCATGATTTACAAATGGAACGTTGACACAGATCGCAAGGGGAGCCAAAAACCTCGTCGTCCTTTGAACGACTCTTAAAAACGCAACTCCTCAAACATTTTTGACACTTAAGGGATGTCATACTTAAGTTCAAAAATGCACTGCAAGGGAGAAGGGTACTAAAACAATTTTTTAAAAGTTATTTAGAAGAGACCACTCGCCTATTCAATTCAGAGAGTTAGACTCCTCAGAAAATATAGAGAAAAAATTCAAAATAGGTAGAAAAATTTAATGTGGAAAATATTCAAGGAATATTCTAAAGCCAGAGCTGTTTACTAAATTTACAAGAGGATTTCCCCAAACTTATAAATAAATATAAAAAAAGGGAATTCCCTTATCAGCTAATTTGCATATTTAGAGATAAGAGTAGAATAAAATTTAAAATCTAAAGGACTGCTTTTTTTATATAAATGTTATTTATAGATTGAAATAAATATGCAGTCAAATTTTTTAAAACAATTAGAATGTAGACAACGTTTTTTTCTTGATTTTTGGACGAGAAATACAGTTTTTCTTTAGCAATAAAATGACACCAAATATACGTATTATTTGACAAACGAAACCACTTAAAATCGCGTCTACTTACAGGAACATAACTATTACAAACACCACAGAACTTATGATGATGAAGAGCCAGAAGAGGTCAAATATAGCGATCTTTTAAAATTATTTTCGAATCTTTTCAAATCAAATTTACCAGGGTTTGCAGCAAGATACAAGTTATTTGGCCCCGAATTATCGGATATTATACTGTTCCAGTTCAAGATCGTCTTTTAGAAGAGACCGTGAAGATCAAACTGGATTGTACTGTGGAGATGCAGTGGCAAAATCGGTAACGAATATTATAGATCCGGTAAAATTTGCATATTAAGACTAAATCAGAACTTCATTTTGCGGGAGCCGGGCGCGCGCAGTTGCAACACCGCTGGAGGAAGTACCCCCACCTAATTTACAAATTAGGCGTTGCTGCATATGCGGGTGCAGAAATCATGTTCAAGAAAAATATTTTTTTTTGGAAATGTATTTACCACATTTGTCAAACGAAAGGCTGTGTGTTCACGTAGAAACGGAAATCAACATTTTTTGCAGTCCTCAGATGTTTCTTTGTTTACAATTGAACCAACAGTAAATACTATAGAATTAAATTTATTTATAAAAAATGAACCATACGTGTTTAGTTTAGATACTGGTTCGCTTTATTCTGTTATCTCTCAGGCCTTTTATAAAAATAATTTTAGACATTGACCTTTAAAGACAACCAACCGATATTTTAATGTATACGATGGTAGTAAAATTTTTCCTATCGGATACTTTAAATGCACAATCATATTTAATAATATGACAAATAATTTAGAAATATATGTAATTTAAAATGCTAGTGGCCCTCCACTATTAGGTCGCGATTTTTTAAATATTTTTAATTTAGATTTATCTAGTGGTAATTTTTTAGAATTTCTGGAGAATCTTAAGCTTTTATAGATAATACCAAATGTTTTTAAGCCTGGATTAGGCACATTCAATAAGGGCTTATTTTCTATTAAACTTAACTTGGAGTCGGTCAAGCTTAAGTTTATAAAAGCTAGGCCTCTAACCTTTGCTATGAAAGTTAAGGAAGAGACAGAATTGGAGAGGTTGCATAGCTTAGGAGTATTCGTAAGTAGTCTGTCAATTTTACTGGATGGGGTACACTTATTGTACCGGTGTTAAAACCTAATGGAAATATTCGAATATGTGGGTTTTTTTAAGCTTACAATTAACCCCTGTATTGAAATAGATCAGTATCCACTTCCCCGAGTGGAAGATTTAATATGGAAAATTCAAGGAGGTAGTAATTTTCCGAATTAGATTTATCTTCTGCATATCAACAGATTCTTCTCGACGATAGGTCCAAAGAGTTGGTAACAATAACTACTCATAAAGGGTTATACAGATGTACCAGAGCACCTTTTGGAATAGCAAGTTACCGGCAAAATTTCAGCAGATAATGGATTGTTTATTGCAGGATTTTGAGGGAACAGTAGTTTTTGTGGATGGCATTCTCGTAACGGGGGAGACTAGAGAAATTCATATCAAACGTTTAACCACTGTTTTATCAAGATTGCAAGAAGCAGGGCTTAGACTTTCTATTGAAAAATGCGTGTTTTTCAAAACTGAAATATCTTACTTAGGTGTAAAAATTAATGAAGACGGTGTGCACACTACAGAAGACAAAATATTAGCCATTAAAAATGCACCGCACACTGGGGCAAAAGTTGAAAATCGTGCCTAAAATCTATAGAGAAGAACTGTACATTTTAACATTTCTAGTCTTTAAAGCAGATACCCGGATAGTTGGGCTGTACTCCTGGGCGGGAGCAATTTCCTATCGTAAGCCGTACCGTCTCTTAAGTCAGTTTGAAGTCTCTCCCCGCCTCCGTCCGATCGTATTTCTCGTTGGAGTATTATTTTGTAATTTTGACGTTTGTAAAACGTTTGACTGAACTTAACACAAGCGATTTAAAGTTATTTAAATAAGATGGAGACTACTCCTTCAGTTATGTAGTTTGTTTACTTTAAGGGGTTTTTGTTTAATATTGTATTATCTATCGCTAAGCCATAATAAATTATACGAGTGTAAAAAAAATAGTTTTTTTTTGTGTATACACTATTCAGCTAGACGAAAAGTTGGGCATCGCACCATATCTCACGAAATTCTTTATTTAGAAATTAAATACGTTTTATTGGCTTTTAAACTCTACTAAAGATTTCTTATGTAGTGTTTTTAAAAATAAGGTTAATTTAATATATTCTGATTTATTCATTTTTGAATTGAAATGAAAATTACTTAAAAAATGCTTAAACGACTTAAACCAAACAAATCATTTTTGTTTCTGATGTTCCAAGTTATCGGTCGCCGGTATTTGGTTGATATCAGTGCAAGCGTTTTGAAAATACAGAGTTGTCCAAAAAGATGAAACCGCATATATGGAATTGACTTTTATTTTGATAATTTAATAATATAATATCACACATTATATGTATAGAAAAGTCTAAATGAAGTCCCTAATTAATTATTCTGAATTAGTATTAAATAGTAATCCGTGTTATTTTCGTTACAGGCTCTTCCTGTACTGTACTGTACTGAAACTACTGTACACGCAAAAAGATGTTTATTTAATCATCAAAAAATCACCTCCAAGGAGAGAGAGCTTACCGTATCCCAAAGAACTGGCTACTCTATTGAAATTCCTGTAGATATGAGACAATCTTCTTCTATTCTTTTTGCCAAAATGAGGGACTTATTGTATCGAGATTGTAACAGAACGGAAAAACGTTTTTTCGAAAAAAACATGAAACCTGGCTTAATAAGGAAGTATCCTTTCCCTTAGGCAATATTCCAATTGTTTAATATAATAGTTTAATAATAATAATGGTTTTTTAACATTTTACCAAAATCTTACAAGACCATCCCCATATGACCCTTAATTTTTGATCAAAATTTGAAGTCAATCGGGTAAGTAGTCTTTAAGCTATGCCGCGAACTGACAGACAGACAGACAGAAAGACCGACAAATGGACCAGCGGACTTGATAAAACATATTTTTTGGCATAAAGCGATTCTTAAACGAAAAGATGTATAAAAGTGAGAGGGTGACTTCTTCACGATTACAAACATTTTATTTGGCCGTCATTTTGTTCGGCTATCTTGAATTAGTACCACTATTTTACTATTGATCCCTATACCACAATTAGTTATGTCACTTAATGTAAAATCAAACCATTAAGCAGTATTAACATGCTGAATTTTTAAATATTTTATTAAGCCGCCATATTTTGTTCCCTTCATTTTTGACCAAAATTTAAAGTCAATCGGATGAGTAGTTTTTTAGCTACGCCGCGAACACACAGACAGACCGACGGAATTGAGAAAACACGTTTTTCGTCATCTAGGAACCCTGAAACTTGAAGATTTGAAAAAATCTTGGAGAGTGATTTTTTCACGATTACAATACTTCCCTTTTACGAGGAAAGTAAAATGTACAATATGATTATTGCTTTGATAAAGATCCCCTTCTGAATCAAACATAATACAGATTTAGTTAATCTATGTAGAAATAAGAGTAAAAGTGAAAGTAGCTATTTTGGTGACGTAAGCTATAAAGAAATAGGAAGCGGAATTTGTGAAAAAGAGTTAATTTATAAAAAGTGGGACCGAAAGCCATTTGAAAGACTCGTTTATTTATAGTTCATATTTCTTTTTGTTTTTTAGTATAAATGTCGATTAAACACCTTAGAGTTCTTTAATTTTTTTTCTCTTAAAGGAGAAAATTATGTAGTATATTTTATTAAAATTTTTGTAGATACTTGGCAATATGTAGTATATTATATTTAAGTTTTTATAGATACTTGTAGGGCTTAGCCGAGCGAGGAAAACATCTGCCAAAAAGGGGGCAATACATATTGGACTCTACATAATAGCAAGGTACAATAAGTACTCTTTCATATTTGTGTATAAATCTGTAATCTCTGATTATGAAACCAATAAACCTAGTAGTACCAGTAGTGGTTTCATTACGTTCTAGCAGACATCACAACATCATTCTGTAACCTTCAGAATTGTATGTATAAAATTACGGATTTTTTATTTGATTTTATTGGCAGGGAATTTATAAATGACACCTAGTTTCATTTTTGTGGATACGTTAACATTATCCAATTTTCTTGCAATTACTTACAATTTACTTACCCCTATAATAAATTTACACAAGAAACAACAAACTACTGCATGTTGAGATAAATTTAGCGAAATATATTTTGTCCAATGTAGAAATCAACAACCTTGCTCTGCTTTTTTTTATCTCTTTACATTGGCTGCATAAAAACACTCTAAGGAATTATCTCAATATGTGTTTATATCAATAAACATTAATAAACAAGTCACATACTGAAGTGAACTTTGGAAGGTACATACTAATGGATAAGGTATAGAGATAATACTATTGACTAACACGGATAGAGCGCAACATAGTCCTTACTCTATGCAAAAAATTCGAGACTTATATTATGTATTAAAAGGACACCTCATTCAAGGGAAAAGAAATTGATCTTCCTCGAACTCAATAAACTGTTTTTACATTGTAGTTTGATAGTAAAAAAAAACTGATTATAATGCAAATGTATTCGTGTATCTATCAGAAGAGATTAAATACTGGGAGCACAAACTGAATCTAGATTAACCAGTAACAGATACATACATAGTCTGTGTAGAGGATTCAGACAATAATGCACCGATATTCCACAAACAATATTATATTCTAGCATATAGTACAGAAACGAACGTGATAACATCCGTACAATACACTGAGAAGAATTATTCAGTCCATATCAACATATCAAAACTAACTGAATCATACTCTTTGTTCGATCCGGGCGTCTTGTGTAATCATATCGGATGACTCGTCTGCTTCGAACCGCTTTTTCTAGGGGGAATATATGGGTCCGACTGCATGGCCATCCTACTTTTCTTTCGTCCTCGAAAGATATTTTTCTGAAAAGAAAGAGCCGAGAAAAAAAAAATTAGTCTAAGCTTATTACTTAAAAAAAAATTTGTGTGTGTGTGCCTATATAGAGTGCTATAAAGTGCTACTATGTGTGCTAGAGTATTGATATGTGTGCCATTGAGGGCTGCCATATGTGCTATAGAGTGTTGATATATATGCCATCGAGGGCTGCTATGAGTGCCATTGAGGGCTGCTATGTGTGCCATTGAGGGCTGCTATGTGTACTATAGAGGGTTGATATGTGTGCCATTGAGGGCTGCTATGAGTGCCATTGAGGGCTGCTATGTGTGCCATTGAGGGCTGCTATTACATACCTTGCTAATTAACGGTTTTGAAATGTAAATGATTTCATGTGTTCCAATCCCACGACAGCTTCGTAGGGCCTGTTTGACCTTTCTGAGTGAATATCCTCCTTCACACGATATCGGTCGTTAGGCAAGACTTCTACTACTTTAAATGGTCCTCTGAACTGTGGAACCAGCTTTTTGCTCTCGTTGTTGGCCGGGAAACTGGTTGTTTTTGTAAGCACCAAGTCGCCTACTGAGTATATCTTTGGGGGTGAACGATGTGTGTTAAACTTTACATTCTGTTTCATTCTGTTTTCTTCCAGATATCGGGCGGCTTGTTTTCGTATTTTCGTTACGTCCATAACATTTTCGTCGGATTCGGACATCACGTGTATGTCAGTATTTGTTCTCAGTGGAAAGCGGAATAGTAGCTCCGCAGGAGAGTGTTGAGTTATATGGTGTTTCGTGCTATTTATTCCTTGTTGAACTTGTTGTATCTTGCTGTCCCAGTTCTTTTTGTCCGTTCCCCCACTTGTTGTAGCAAGAGCGTCAAGAATTGTTTTGTTTACTCACTCTGCTTGACCGTTTCCTCGTGGTAAACCTACGGCTGTTATAAACAGCCGAATGCCTTTGTTTTCTGCATACTGTCTAAAACTGTGTGATGTGAAGGCTGAACCAGCATCGGTTATGATTCGCTTGGGGTTTCCAAGAATGGTGAAGATTTCTTCTTATTTAGTAATCACATGTTTTGAAGATGTGTCTGGAACTGGCTTGATATAGGTGTACTTTGAAAAACCATCTATTGCTACTAACACATATTTGTTTCCCTTAACAGTTTCAATAAAGGGGCCTAAGTGGTCCAGGTGCAGCGTATGGTGAGGCCTAGCGTACTTGGGCATTGAGTGAAGGTATCCGGGCTTTTTTCCGCCACGT
Source organism: Kuschelorhynchus macadamiae (assembly GCA_030620095.1). Taxonomy (NCBI): domain Eukaryota; kingdom Metazoa; phylum Arthropoda; class Insecta; order Coleoptera; family Curculionidae; genus Kuschelorhynchus; species Kuschelorhynchus macadamiae. The sequence continues at coordinate 67,490 of JAUTXW010000420.1, read as the reverse complement.
TCTTTGTGATAAAGGCACATTAAACAAGAACCGATATATTTTTGTACAAACCTGTTCATTTTAGGAAACCAGTATGACCTTTTGATTCTTTCAATTGTTTTGTCAAAAGCGAAATGACCTATGTCGTCATGCTTCGCTTTGACAATTTGCCATCGACAGTTTTTAGGTACGACCCATATGCGCCCAAACGGAGTTAGTCTGCAAACTTTATTACCGCGAAGATCATAATCGTTAAACACGTCTTTATTATTTTCTCTATCCCCGCTCAATAAAATGTCCTTAATATTTTTAATAGTATCGTCTAGATCTTGTGCTTCGCGTAGATAGTCATTTTCATTAATTACTAACACTTCTTTCACAGGTGAGTTTGATGCCTGTTGAAAATTACGACTCAATGCATCGACATGTTGCATTTGAGTGCCCGCTTTGTGGGTTATGGTAAAACAAAAATCTTGCAATGACAAAATCCATCAAGCAATTCGAGGTATAATTGATTGTCTGCTCCAAGCATTTTTAACTGAATTACAATCTGTAAAGACTGTGAATTCATGACCAATTAAATAGTAGCGAAATAAGAGTAAAAGTGAAAGTAGCTATTTTGGTGACGTAAGCTATAAAGAAATAGGAAGCGGAATTTGTGAAAAAGAGTTAATTTATAAAAAGTGGGACCGAAAGCCATTTGAAAGACTCGTTTATTTATAGTTCATATTTCTTTTTGTTTTTTAGTATAAATGTCGATTAAGCACCTTAGAGTTCTTTAATTTTTTTTCTCTTAAAGGAGAAAATTATGTAGTATATTTTACTAAAATTTTTGTAGATACTTGGCAATATGTAGTATATTATATTTAAGTTTTTATAGATACTTGTAGGGCTTAGCCGAGCGAGGAAAACATCTGCCAAAAAGGGGGCAATACATATTGGACTCTACATAATAGCAAGGTACAATAAGTACTCTTTCATATTTGTGTATAAATCTGTAATCTCTGATTATGAAACCAATAAACCTAGTAGTACCAGTAGTGGTTTCATTACGTTCTAGCAGACATCACAACATCATTCTGTAACCTTCAGAATTGTATGTATAAAATTACGGATTTTTTATTTGATTTTATTGGCAGGGAATTTATAAATGACACCTAGTTTCATTTTTGTGGATGCGTTAACATTATCCAATTTTCTTGCAATTACTTACTAGATAGTCATTTTCATTAATTACTAACACTTCTTTCACAGGTGAGTTTGATGCCTGTTGAAAATTACGACTCAATGCATCGACATGTTGCATTTGAGTGCCCGCTTTGTGGGTTATGGTAAAACAAAAATCTTGCAATGACAAAATCCATCGAGCAATTCGAGGTATAATTGATTGTCTGCTCCAAGCATTTTTAACTGAATTACAATCTGTAAAGACTGTGAATTCATGACCAATTAAATAGTAGCGAAATTTTTCCAGTGTTTTGACGATCGCAAGTAACCCAAGCTCAAAGGGGTGATAGTTTTTCTCCACATCCGTTGTTTGTTTGCTGAAGAAAGCTACGGGATTCTCCGTGTTTTCTCTTTTTTGAGTTATGATACCTGCATAACCGTCTCGACTGGCGTCGGTATATATAAAAATTGCTAACTTTGGGTCAAAAATAGCTAACGTTGGTTTCGAGCATATTTGTTCTTTTAATGAGTTAAAAATTTCTGAATGGCTCTCTGACCATTTCCATTTAACATCCTTTTTTAATAGTTTTGTAAGTGGCGCCGTTTTACGCGCAAAATCTTTAATAAATAATAATCTTAAATTGTGTTGGTTTTTAGGGTAAGGAAAATTTGTGACTGCTTCTACTTTCGAATTTGATGGACATATTTGGTTGAAAGATATTTCGTAGCCTAAATATTTAATTTTTGTTTGTAAAAATGAAGATTTTGTTATTTTTATAGTTAGACCATGTTGTTTAATTATCTGCAAAACTCTTTCTAGCATCTGTAAACCTTCAGCAATAGTTTTAGAAGGTATTAAGATATCGTCCAAATATGGAATTACATGAAATTTACGTAGAGGTAGTAATATTTCATTCATAAATTGCTGGAATACTGAAGGAGCATTACACAACCCAAATGGGACCCTTAGGAATTCATAATGCCCTTCGGGGGTCACAAAGGCTGTGTAAGGAATTGAGTTTTTTTCCATAGGAATTTAATGGTACCCTGAAGTTAAATCTAAATTTGTAAAATATTTGTAACTTGTTAGGGTGTCTATAATGTCTTCAATAAGAGTCATAGGAAAGCTATTTTTTTGAGAAATTTTATTTAAAGCCCTAAAATCTACCACGAGTCTTTTCTCATTGTTTTTCTTATTTACTAGAAGCGCAGGACTTGAATAAGGAGAGTTACTTTCTCGAATAATTTGAGCGTCTAACAATTCTTTAATAATGTTGCGATAAACTTCTTTGTCTTTTTCTGCGCATCGGTAGGCTCTGTGTGTTACAGGTTTATCCGTAGTTAATTTTATATCAAGCGATACAGAATGGGTTTTACCTAAGGTGTTTAATGTTTGGAACATACAACCTTCATACCTCTTGAGGAGCTCGTGTAATAAACTTAAGTCATTTGTTGGCATTTCACCATGGTTAATATTTTGTAAACACTGCGGCATATTTACTTTATATTTGAAGTTTAACCGATCATCTATTCTATAGTATATAATGTTTGAATTTTCCGTAAAATTTGTACCTATTAAAATATCAAATTTGAACTCTAAATCGTTAATTATATAATATTTTGTATCTAAAGTTACACCATCAATTTGTGTTGTTACCACAACATAATGCGTGACCGTTGTTCCAACTCCCAAGAATCCGGATAACACAATCTGCTTTTCAAGTTCATAGATGGTTTGGATATTAAATTTTTGGACCAAAAGGGATTTTATTAATGAGCAGTCACTGCCAAAGTCTATGAAGGCTTTGCCAGGTTTATTGTTTAGGAGAATATCTTTATAGAATTTTGAAGTAGTACTTGAATTTTTAATTACATTTATGTGGTTTGATTTTATGTCCGGTTTTATAGATTTTTGAGAATTTTCTTGTTTTGTTTGTTGTTGCTGTATATTGTTACTTTTCTTTAAACAATATCTTTCGATGTGCCCTTTTTTATTGCAGAACCTACAAATTTGATTTCTTTGTTTACAAGCTGAGCGATCATGTCCCGATTTTCCACATGATTTGCAAAACTTGTTTCTCTTGTCTGAATAAATAGCGTTACTTGTTGAGGGTTTACTATAATTACTACTTGTAGAGGGCCTATCGAAAATATTACTTGATTTATTTCTATTACTGTCTGATTGAGGTCTGATTTTGAACAATTGTGTTTTTAGAACTGTAAGTTTTATTTTTGAGATACGCGCTTAATAAATTTGGGTCTGTCATGTTAGAGGCCTCGACGGCCGCGCTCATGTTGTGGTCACCAATAGCCCCAATAATTAAGGAAACCTTATCTGCCTCAGAGAAATTTAGTTTAAGTTTATTTATTTTCGATAAGTGTTCGAAATAAAAGTCATACATACAAGCCTTCGTACGGTTTGTGATTAACGAGATCCATTAATAGTTTGTAAACATTTCGAGTACTTTTAAAAGTAGATATCAAAGTATTTTTCCATTTAGCCCAAGTAAACTGAGACCACCCCAATTCGCTTTCGATGTAGCTATCATACCACATTTTTGCCGTACCTTTTAATTTGCTTAAAGCCTGAAATATTATTGTATTCTCGGACCAATTATAAATATTAGCATTATATTGAACAATTTCAATCCACTCATTGGCATCAGTAGATTTTGGATCAAACTCTGGTATTACAGAGGAAACGGTCATCTTTGAGGTCTGCTGTACATTATATGATTGCCCTAAAGGAGGGGTATAACTTACGTTTCTTTGTCCGTGTGATTTATTTTTTCTTCTTGAAACTACATTTATTTATATATTCTTCGTCACTTGATGTCGAACTATCCGATGATGATGATGATCGTCGCCTTTTTGAATACTTCTTGTGTCGCCCCATATCAAATGAAGATCGTAAATGAGCACGAAACACTTCAAACACGTACACAAAGTCACTCAACACTCCTTTTTCTTTTCAACCACTGTACTATTCTGTTAAATAAAACACTTCTTTATTTGTATACCAGTGCGTCTCGTAATCGAATGAATCCAACTCTCTTGTTACAAATCATTCGTCATCGTGCTATCTTTATAACCTATTAGTCACCGATACGTACGGACTGGTTATCTTTATTCTTCCTATATTCCAATACATTACATCCCTCCCTTTTTATAATACTAATACACCATAACATAACCTAACCTAATTAAGAATAAACAGCCTAACATCTTATCCGGCTTATTATTACTCCAAACTCGTAACTAACATTTATATAATAATAATAATAATAATATGACACAAATATTAATGTTATACAATCTAACTAAAACTAACCATACAACTTAAAATTAAATTAAATTATATAATGAAATATGATGTGGACTGAATCTATATATGTATATACATATAAATACCTAAGTGTAGTTTCTCTATTATAAGCATCAAAATATCGAGATAATTATTTTATTTATTTATTGTTCATGCGTAGTGGCAGCTGTATTGTCAACGCATTTCCACTCTCCTTCAACTCTCTTCAAATGTACAATATTACGTCGCAATTTTTCCCCCGTTTGATCGTTTCTTAAGTGTACATCCCCACCTTTCTTTTGGATTACCGTGTGCGGTACTGGATTGAAAGGGTGTTATTTTGTTTTCTTTTACCAGAGATTTCACATATACTTTACTACCTTCTTCAGGTTCGGTTTCATTTGCTCTTCTTTTTCGGTCTGCATATTCTCTCCCCTTTTCTTTTTGCAATTGATCGTTATCCTTCACTTCTTCATTTATTATTGTATGTTCCATATCTCGTATATTAGGGATTTTATCTCTAAAGACTCTTTTGAAAAACAACTCGGCTGGTGTTTTCCCCGTTATTGTATGTGGTGTGCTATTATACATTGTTAAGTAATCTAATAATTCTTTTTTCCAGTCATGTTTTAGTGCTTGACTTATTTTTAAACGCTTTAAAATGTCTCTATTTTGTCTCTCCACCTCGCCGTTTTGCTGAGGCCAATATGGAATACTATGATATAAAGTAATGTCTCGTTCTTTGCAAAAATTTTTCATATCTGTGCTAGTGTGAATATTTCTTGTAATGCCTTAACCGTAAAGGAAGCTGAAATATCCTTTGTTATTTTAATTTCTTTATAACGGCTGAAGTAATCGATAATTACAAATAAATATTCCCCGCTGGGTAAGGGCCCCATAAAATCCACTGCCACATCAATCCAGGCATCCAGTGGTAGCTCCCTTCTCTTGAGAGGATTTGGCATATTTGGAGTCGACACTAACGTACACCCTCTGCATGTCTTGATTAATTTTTCCACATCCTTATCCATACTTGGCCACCAGACTTTAGTGCGGAGCCTATTTTTCATGGCCACGATGCCTGGGTGACCCTCGTGAACTGCTCGTAAAACCCGATCCCGAAGCTTTTCTGGAATAACGATCCTTGTACCTCTTAGTAAAATTTCATCGTTAAAACAAAGTTGGGTATTTAATAATTTGTAAGATTTTAAATCGCTGTCCCATTTGTTCGAACTTAATCCCTCTTTAACCTTTATTATTTCTGTATCATCCTTAGAAAAATACTTGATTTCTGACATCGGAACTGCTATAGGCCGGGCATATTCTGTTATTTGCCGAACTTGATCTTCGTCGAAGCTTTTTCTAGTTGTAGAGTTTTGGGTACATAGCCTTGATAACGGGTCTGCTACATTTGTCTTGCCTGGTTTATAGATAACAGTGAAATTGTACGCTTGTAATCGTAACACCCATCTCTCAATCCTTGCACATGGTTTAGACCTTGGGCTGAAAATTGTTTCCAGTGGTTTGTGGTCTGTTATTAATTCAAACGAATATTTTCCATATAAGTAGACCTTAAAGTGTTCCACCGCCCAAACCAATGCTAGCGCTTCTTTTTCGGTCTGACAGTATCTTCTTTCACAGTCTGATAAGCTCTTATTCCCAAATGCGATTATTCGCGGACCTTTATTATTTATCTGAATTAACACTGCGCCTAATCCCACGGGACTAGCATCAGCCATAACTTGTGTGCGTTCACTTGGATTGTAGTACCCTAATGTTTTAATGTTAGCCAAACATTCCTTTAATTTATTAAAAGCTGTGTCTTGTTCTAAAGACCAATATTGCTGTATGTTTGCTTTTTTTGTTAGTTTTAAACGCAGAAACTTCCTAAGTGGCTCTGTCAAAGTAGCCAGATTTGGAATCCACTTCCCAACATAGTTGATTAATCCCAAAAAACTTTGAATTTCTTCAATAGTGTTTGGTTTCCTAAATGATAATATGCCAGCAACATACGTTTTTAAAGGTTTGATTCCAGTTGAATTTAATGTGTGCCCTAAAAAGTTTATTTCTCTAAGTCTGTATTGACATTTTTCTTCATTTAACAGTACATTGTATTTTCGGAGTGTTTCTAAAGTATGTGTTAAACATTTATCATGCTCTTTAACATTTTGTCCAAAAACAATTATGTCATCAACAAAATTACGAGTTCCTTCACAACCAGTTAGAATTCTCTCCAGAGTCTTTTGAAATAATTCAGGAGCACATGTTATGCCGAACATTAGACGTTTATAACGGTAGAGACCTTTACTAGTAATAAATGTAGTTATGTACCGACAGTCTGGAGATAATTCAAGCTGGTGAAAAGCATTCTTTATATCCAAACGAGAAAATACATTTGCATTTCTAAAACTCGGCAACATCGTATCCATGGTTGGTAGAGGGTGATTTTCTCTTATTATGGCCTTATTAGCCATTCGCATGTCAATACAGATGCGTATTTCCCCATTTTCTTTTAAAACTGGCACCATTGGAGAAACCCATTTTGACGCTTCATTTACAGGTTCTATTATGTCAGATTCCATCAGTTCTTTTAATTTAGCTTCTACTTTAGCTTCAAGTGGTATTGGTATCCTCCTGTATGGTTGTGCAACCGGTGACACGGACCTATTTATCGGAATGTCTATTACTATATCCTTAAACTTGAGAAACTCCTCTATTAAATTAATATCGAGACCTATTTTTAAAACATTTAAAGCCATTGCTGTTGTTTTGCCAATCAGATTTTTTGTTCCACCTTCTATTACGTAAAATATACCCTTTTCCTGGTTGTTCCCTGCCTGAATTAACGCTTCAAATGACCCTATCACTCTTAATGGCGTTTTACTGGCATAAGCCAAAAAAGTTTTGTCCGGACTTTTTATTTGATTCCAAACTTTTATACCCTTTTGCATTAGATATTTCCAAGTCTTGTCCGTAATTAAATTACTCTTGCTCCCTGAATCAATCATCATTTTTATACTAACTGATCCGAGGATGCAAGGTATCTCTGTATCATCGTCAATTTGGAAAATGTATTCTGTTTCTTGTGAACCTTCCCCAGATTGGTGTGAATTTTGCTCGTCATTATCGATGTAATATAAAGATTCTTTTCTTTTGTTAGAAAATGAGTTAAAAGAATTTTTCCTTTTAATACCCTGTTTTGCATTGAAATTGCTGCCACTACGACACTGATTTCTAAAATGTCCTATTTTTTGACATTTTAAACATCTTTTATTAATAGCTGGGCACTGATCCCGCTCGGCGTGTACAAAAGCCCCACATCTACCACAATATTTGAACCTATTGTCTCTAAATTTACTTGTTGTCGGTCTTTGATCAATTTTGTATACTTGATGATTGGCTTTTGTGTCACTGAATTCTTGCAATTCACGATTTATGGACTCTAAACCATTGGCTTCAGCCAAAATTGTTTCTAACGTAACAGTATCACCTAAAGCTAATATTTTTTTTCTTAATTCTACAGAACTACATTTCTCTACTACCTGGTCAACTAGATTTTCCTCAATATTCGAAAATTTACACTTGCTAGCCTGAATTCTTAATCTAACTATGAACTTTTCGAACTTTTCCTCTGGTTCCTGTTTAATTTTTCTAAATAGATAACGTTCATACAACTTACTTTGTTTAGGTTTAAAATACTCATCTAGTTTTTGCAGTGCCGCTTCAAAAACATCTTCTCCTTCCTTTGGTTTATCTACATGTGCGCCTGGAATGTTGTAGTACAGTTCCTGCAAGGTCAGCCCTCCAGAGTGCAGTAAGATGGCTCGTTTTTTCTTTGCGTCATCGACATTTATGGTATCCAAATATATATTGAATGCCCTTTTCCACTTGTCCCATCTCAAACCCACTGAGCTAGGGTCTCCCTCGCAATCAAATGGCTCAATACTCGTTAAACCACTCATTTTTAGAACCTTGAATTAATAATAATTAACAATATTACCTTCTTTTAGCAGCTATTAAAGTTAACTTAAATCCATTAAAAACTGTAGATAAAATGAAACCTTCAAACGCGACATTATAATAATAATAATTATTATTATTATTACTATTATTATTATTATTATACATATACATACATATTGTTATTATCATTTTTGCAAATACCCTATAAGGCTACAGAAAACTTTATTTTACCAACTATGAAAAATTCTACTATCGTTTCCCAAAATAATTTAATTCTTTCGTAATTTTTTCCGCTCGTGAGTTAAATTTTTTTTTCAACATAATATAGTCTCCTATCTAACACCTTGTATAAAAATAACTATGTATTTTAAACCACAAAAATTATAATGAGCTCAGACACTTTTATTGGTTTTTTAAACCTCTATTTACCTGGGGTGGTTTTTAAACCATCCCTCCCACTCCCTATGAAGCAACCTAAAAATTTAATTTATAGGCTTTGGGTTTTAACCCTGCTTATTATTATTTATTCATTTATTTTCTGGGAAAGTTTCTAAACAATCCCTCTGGTTCTAGGTCTCTTTAAGACCTTTATTAGGTCCCACTCCCAATTTCGTTAATGGTTTTCAAACCAGTTTAAGGCCTTTAACCTTTTAAAATACCAATTATTTTTTCGGTTTTTTTTTTTTTTTTTTTTTTACCATTTCAACTTCCGGATTTTAATCCATTTACTTCCTGGTTTTTAAACCAATAAAAATTTCTCAAACAATTTTATTCTATTACAATGCTAATAATATCTACTTACTTTTTCCGAAATCACTAGAAAATTAAACTAATTTAATAACTGATTATATTCACAGGCACTCACTACCAATAACACTGTTTTTCTTTTATCCCATCCTCGTCGCCAAAAATATACTATTCTGTTAAATAAAACACTTCTTTATTTGTATACCAGTGCGTCTCGTAATCGAATGAATCCAACTCTCTTGTTACAAATCATTCGTCATCGTGCTATCTTTATAACCTATTAGTCACCGATACGTACGGACTGGTTATCTTTATTCTTCCTATATTCCAATACATTACAACCACTTCTGATGTAGTCTGTGTAGAGGATTCAGACAATAATGCACCGATATTCCACAAAAAATATTATATTCTAGCATATAGAAACAGAAACGAACGTGATAACATCCGTACAATACACTGAGAAGAATTATTCAGTCCATATCAACATATCAAAACTAACTGAATCATACTCTTTGTTCGATCCGGGCGTCTTGTGTAATCATATCGGATGACTCGTCTGCTTCGAACCGCTTTTTCTAGGGGGAATATATGGGTCGGACTGCAATAAATAGTAATAGCAAGATATTAACATCACCGCTTTTCTTCATTTAATACAAATATATATCTGAGGCCCAAAGTGTATTGCCATGAATTTATATATCTTTGCTCAACTTTTATTTTTTACTGTTTAGATCATTTTACAATAGCATTTTTTAATATATATTTTTATCTTAAAAACCTATAGGTGCCCCATCTTAAAATTTATCATTACTAAAGAATTCGGGAAAATCGAAAATTTCGATTTTCAATTTGGTAAACCTTCGGGAATTGTTAAAACATAATGATGATATCCTTTGTCTTAACAAATATGAACACACTTTGTTCTCTCCTTTGAACAATTACTTCTTTTATTGCAATTTTTACAACATTCGTTAAAATTCACAAGCTCCTCTTCCAAACTTTATCCAAGGGTTAGATATCAGGAACAGATTTTGAGAAATATACCCAGTTTTAACTGGTTAAGTGTAATTTAATTACCAATGCTAATTTGGTAACGGATCCTGCCCGTTTTTGCATCTGTGATTGCAACGACACACAAACGACCAAAGTCTCAACGACTATTTCTGTTCCGTCCTGGGTGACTCACCCATGGATGGAGTTTGGATGCTTTCGACTTTTATGAAAGCCTTTGAGGATATTGCTCTAACATCCGCTCCACTAAAACCAAAACACTGGTTCAGATATGTAGATGATACTTTTGTTGTTTGACCTCATGGACAGGATAATCTCTTCACACATTTCTGGACCACCTTAATCTACAACATCATAATATTAAGTTCACAATGGAAATTGAACGTAATGGATCGATTCCCTTTTTAGATGTGCACGTTCAAAGGAAGGAAAGTGGTAAATTAGGACATTCTGTGTATAGAAAATCGACGCATATAAATAGATACTTAAATGCAAATTCCCACCATCATCTAGCACAAAAGAAATCGGTTATTAACTCACTAGTATTTGGAGATATTTCGATTTCTGATGAAGATTCTCAAACATCGTAAACATCGAAACTGACCGTAGCCCTCAGAGGGCTATTGCACTGAAGATATTACGTGTTCAATTAAAAGATATAGTAATCCAACTCCGCCAAAGGAGAGAGAAATGAGGTGCCACCGTTAGGTAGTATTGTTCTGTCCTACATACATGGCACTACAGACAAAATAGGACGATTACTTCGGCGGTCCGACATACGTACAATCTTCAATACACATAAGAAGATTGGACAATGCTTGCGATTCCCGAAAGATATTGTCATTTTTCAAACAGAAGGAGTATATAAAATCCCTTCCTACTGTAGAGAAGTGTATGTGGGAGAAACAGGACGCTCAATATCAACTAGACTTAAAGAACATGAACGATGTATTAAAAAGAAACAAATTGTTCAATCTGCTGTAGCTAAACACCAGCTTACCAAATAGGTTTTGTTTTCAAATCTTATATTTGTTACTAGGTATTTATCTTCAGACGCTTTGATGGGAAAATCGTTTATATTTTCTAAGGTAAAAGTACTGTCTTTTCTAGGTTAAAAATCTTTATATAATTTATTTAATCCATGATGTATGTTGATTCTGCTTGTAGGCATGGAATAATAAGATCATAGCAACAAGGGTGCATATTTGATGGCTAGCTATTTGTTAAAATATACCAGCAAAATAGATTCTGCAAACAAATTTATTCTTTCTTTTTTCTTTCTCTAATGTAAGAAAGATTCATAAGCTGCTGTATATAATTTCCTTGATTTTCAGGTAATACATTTTGTGGAGACGATTTTTGCAATTTCTCTTATTTCTGGTGGTGTTAAAGAAGTCTCATGTTTACTGTCAGTATGCATTTATACACGTTTTTAGGATAAAAAACTTCAAAAAATACTTTAATATATCCCTTAACTGGGAGAGTAAAATTTTTTATCATAACTTTTATGCAAATTAGACTTTATTTACGTATAAATTTAAAATATTACAATCACAATTTTTAAATATATATATATATAGCTTTTGAAATATTTTTATTTCTTCGTCAAGGGTCCTTAAAATTTAAACAATTAAATTTAGTTATAATATTAGTAATATATGTATCTAGACTTACATATAATAAAAACAAAAAAGACTTGTACTAATTTTGAGAAAAATGCTTGTTTGAAATATTGTGATCTCTATAGCTAAAATTGCGTTGGGTATCTTCATACCACATTTCTAGTGTTTGTTCATAATTTGGGTCCCTCCACGTACCCGATTTGCCATTTTTTACACAAATTTTAAAATCTGAAATATATAATGGATGTGAAAGATGAAGAGCACAGACAGGAAATCAGCGCACCACCACTGCAAAATATCTCTGAAATACTAATGCTAATTTATATAGACGTGGACGATCTTGGCTTTTACGTAGAGATTTAAGGGTTCGAAAAAAAAAACGAAAAAATTGGAAAAAAACACTTCTTGTTTTTTTCCAGAACCTGAGAAAAATTGGAAAAATACAGAAATTTTGATTTTTTTAAAATTAAAGGCCAGAAAGCTAAAAACGAGTTAACATATTGTGTAAAAATATATATAATGTATATTGAAGTTGCTTTAATAAAAAAAAACAAAAATTAAGATGCCTAATACTTTATTTCAAAATAATAAAAAAAGAAAATAAGAACTATTTGGTTAACAAAATAACATAAACTCCAGAACTCATTATATAATAAACAAAAATGTATCTAAAATTAAACGTAAAAAGAACTGACAATGCAAAATGCAAGTAAAAAACGTTATTTGTGCAAAGCCAGAACACTTAAAGGGGTTTCATCGTCAAGTCCGAGTCTTCGGAGAAAGCATCTGGTTCTGATTCCACAACATCGCCATCCTGGATATACCCAATTAACTCAATATCTATTTTAGCCTGCTCCAAAAGCGGAAATGGCCTAGAATTGTAGGCAAATTTGTTATTTTGTTCTAAATTTAAGCTAGACTAAATTGCAACAAGTTTTTGTACCTTATCTTGTATTAGTCTATTCCTTTTTTTTAGTATGAATGATAACCATGCAAAGACCAGTTTCTTTCCGACGAAGCGGAGGATGGAGGTCCATTTCAAATTGTGGAAGCAATTGGCAGTGGCTGCGAGGTACACAACCCCTGCCACCATATAACTGGATGGGTGTTGCTCGCAGATTCCCATAGAGATTTTCTACTAGAGAATCCCGTTTCAGTTCTAAAGTGGGCTAAATTTGCCATTACTTTTCCTATACTTAAATGTAATATTTGAGACATTTGCGAAATAAAATCAATTGCCAATATAACTTGGTCTTCATTCAATTGCTTTCCTTCAAAACGGGAATCAAGAAGATTTGCCGCAAAATGGATAGGTTTACAACAAAATTCGAAGCGCACTTTTATGCATATTAATAGGTTTTCTATAGTCAGGCCGGACAGACTATCATTATCTGTGGGAATATCATGTATTGCATCTTTTATAAACTTAAAAACAAAAGCCACTTCTGATAATAGGTATTTATCTGACTCAATCAGATTTATTGATTGAACTATAGAAAGCAGGATTTGTTTAAGATTTTGTAAGTTGTCCAAAAAGCATCGTCAAGAATATGTTTTAATGTTTACGTCGACACCGAGATCATCTACCAATACAGTACTTTGCAAAGCCTCCTTATTTTTTAAAATTGAGTTCACTGTAATAAATAAAGAACTCCATCTTGTTTTAGCAGGTACCTTAAGGGAAGCTGTTTTATTTTTTTGATACTTGCATACTAGCATTTTTAAACGTGGCATATATTACGTGTTGTCTGGACTCTTGACTTATTTTTGTAAATAAATTTTCTTTCATAAAGTCCTTTAACAGCAAATTTGGACTGTGAGCTGCGCAACCTACACAAGATGTATGAGGATATTTTAAATTTATAATATGCCAAGCAGCTTTCATATTACTTGCATTGTCAGTAACTATTAGGAAACAATTTTTGAGGTCCTATTTCTTCAATAACTTTTAAAAGTTCATTACTTATATAAGTTCCAGTCTCCTTTGCAGTGCCTCGATGCACGGTGTTGTAAAATAATGTACCGGCGTGCATATAATAATATTGATAAGACCATCTCCGACTATATTTGTCCACCCATCTGTAATTAAAGATATATTTTTGGATTCCAAAATTCTTTGATCCCGATCTGTTCACACTCGGAATTGTCGTCGATAATGCGTGAACACTAGGTATTTGGTACGATAGTCTTAGCATTTTAAAAACCTTTTCAAATATTCGCCTTTTAAAAAGGAAAATGGAGCACCAGAAAAAGCTACGTCAAGCTAGCTTTAATCCTCTAGGTCAGATAATTTCCAAATATCAGAAGGACGAACCATATTGTTTTGTATTCTGTAACAAGGAAAAGAAGCGGATTTTTACTAGGGAGTTTTTAAACGATAATTCATTTTAAATCAGGTGTATGATGTATGTACTATGTATAAGTAATTTAGGTCCCAACAATATAATTCTTTAACACAAAATATAGGTAAGCCTTTCTTCAGACCAAAATGTCAATTGAATATTAAAAACAATATATTATACTCACTCATCAATCTCACCATCAATAAATTGCACTATGCAAAATTTTTCTCTTTATTGCGCACAAATAGACAAATAACTTGGTACCTAAACGTAATACTGCTTAGATTATAAAATGCATGCGTTGCTGTGGCTGTGAACGATCGATCGATACCGAAACCGAGGTGCGTTACCACTGTTGCCATTTATTTTTACTTATGGTTCGCGAAACGCGTAGGGGATTCACCGGTAAACAAGTTGTCATTTTTTATTTTATACAATTACTACAAAAATTAGTCTTCTTGAAACAAAGCGGGGTATAAACATCGGATTAAAGTAAACTATAGGGAAACAAAATAATTTCTATAAAAAATAGAAGCGTTAGGGATTAAGGGAGCACTGCACGCAAAAAGTGAAAAACTAGCGACAAGGTCTAGTCAAGTTCAAAGTAAGATGAAAAGGTACCTACGTATTAGAAAAATCTTCGTGCACGTCCGACCTCAAAAAAATGGGTTATGTATAGGCAATTTAAATTACATTTCGTTTAAAAATGGGTTCAAAAGGGTTCACGCGCTGCAGAAATACAAAGACATGAGTAAGATTTACCATTTCAAATTTTGCAGTTACGTAGACAAAGGATCAATGCAAGGCGGTAAAGAGTCATTTTGTGGAAAAAAATTATATCCGACGGCATTTGCGTCAAAAAGTGGTCGAAAAATGGTCGAAAATGGACAAATCTACTTTTATTTTATAATTCTAGATTAGATTTTTTCATAAAAAGTCGCATTTAGCGCCCAACTATACATATTTCCTCATTGAAATCACATTGAAGCTAATACATATCTCTTATAGTTTACTGTGTACTTTACATAATACTGTGTTCAGTTCCCCCTTAATTATTAAAACTTTAAGAACATACACAATACTGTATTTACTTGCCACGTGCAAATTAGATCATTCATATATTTCTACTTGTTACAAAAAAATACAACTCTCCAACAAGAAGCCTTTTAAATTTTATTTTTAAAACAATATTTATTTATTCGGTACATTATATCTCTTAAACGGTTTAACACAAAATTTATTTGCTACTACAAATAAAAAAGATTTTCTTTCTTCAAAAAGTTAACATATTGCCCTAACTGTGTTCATTTTCATTAGCAATACCTGTCCATACATGTGCACTCTCTCAAACTTTTGGAAAACCCCGAGTGTAAGGCTGGCCTCGTCGCTGAACAAAATTGCCTTTCTTTTAACCTCGGTATCACCATCAATGTTTTAACAAGCGGTGCAGGCGGAATGCCTCGCACCTCAAAACATCGAACGGCCGACGAAGAATGAAGCAACTTATATTTTATTTAATAATCTTTGCCCAGAGTTACCGGTAGGGGGATATGCAAATGATAGTGATGCATATTTTAATTATTTAGTTTTGTGACAAGTCATCGTTTTGGCACAGCCTCCTACTTGATAAAATTAAAAAGAAATCATGGCTGTGTTTATCAGTAATTTGGAGTGAATAATGATTATTCACTGCTAATAGTGGGCAATCTATATCATTATAATTAAAGAAACACTAGTGTAATGAGTTCATTATGAAACTAGTGGATAAAATATTATAAATACTCACAAATCAATGCTAACTTATTTGGTCTAAGGAAAAAACCGCTCGTGCTGAAATACGTTTCGCCTCGACGAACGTCAATATTTCGATTTGATCCCGATATGACTTTTTGTTATTTACTGTCGCGATCGCATCCGATGTGTTTCCGCATAAAAATTCCCATACCTATGCAAAACTAACGACCACATTAAAGTCGCCCCGGGGAACGTTAAAGTGCGCTTGAAGAAATCATAAAGAGATTAAGGGATTTATTTCCGAATAACCTTTACGCACACTAAAACAGTTTGGAAAAAGTTTTCTTCCGAGTAAAGCGGCTTATCATCAAAAATAATAAACTGGAACGGGGCGAAGCTTTACTTAGGAGACTATCTTGGAATAAAGGAACTTATTTTTTGAGAAGTTAGTGTTTCCCCATTTGGAGGAAAGAGGCTTATAGAGTAGATGCGTTTCTTGGACCATGAATATAATGGAAAAAACTACTTTTTTTAAGATAGCATTTTCCTATTTTTTGCTCCAATTCTGAAGATACTTTTTCATTTTAATATTATTCGGGTAATTTGAGTTTTATGCAGCCTTTCTATACGTATCCTTCTAGTGAATCTTTCTGTAGCAATAACTAAAATAGATTGTTTTGTCGGTCGGTAACTATGTACTATGTACACTCGAGGGCGGTCACTGGGTTGTCTTTCCTTATAGTTCAGCTGCAATAATAACTCAAAAATTTAACTTAAGTGTTTTCCGGGGATATCGGAATATGCCATAAGAAACTAGTGAAAGCTATTTAAAAAAAAATATGGCGGAAAAATAATTTTTGACAATTTTTTTTTCACTATGTAAAATTATTAGGACCCTTGACATTAAGTTTTTAGGAAGAATTTTTGTCAGTCATTTCGCTTCTGGTTTACTCGTAAACGACACCGGAAGCAAACTTTCCGTGGTTTACCCCTCAGGGGACTTTTGTGTCGGACAAGATCAGACACAAAGGTTACGGGGTACGACGCTCCCGGGGTCACCTGAGTCTTACACTTCCCTCACGCACACACACACACACACACACACACACACACACACACACACACACACACACACACACACACACACACACTTACACTTACATTCACACACCTACACTCACATCTCACACTCTCACACCTTCACACTCATACCTACACACTTACTCACACACTTACACTCTCCTATAAATTCCCCTCAGGGGGCTGTGAGTGTGATAGCAACTATCATCCTCATAGTACGGGTGTGACATCCCCGGGGCCCCAGTCATGTTGTGTTGTCTTGTTATGTCCTTTTATGTAAAACTCTTTAAAGACTATGGATAGGTCCTTTAATAATGTTAAACTTACGGTGCAGGGGGTCGGATCCCCAGTACCGGTCGGTGTAGAGGGTAGTCAGCTCCCGACCGTCAGCCAGCGACTGCACAGCGTCTCCAGTGGTTCACCAGGCTGGATCGCAGATAGCTACTGGGAACAAAGCAAGCAGATTCAAATTAAATCAAGGTGAAGAGTTCCCTACTCTTCAAAGGCAAAAGAGACCTAGAGTATCCTCCCCTATAGAATTAGTACCTGAATATAAAAGTTACACTAAGTTTTTTGTTATAAAGATAATTGAAGGTTCATTTTCAAACGTATCCCCCTTTTTAATACATAGAGGTATTGTCCCAGATATAGGTAATATAAAATCCATTAAAAAGATTAGAGACGGTTCTTTACTTGGTGGTAGGTAGACTCAATAGAACAATCTGACAAGATCACTAAAATTAATAGGCTTTGTGGCTACGGCCCATAAGACACTCAACTTCGTTAAGGGTGTCATTTCCTGCAGAGATTTACTCAATTGTGACGAAGAGGAAATTTTAACGAATCTCTCATCTCAGGGGGTCATTCAAGTAAAAAGAATCAATTCCCGGAAAGGGACAGTGCTATCTCCAACAAGCAGTATAATTTTAATATTTAATACTCATGAACTCTCTGGCAGAGTCTATGCCGGCTGGTATAATCTCAAAGTAAGACCATTTATCCCAAATCCTCTAAGATGTTTCAAGTGTCAACGTTTTGGTCATTTGTCTAATAATTGCAAAAACAATGCCTCTTGCCCTTCATGGGGTAAAGAACATGAACCCAATAGCCCTTGCCTTCCTCCCCCCATATGTGTAAATTGTAACGGTGACCACTCCCCTAGGTATAAAGGTTGCCCTATATTCAAGACGGAATACGAAATTCAGAAAATTAGAGTTACCGAAAAAACTTCATATACAGACGCTAAGAAAATATATAAAGCTCTCTATCCCTCCTATACAAACTCCTACTCTACAGTTCTTAAAAATGGCAACCCTGAAAACTCCGTCATTAATCACCATCAAAACGATGTTCCCCTCACCAATATCTCATCATCTCCTTCCACCCAACCTCCTCCTACCTCCACCACTCTCTCTTCCGAAAAATCCACTATTGACCCCTCCTCCCTATCCTATTCTTCCTCAAAACCTTCACTTACCATTTCACCTCCCCCTAACCATTCCTCCAAAAGTCTTTCCTCGTCCTCTATGGACTATAAAGCTATCACTTCGAAATCCACATCAGTCAAATCCTCCTTGAGTAAACACGCTTCTTCCTCCTCTCTGTCCTCTACACACAGCACAAAATCCTCAAAAAATGATAAAACTGATAAACATGATAGCTCCCAGAAATACAAATCCTCTAAATCCAAAAACAAATAAAATGTCCATACTTCAATGGAATATTAATGGATTTTATAACAATATCGAGGATTTATCAGTTCTCACAACTATACACAATCCATCAGTAATTCTTCTCCAAGAAACTAACTTAAATCCTCAAAAAACTTCTAATTTCAAAAGTTATAACTTCATTAGAAAAGACAGATGCGATGCTGAGAGACCGTCTGGTGGTGTAGCCATCCTAATCCACAAATCCTTTACATATTATACCCTTAACATCATATCTGACTTAGAAGTGTGCGCCATACGCACTTCTCTCCATTGTGACTTAACCATATGCAACATATATTTCCCCATCATATAATCTCTCAATTAACGACCTTAATCTCATTATACCCCAACTTTTGTCAAACTAAGTATTTAACATTTGTTCAGTTGTAATCGAAGGGTCCTCGAACACGTGTTCCCTTAAATATGCCATTAAATGATTATATTGTTTAAGGACCCTGTCAACACCTGTAACTTTTTATAGAAAGCCACCCAGTAATTTCTGATGACAATATTTTATGTATTTCAACTTTAAAAATACTTAAAACTCTTGAAATTCTTTTTCGGGAGGAATTTCTATTGAAACGACTTAATATGGCAAGAACATTTAATACAAACTATATTTGGAGACTCCTCGTTTAACAAAAAAATACCGAGTATATATTGCCAGCCAGTATCTGAAGAAAACCCTACTAAATTATTATTGTCAGTTAAAGTATTTTTTAGGGTACTAAACAGTTCTGTTGCTAGACTACTTTCTGTTTCTACTAAATCAAAAATTTCGTCAAAACTTTATTCTTAGTCAAATTAAAATCTGACTGTAAATGCATACTCCTTTTTTATGGCTATATTTGCGGTTTCATCCACAATCAATGAAAAAAAGCCAGCCTGCCTGAGTTTTTTCTAGGCCTTCAACAACATTAAGTAGCCTTAGCCCTTTTAACGCTGCTACCTTTGGCAATTTGTGAGTCAGAAAACATATTTTTTAACAAAGGACTCAGAGTATCCATCAGTGAAAAGCTTAAATTATTTGTGGTTATCAAACTACAAAGTCTTATCTTGGCATTTTTAATATTTTTATCTAATGGTGAGCTTTTAAATACTTCATCATTTGTTCTGTTATTAAATGACTGTTGGCAGGTGTGTGTTTGTGTGCCAAACGGTTACATTGACAAAGCTTGCAGTATGCTACAGCATTTTTTTTCTTTCCTATTTGGGACAACGGTTTTTCTTCTAAACAGGATTTTGAAAATTAATATAATTTGCTTCTTTTTATTTTGGTACAAGGATTTAATGATATTTCAGTCTCGTCTTGGGATGATTCTGCATCTTCATCCTATAAAAGGCAAAGAGAAAAGGTAATGACATCCTTTAAATTACCAAATCTTATAATAAAACATTGTTTATTTCCAATAACATTTATCATCGAAGCAGAATCCTAAGAAATAAAACCAATTTTATTTTAGTCACAAGTGGTTGTTATTACAAAGATCTAACATTTTAAAAATAATTTATGAAGGTTAGTACATACCTGCATGTTCATATTATCTTGTTTTTCAAAAACGCATCTTCACTTTGAAAACCATTTGCTTCTGGCCTCAGTTTTGCGGCTTGCCAGAAAAATAATTAATCATTATTATACTTTTATTAATATACGAGAACAAGAAAAATATGCTACTTAGATATTTATTTAGCTGTTTTAACCATCAATCCATCATTGACACAATACATAACTAAAATCTTTTAAAAACTGAACTTTTTCAGGTTACTGTTGTCAAACGAATCCGAGCGCTAACTATACGCATCTTTGCACCGTTTGTCAGTCGTTTTGGCAAGGGCACTAATACTACACGCATCGACTCCAAATTACACGAAAATCGTGGAATTACACACCTATTGGTAACACTGATTAGTTATATATTCATGAGATTATTCATGGAACCGTTCAGTAGCAGGCAGCGGGATTAACCAAACTTGTCGAACTTTTCTGATCGTGAGGCACAGGGTTACCCTCGCTTTTTCTCGATTCACTTTTCAAAAGTTAATTGAGAATAAATGGATATTCATAATTAGGTCTTTTTGAGTGTAATAGTAAAATGTTTGTTATTTGTTTTAAAAAAAATGTTTTTTTTTTAATATGGGACTAAACTCTTTTTGTCGGACTGCGTTTCTTTTATTTTTTTTTTTTGGTTTTACAGTGTTGCGAATGATAACTATCTTCAATGGTTTTTAAATATAAACTAAATACTAACTATGAAGTTACGGGTTTATATACTAGTCGAGTGCGGTGAATGCGCCCCCTGGTTACCTCAACCGTGAAGTTAAAGGAGGTCAGCTCGAGCTTGAGCTAGAAGCGCCTTCCCTATGTTTGAAATATCGACGTTAGGCTGACTGGATATAATTTCGTTCATTTCTATGAAAACTGCTTCGAAACATCTTTAGAATAATTGAAGAGCTTGGTGCAAGAACCGGGCCAGTCCATAAATTACGCGAAATCGGTTTTCAATGGCGTCCTATTAAATTCGACAATGCGCATCGTTTGGTGCAAGAATCGTCTATCCGTATAGAAGTTATTAAGATAATGGACTTGCCTGGATATGTATTTGGGGCAAGAACCGGGCAAGTACAGGAGTTGCCCGGTTTTTGCATCAAATTAGTAGTGGCGGTGGGCGGACTTATCGGAAGTGGGGAGCCAATGAAGCCATAATATGTCGCGACCGTTGCATCAGATAATTTGGCGGGTGGAATAATTTAGTGTGTATTTGTATGCCAAGTAGTGTAGGTGTTAACGTGAACCTAAAAAAACGGATACGTCGAGTGAGGAATCTGAACCTTTTCAAAGTTCGGGGAGCGAGTATTTTCCTAACACAGAAAAAAGGAAGAAAAACACAAAAATCCGAAGCAAAGTGGGTTAGAAATGTGCGTAAAAATTCGAGAGCCAAAGGTGAAGAATACGTAAATACTGCGAAGATCTTGAAACCAAAAAGAGTTGTTGGAAATGATTGTTCCTGTTCACGCCGATGTTTTTCTAAAATAGATGTTATTAAAAGAAATTCTATATTGGAAGCTTTCCATAAACTTGCGGACAAAGAAAAGCAGGATATTTATTTAAGTGGGCTTATATCCTCATTGCCTGTATCCCGCAGACGTAATAAAATAGGAGAAAGAGCACAACAAACAGTTTCACCCATCTATAAGGTATTTTTTGTTTGCTGTTTTTAGCTTTTACTTTTTTATGTGTCATTCAAAATTTTTTTTCGTAGCTGGAATGTTGTAAGGTTCCAAATGGTAAAAATATTTTTTTATATTGTTCTAGGTACGTGTAGGATCCGAGATGTTCCAGGTGTGCAGAAAGGCATTTGTAGCAGTGCACGGAATAACCAAACATCGTACAGATTCTTTAGTATCTTTCCTGAAAGAGAGAATAACAGCACCACCGGACAGAAGGGGAAAACATGGAAACCGGCTCAATAAAATGCCAGGGAAAATAATAAGGCTGGTAGATGAACGTTTAAGAAGCTTCCCAAAAAGATCTTCACATTATAGCCGGGAAAAAATGATGGTAAGTATTACTTACCATCAGACTTAAATGTTTAAAAAATGCACAAGATGTATCTCGAAAAAAACGAAAGGGACGTGTTTGAGCGCATGGAAAGAGGTGAAGCTTGCCAGCCAAAAGTCATATATGACTTTTTTTATCGCCACTTTGTTGTAAACTATAATATAGGGTTTGGAGTGCCAAGGTCCGATACATGCCAGACATGTTATCGCTTGTTAAATCTAATATCTGGTGAAGGAGACATTGAAAAAAAAACACTCTTAAAGCAGAAAATGAGCTGGACATAAAAAAATCAGAAGTTTTCTATAATAGTCTTAAAGAAAAAACGGTACTAGCTAAAGATAATGCCGATGTGGACACCCTATGCTTTGATTTCCAACAAAATCTACCTCTGCCACATATTCCAAGTGGTGATGTTTTTTATAAACGTCAAATATGGCAATATAATTTTTGCATATATTCCGCTAAAACTGGGATATCAACATTTTATATGTATGATGAGTTTACTGAGAAAAAAGGGAGCAATGAAGTCATCAGTTTTTTACACAACTACATCGAGAATCATGTGCCTCGAGAAGTCACAACCCTATACCTTTTTTCTGATAATGCGTTTGCGCAGAACAAAAATCAGACGTTAGTGAAGTATTTATACACCCTGGTAAATATGAATAATAATACTATCAGAGCTATTACTCACCAGTACCCCGAATCAGGGCACAGTTTCCTGCCCTGTGATCGGTCATTTGGGCTAGTTGAAAAAAACAAGAGAAATAATGAAAGAGTTTATATTCCTGAAGAATGGCAAAGCTTGGTAAAAAGCACTTCAAAAAAATTCCGTGTTATTAATGTGCCTCAGAAAATGATTTTAAACTACACAGAACACTTTAAAGAAATATACAAGAAAACCATAACTGGAACAAGCAAAGTAAAAAAACAGCAACACAAGTTTCATCCAGTGTTCAGTAAGCTCCAACATGCCAGTTTTTTCGTCGTTTTTAATCAAAAAAGAAGTGCAACAAATTTCATTACTGATGTTAAATCCGAAGAAATCATTGACTCTAAAAGCCTGATTTTAAAATATGTCCCCATGGCTTACCAAGGGTATTATAAAACAGCGTTTGGTGATTTACAAGCTGATCAAATTCCTGCGTTGGAAAGAGATGAAGAAGACAACCAGGGAAATGAAACATATTCATCATTTCTTTAAGAAAAATATTATATTGGCATTATTTAATAATTTAATAAATGTATTTAAAGTTAAAGCGTAGTTTTTAATTTTTTTAAAACTAATTTGGTGCAAGAAACGGGCAACTCCATTTTTTCAAAATCATTTTTCCCTCACTTTGAAGCAATTTTGAATAAAAATCGTCAAAAGCCTATTATTTGGATTACAATACACCTATCTTTCCTGTTTTTTCGTAAATAATTCATGTTACATAGAAGTGAAACGTTTTTTTCGTCTCCTGAAAAATTTTAAAAAGTGGACTTGCCCGGTTCTTGCACCAAACTCTTCAATTAATAGAATCAGAAAATTTAACAAAATACAGGACATTCCATTCCAAAAAATTAAAGTTCCTCTTCGTCGCATTTTCATAGAGGGCTGATCTAAATTTAATTAAGATTGGATGAACAATTCCTGAGATATTTGGAATTTCCGAACTTATTACACACCATACAAATGTGGAGAAGAAGAAGAAAGATAAGTGAAGTTACATTTTCATTATTTTTGATTTTGTGAGTCAGAAACTCAATAAAAAATGTACGAAAAAGAAGTAAACAAAAAATATAAAGCAAATTTCTGATTCGATTAATATAATGTAAAATACTTCAAAGTTTGAAACGTAATTACTTTTCCTTTTCTGTTAAAAATTAGATTCCCGCAATTGTATCAAGAAAGTTTAATTTCCAAACACGCTTTGCCCTAGGGAGGGATTAATTGTATTTGCTTTCCTCGAATAAAGCATTTCTACGTTTCAGGCGCTGTTAGTCCATTATAACCTTAACGAGATTTTCATAGAACTCTATCAACAAGTATATGGAATGAAAAGGACTATTATTATGGAATTGACCTATTTAAGGTAAATATCGAAATGGCGTTGTGATTCTCCTTACGAGCTGAAGCAGAATTCTCTGGAATTGTGCGACTCTCTCATAAGCAATTGTTTTTTTTATTGCCAAGTCCTTTATGGTCATAGAAACATAACATGTTCATAGATAAAGCAATATACGCTTTTCAAATAACAAACAGACTAGGGGTTATGTTACGTGTTTTTTTAACCAATTGAAATGCATACAAAAGTTATAAAAATTTGTTTACTTGTTCACATTGGTTGTCCTACGTGCTTTTTGACTGTATATAATTATTATTCAATAATGCAAGTAATAAAACATTTGTATTGAGCTAAAGTTTATAATACTATTAGCTTAATCTACCTAAAGTCGAAGTTAAGCGAGAAAAAACATTAAGTACCTTTTTAAAAAAATGTATCTATTGTAAAAGATAAGATGTTTTTTTTTTGTTAAATTAATTATTTATATTAAGTCACTGCACTAATTTATTAAAGGTCAATTTGCATTCAAAATTAGATAACTAGGGGCACCAACCAAACAGGTGTTGAATATGTGTGGTGTTATTACTACTTGCCGATTGTAACAAATTTTGAAATTATTTATAAATTAATTTAAACAAATAGGTGAATAGCAATTAAATATAAAAGTCGCTCGACACAATTACTTCAGGTCTCGAGCTTAAGTGTTCTTCTTTCGGGAGCGGCCTATACTATAGCATCGGCAGAGTCGACAGAGGCGGAGGCCTGGAATTTTTCTGTCTTTAACACTGTTTACAGGCGAGCTAATACTGGTTTTGTTCAATAAAAACTACTCGCAACCAGAGATAGCTTCTTGTCTTTTACAGAGAGTTATAACGCTCCGATAAGACGTTTTCTATAGGGGGTTCGGATTATTGCTTTTACCTAGATTAGCTTCTAATTTAAGCCTGTAAAGTTTTGTTACACTTGCGAGCCTTGAAATGAAAGATAATTGGGTAAAATATAAATCAAAAATATATTGATACAAAATGTGAAAATGTGCGATAAAATAGACAAAATACAGAAAATCAAATCTACATAAAGTCAAAATTTACCATGAAATACAAAAATATGGGTATATATCAAACACGATGTAAATCCAACACTCACAAGGCAAAACACGATTCACAAATTAAACACGCAGGAAATAAATTGCAAATGTATGCTCAACCTTGCAAATTCAAAACAATTTACATCAAATTCTATATATACAGGGGTCAAAATCAAATTTAAATCAAATACTTAACTTATCTGAGTGTGCCAATGTACTTAAATCTATGTTAGAGAATTTTACACTTTACAAAGGAGCGTAATAAATTTGTGTGATGTTAAAATTTAATTAATCAAATTAGAGTTTTTAAGTATTAATTAAATTCACTTTTCTTAGCACGACACTGGTTAAGAGTCAATTTCAGATTGACGGAAATAGGATAGGTGAAAATTCACTTAAGATATAGCAAAGTCACTCTCGGGAATAAGCGAGACCAAATTTTTATAATGAATAGTACTTACAACTGTTCGTCAACTACACTAACTTATACTTCAAAATACCATAAATTAATAGCGTCATAACCGTGGCTCTGCAACCCATAAAACTTCTCGTCACTCCCTCGTCCCCCCTACAGCTAGTTCTTCAGAATAGTAACTCTCAGTCAACTTCTAACAAAAACAACGTAGTGAAAGCAAAGCAAATTATTGCAAATTTCCTCCAGCGGGAGACCTAGTTATAAAGACCGGTAGATTAAAAACTGTGTTTAAGTAACTGTAGAATCGTGAAATAACAATAACTCCAAAGTACATAACTCGTCACGATTCTTAATTAGTGAAAATAAAAAGGGTAAATCAATTATTTAACCCAGAGTCGATATACATTTACTTAATATATATCGCGCTACTGAACAACGGCGACGCACATCAAACGTTGACCGGCTAAATGCAGCTGCGTAAAAAGTGGTGTGAGTCCGAACAGCGCGTGCGTGTGTTATACTGAAAGTTTAAGTCGAGTTGAGAGAGACAAAGCCAGTGTTGCCAACACGATTTTGAAAAATCCACTAGACTCGACACATTTTTCTACTAAAAATTCCACTAGATTTCTTTTTCACCACTAAAAAATTCCACTAGATTTTTTTTTCTACTAAAATATTGTGAAAAAAAATACACGTTAATATTAATATGGAACTAATACACATATTTTATTTTTAACGTCTTTATTAATACATTAATATATTATTATATTTTCATATATTAACATATTATATAATGTAATACGTAAACGAAAATGACTCGGAAAATGGTCGTAAAACGCAACAAATAAACATATTATACCTAATAGTATTAAAAAAAAAACAAAAAACACTTTTTGAAAAAACAAACTAAATGACAACATTAAAAATATGTTCATCATTAGGATCGGCGGAATAAGTTTCTGTTGTTTTTATTTTTTCTATTACATTGTCTGGAATTTTGTATGAATTACAACACGACTTGTATCTACTTAAACCTGCTCTTATTGATAAAATAGCAGAGAGCATTGGAAGTTGCATTCTATTTCTCAACTTGCTTTTGACTAAATTCATTACGCTGAATAATCGCTCAACCTCCGCATTAGAGTGAGGTATTATTAGCAGTTCCAAGGCAAAATCTGCTAACTCTTTAAACGGATTTTCACGTATATCATTTTTAAAATTATGTACTTCATACCAAAATTTTTTGGTATCCTGAAGTTCGGACCATTTACACAAATGTATTGACTGCCACTGGCTTTGAATTTTTTCTATCAAATCTGCACTTTTTCCAAAACTTTCCAATAAACTGATTAAATTTCCTTTAATAGGCTTACATGCTTCATCGACACTAATACTCGAAATATTTTGTAATATTTTAAGATTATCAGGCAATCTGATTTTTATTTGCTCTATTAAAATTAATAAAAAATTAACACACCGCTCCCTTAACTGTTGCTCCTCTGAAAACCCTTTTTCCTTCATTGCTCGTACTTTTTTTTCAAAGTTATAACCCAAATAACAAAACTTATCAACGTAATTTTTAACATTTGTTTCTAAAATATTTTTATTTCTCATTGAACCCGGAATGCAAATTTTGTTTACAAGAGACTCTAACAAAAACATTAAAGAATTTAAAAGTTTTGTTTGGTCGACATCATTTGACTCAAAAGATTTATTTACCTTTTGTACATCAACTAATATGGGGCGAATAAATGAAATAAAGGCGTAATTTACATCATCATCATACATCTGATATAAAAGATCAGCTTTATAACATTTTTCATTCGCTTTTGCAATTGAAAAGTGAGCTTTTAACTCTAACCACTGATCAAAAATTCTGCTTACAGCAGTTTCAATTGATAACCAACGTGTGTTACAAGACTGAACTATTTTTAGGGGATCATGGTTGTCATTCAGTAATTTATAAATTTGGTTATATGCAGCTTGCCGAGACGACGATTTACTGAACCAGTTATATGTTTCTTGTATAAGAAACTCTAAATTTCTAGGCAAACATTCTTTCGCAGCAAAAAACACGGCCAATTGCAGTGAATGACAGACGCATCTAATTAAAATCAAATTCGGAATTTCATCTTTTAACTTTTTATGTACTCCATTATTAACTCCTGTCATAACTGAAGCATTATCAGTACCTATGCCTACCAAATTCTGTAAATTAAACCTATATTTTCTTAGACTTTCCTTAATGCTCTCTACTATATTATCAGCGGTGCTACCCACTAATGGGGCTAATTCTAAAAATGAAGTCACAATTTTATTTTGCCTGGAACTAAAATATATGATAACAATACCAAGGTACTTTTGGACCGAGATATCTGTCGATTCGTCTAGTAGTAGACTATATTTATTTTCGCCTACATCATCTCTTAGATCTTGCATAAAATGGGGACTTATTTTTTATTATATTAGAACATTTTGTCCTGTGCATTTGTACGTTCTCTGTGCCCTTGGGAAAACTAGATTTGCAAACATCTACTAAATGGTCTGATAAATTAATTGCGGTGTGCTGAGATATAAATAGCGCTAAATTGGCTTCAGCCCTCTTGGCCTCCGACAAATTTGTTCTCGTGGGAAAAGAAATCGTTGGCTGACGCGTAGGCCCCAAAAACACATTTTCATTTTTTTTGTGTTTTTTTGAGTTGCCGTGATTTTTTAAATCGGCATACCGGCTTGTCAGTTGTATCCCACAAAACTTACATTTAGCCACTATGCCAGATGTGCTTTCCACAGATGTCAACCAATTTTTCAGTGCTGGATCCTTTAGCCAGGCATCTCTAAATTTTTGTTCATATTGCTTAGACATCTAAATAGAATATTCAAAAACAGTGTTTATTTTGACAATGAATCGCAAAATTCGCTTACCTTTATCCTATAAGAAAACACACACTACTAAAACTAACACACAGAACATCAATTATAATTCATCAATTGAAAACAAATAAACACGTGTAAAAATTTATTTCGCGGCATTCGATATTCGGGGATTCCCATAAATTTACGAGCCTATTTCATTCGTAACCGCGCAGCACGACCGACGACCGACGTGGCGTATTATCCGCTTCTTCCTTTGACGGTCGCGCGTCGTTTTAAAAACCGTGTCTACACTGTGAAAAATATTGCGCGCTCGGAATATTCTAATATTGTTGACATAAAAACATTTAATTAATAATTTTTTATTAATATTAGCAATTTCTTACTTTATATGGCCACTTAAAAATTTTCTACAAAAAAATCTACTAGCCACTAGACAGATTTTTTTTCCAGTAGGGCCAACCAAAATTCTACTAGATCTGGTAGAATTTCTACTAAGTTGGCAACACTGGACAAAGCGGCTTCTTAGAGTGATGGCATGCCGCGGGAAAAACGGGGAGATCGGGGTGCATGATGAGTGGAAGATCGAGGAGAGTGATACAAACATCGGTGATACAAAACGTTAGACAGAATTGTTGAAGAAGTCTTTACAGTATTCCTATACCGGGTGTCAACGATATCGTTTTACACGATGCCATTCAATTGCTTTTTAGGTTAGGATTTTTTTATTTGGGTTAACGAAATATGGTATTAAGACACATATTTTTCATGAAAAAACAATTGAATATTACTGCCAGTTTTTCCGATATCAGAACCAAGTTAAGAATTTCAAATGGAACCCTGTTTATTATTTTATATAGTTTGATAGAGCTTAGAATTACCTTTTCAATGACATATCACACGTTATATTTTTTTTCAAAATGGCGAACCAGGAAGCGCTTTTTCAAAATTCAATATGGCGGTCGTTTCCCGATACCGATAAAATTTTTGTTTAACAAATTATTAAAATATTAAACAAAATCGGGTTTTCAATGGATTTTAATCAAATTTAAAATCATTTTTTTAATTTATCACAAAATGGGATAAGTTTAATTTTTTCTCTAAAATGTGAACTTTTTCTTAAATTTTCTCAAAGATTTTAAATAGAAAGTTGTATTTATTAAATATTAGTATTAAAGTATATCTTATTAGCTACACGAAACCGCATAACAAGCCGTATTTTTGCTTTTTGTTTCAGAAAAAATTGACAAAACCTTGCCGATATACATTTTTCCTAATACATAACATGAAACAAACACACACATATTATTAATCAGAAAATCCTGGAATATTTTTTATTGTTTATTGATAAGTAATTTTGTATTATTTTGACATTTTATGACTGTTGTCTTATTTTAGGAAAACGAGAAAAAATCACAAGTAGTATTAATTTTATTTTACCGGTAGATACGGTGCAGTAACATGAAAGATGACTTAACTAAGATAAGTAGGCCTTGGAAACAATTGCATAGGGATGCCATTATAATTTTCATTAGATTTAACCAGAAACGTCAAAAGTATTGTTTTGTATCGACATTTCTGATAACTTTCGTTACATTTTTACACGGAGAAGTGGTTCTAGTTAGTTTTAAAAATAAATATTATGGTTTATTCAAGAGAACATCAAATTGACATGCTCCTTATTTATGGGAATGTCGCAAAAATTCAAGGGACACAGAGAGATTATACCAGGAACGCTTTCCGAATCGTGACGCTCCTTCACATGCATATTATCCTTGGCTAGTACAACATTTAAAAAATGAAAATAATAGTGGTGTCCATGCTAATGGCAATGATGGTTTCGTAGTAAGCGAAGAAGTGGAAACAAACGTTTTAGCGTACATCGAGTATGACCGTACAGCTTCCCTTCGTGAATTAGGCAAACAGTGCAATACGTCCCATGACAGCGCCAGAAAAATTTTAAAGAAACACGGGTTTAAATCGTTTAAGTATCAAATTCACCACCACCTATTTGAAAATGACTTCCAAAGACGACTTATTTATTGCAATTGGTTTTTAGATAATTATAGAATAAGTCCTGTGTTTCATCATAAGATTATTTTTTCGGACGAATCAAGGTTTACTAATCTAAGGATGTTTAATAGAAATAATTTTCGTTATTGGGCAAAGGAAAATCAAAGATTAGTAAGAGAAGGTGCCTTCCAGGAACGTTTTGGAGTTAATGTTTGGTTAGGCGTTGTAGGACTAAGCGTTATTGGTCCAATATTATTCCATCAGCCTTTAACTGGCGAGATGTATTTGGACTTTCTCGAAAATGAAATTGAACATTTTATAAATAATTTGCAGCAAAATGATGATTTAGTTTACCAACAAGATGGCGCCCTTGCTCATAATTCAAGAATTGTTGCAAATTACTTGAATGAACGATTTGGTGAGAACTGGTTGGGAACCAATGGACCAATTCGATGGCCAGCGAGGTCGCTTGACCTAACCCCGCTTGATTTTTCTATATGGGGTCATCTGAAAGAAAAAGTGTATGCAACTCCTGTAATATCGTTGGAAATGTTAGAAAATAGAATAAGACGAGCCGTTGAGAGTATCTCAGAACAGCATTTACGAAACCTGATCGCGGAAAATGTTGAGAGAGTTACACTATGCCAAGAACAAGGCGGACAGCGCATAGAACATTTAATTGAGTGACTTTTGTATTAATTGTGAAAGTTTGATTTTAAATTAGCATTAAACCCAATAAAAACCCCCATATTTGTTTATTATTTCTACCTATAATTCAAAAATATCTTCGGTGTTAGAAAATGGCCGCCATATTGAATTTTGAACAAAAGCTTCCTGGTCCTCCATTTCGAAAAAAAATCAACTTGTGATATGTCAATGTAAAGGGAATTCTAAGTTCTATCAAACCGTGTGAAAAAATATACAGGGTTCTTTTTAAACTTCTTGACTTAGGTCTAGGTATTTCCGGAAAAACCGAAAGCCTACCGGTAAAATAAAATTAATACTACTTGTGAATTTTTCTCGATTTCCTAAATTAAGACAGCAAAAATCTTAAAATGTCAAAGTAATACAAAATTGCTTATCGATAAAAAATATTCCGAAATTTACTGATTAATAATATGTGTGTGTGGGTGTGTTTGTTTCATGTTATGTATTAGGAAAAATGTGTATCGGCAAGGTTTTGTCAATTTTTTCTGAAACAAAAAGCAAAAATACGGCTTGTTATGCGGTTTCGTGTAGCTAATAAGATATACTTTAATACTAATATTTAATAAATACAACTTTCTATTTAAAATCTTTGAGAAAATTTAAGAAAAAGTTCACATTTTAAAGAAAAAATTAAACTTATCCCATTTTGTGATAAATTAAAAATTTGATTTTAAATTTGATTAAAATCCATTGACAACCCCATTTTGTTTAATATTTTAATAATTTGTTAAACAAAATTTCATCGGTGTCGGGAAACGACCGCCTTATTGAATTTTGAAAAAGCGCTTCCTGGTCCGCCATTTTGAAAAAAAAAATATAACTTGTGATATGTCATTGAAAAGGTAATTCTAAGCTCTATCAAACTATGTAAAATAATATACAGGGTTCCATTTGAAATTCTTAACTTGGTTCTGATATCGGAAAAACTGGCAGTAATATTCAATTGTTTTTTCATGAAAAATATGTGTCTTAATACCATATTTCGTTAACCCAAATATAAATATCCTAACCTAAAAAGCAAATGAATGGCATCGTGTAAAACGGTATAGTCCCGTAGTAAAAGGAAAAAAAGGGGCAAAATTTAATTGTTTTGGGATTAAATATTCAAAGCGTTTTAAATGTCCAAATAGTCCCGTCGGACGGAAAAAAGTCGGGATTTCGGAAGAAATATTTCTGTGTTGGGAAGTTGATTTCTCAACTCTCTCTCACTATAACATTTAATCTAAATCAAATTTGTTCGTGTTAAATACAAATTATTATACTTCTCTGTGCTGTGAAATGCATTTCTTAAAAGAAAACCTTTAGTAAAAAAATATTTTTTATTGAGCCTTGAGGTTTATTAAAAAGTTTCACCCCCCAAGTATTCTGGCCTACTTTGACACTTTCCCAGTCTGCAATAAGCAGTGACAAGACTTTTCTAATGCCATGGTCATATGCAAGTTTTTTTTTGTCATCACGCATGGACTAAAAAACTCTATGCCACCACACAATATGACATGACACTGTGAAAAATTGCATAATATGCTGATGATATTGTTTTCTGAGATATATCCTCTCAGGTTACGTATTACATATACACTACCGGCTATCTTTTACACATCCTCTCCATATGTACACCCATTTCAACTTATTTTCCATGAAGAACCCTAAAAAGTAACTTATGATATGTTATTTGTATCATCCTCTCTTAATGTTACCATCATATTTTGTATTGTGTCAGAATTTAAAAGAAGTCTATTTCAACATTAGATGCCCCCCCTTGTGAAAACAGTGATATCGTCTACAAAAATAACAGACTGCCCCGTGGACGACTAAAGTCAGCTGCGCTGGCGATGATATAACTCCATCTTCTCTCACTATCTGACACCGATCTAGAAAGCATCACTGTATCAAGTTTATACATTTTTATATTTTGAAGAACCATTTTTCAATTATTTTTGAAATAACCGGTAGCTAAGCTATAGGTCGGTATCTGTTGAGATTATTTCGGTCACCTTTTTAAAATATTAGGGAAAATGTTTTTCTTATTGCAAAAGTTAATGAGTTTTGCAAGTGGAGTGTAATAAGATATTTTAAAGGTTTAATAGTAATAACAGTTAATCCAAAAATGTCTGATCTTTTTTTTTATTTGTTAGATTATTGATATTCCAGCTGATCATTCACTCTATCATATTTACATACTCTCATCCCCTTCAAATTGTCCTTAAAATACCTTACTTTGCAAGTACTATTCAGTAATGTCACAAAATATTAAATTTATCCTCTGTATCCATTTTCAGATAGTCAACGAACTCCCAAGAAAATGTCTCTATAGTGCTAAAAAAGACTTTATGTCCCGATTATGAAATGGGCCTAAAGATATGCCTTATAACTCAAGTCCCTTTGAAGAGATGTTGAACTGAATTAGTTGACCCAACAAATGATCAGAGATGTTATAGTTTATTACTATTTCCGTTAAAAACTATTCAAAATTAAAATTTGTAAAGACGTTGTCCAAAGAGGCTCCTCCACGTGTGTTACCAGGCGTGTGTTAAAGACCTAACACTGGAACCTGTGGTGGAATATAGATCAAAATACAAGAGTTCTAACCACACTACACCACAACTTGTTACGTTCTGGACGCGCGTTTCGCTAACCAAGTTAGCATCATCAGCAGATGATATAAACTAAAGTAACTTATCCTAACCGAGACTATTTATAGGTAAATGTGGTCACACTTGGTTGCACCCGACTGCACCGTTGTCAAGTAAACAATAGAGGGGACTATAGGGAATAGGCCCTCTGTCTTTATTTAGTGCTTTCTTACCACATTTAACTATTTCTATACTCTCAAATGCATCCAATAATCTATTATTAGATACATTTTTAATCAACTTAAGATTATTTATTCCTATTCGGTGATTGTTTTCCAAAGCATGTTGGGCAACGCTTGACTTTTCTGTTCTTCCGTATCTTAAATGTGCCATGTGTTCTTTAAAACGAATGTTTATGGAGCGTTTAGTTTGCCCAACATATTTTAGATCACAGTCATTACAGCTAATTTCATAGATGCCACTCCTCTCCCTCAAGTCGACTTTGTCTTTGGGGTTTCCAAGGAGATTTTTCAAACTATTCTCCGTTTTGTAGGCTACTCTAAAACCTACGTTTTTAAATACTTTTTCTAGACCTCTCGTATATCTGGGATCATATGGGATTACTATGAATTTATTGGAAGCCTCAGGTATTTGAAGAGAAGTGGCATCTTTTAATATTTTCTTATGCTTATGTCTATTTACTAGTTTATGTACAAAATTATCATTATATCCATTACTTTTAGCTATATTTTTAATCCGATTCATTTCATTGTTAAAACGTTCTTTACTTAGTGGAAAATTGACTAACCTGTGAGTTAAGAAATGGAATGCTGCCATTTTGTGTTGACGGCAATGAAATGAGTCGGATGTTATATATCTATCAGTATTAGTAAATTTCCTATAAATATCAAATTCTAATTTATCGTTATTTCTAATAACTAACGTGTCGAGAAAAGGTAATTGCCCATTGTTCTCCTTTTCGTACGTAAAATTAATGGAAGGATGTTTATTGTTTAATGTTTCTAAGAAAGTGTCTAAATTTTCTGTTTTAGTATCAAAAATAGCAAATATATCGTCTACGTATCTATACCACACCCTTGGGAAATACTTGAGTTCTTTTTTGAATTGGGTTTCTAATCTGCCCATAAACAAATTTGCAAGGAACGGAGATAAGCAATTGCCCATCGCAGTTCCCTCTAGTTGTTTATAATATTTATTGTTGTACTGAAAAAAATTTTGATTCATACATAATTTTGTGAGAAGTAAATACTCATCAATAATTTCTTTCTTCAAATTATTGATTTCAAGTAGTTCCTTTAGGTACTCTAAAGCTAGTGGTATGGGTACACTAGGAAACAATGAGCTTACATCAAAAGATATTAAAATTTCACCTTCTTTTAAGTGAACATTCTTAATTTTATCTAAGAATTCTAACGAGTTAGTTACTAACTCGTTAGAAAAAAGAACTCAAGTATTTCCCAAGGGTGTGGTATAGATACGTAGACGATATATTTGCTATTTTTGATACTAAAACAGAAAATTTGGACACTTTCTTAGAAACATTAAACAATAAACATCCTTCCATTAATTTTACGTACGAAAAGGAGAACAATGGGCAATTACCTTTTCTCGACACGTTAGTTATTAGAAATAACGATAAATTAGAATTTGATATTTATAGGAAATTTACTAATACTGATAGATATATAACATCCGACTCATTTCATTGCCGTCAACACAAAATGGCAGCATTCCATTTCTTAACTCACAGGTTAGTCAATTTTCCACTAAGTAAAGAACGTTTTAACAATGAAATGAATCGGATTAAAAATATAGCTAAAAGTAATGGATATAATGATAATTTTGTACATAAACTAGTAAATAGACATAAGCATAAGAAAATATTAAAAGATGCCACTTCTCTTCAAATACCTGAGGCTTCCAATAAATTCATAGTAATCCCATATGATCCCAGATATACGAGAGGTCTAGAAAAAGTATTTAAAAACGTAGGTTTTAGAGTAGCCTACAAAACGGAGAATAGTTTGAAAAATCTCCTTGGAAACCCCAAAGACAAAATCGACTTGAGGGAGAGGAGTGGCATCTATGAAATTAGCTGTAATGACTGTGATCTAAAATATGTTGGGCAAACTAAACGCTCCATAAACATTCGTTTTAAAGAACACATGGCACATTTAAGATACGGAAGAACAGAAAAGTCAAGCGTTGCCCAACATGCTTTGGAAAACAATCACCGAATAGGAATAAATAATCTTAAGTTGATTAAAAATGTATCTAATAATAGATTATTGGATGCATTTGAGAGTATAGAAATAGTTAAATGTGGTAAGAAAGCACTAAATAAAGACAGAGGGCCTATTCCCTATAGTCCCCTCTATTGTTTACTTGACAACGGTGCAGTCGGGTGCAACCAAGTGTGACCACATTTACCTATAAATAGTCTCGGTTAGGATAAGTTACTTTAGTTTATATCATCTGCTGATGATGCTAACTTGGTTAGCGAAACGCGCGTCCAGAACGTAACAAGTTGTGGTGTAGTGTGGTTAGAACTCTTGTATTTTGGTGTGTTAAAGACGTTGTCCAACAAGGTCTTCTTTTAAAATGTTTAATAAAGGTAAACGTAAAGGATAAACTAGTATTAACAATTATTTTACTTAACTACACTATGCGTCATAATACGACAAACCACTTAAGGTCGATAAGAATGAACACACAAGACTGACATCACTTCTGACTATCAGAAACCTCACCGATACCTCTATGACACTTTTTTCTTAGAATAATGGTAAATTGGTAATAGCGTCTCGAATATACAGTTACTTAAAGAATAATTCGTCTTAATTGTTATTACGTCTTCCCATGTTAAAAGGACCCGGCTTATGCCTTAAGCTCTACTTTTCAACACTCTCTCCAAGTTCGCTTCCTATACCCGTCTTGGTCGGTTTTCGTGGTGACCTCGTCGCGTCTATTTAACCTAACATATAAAAGTGTATGCTCATTAATTAATAGGTTTTTAAATAGAAATATAGATGTCTACACTCTGAGCCGCCAGAACTCATGAGTCTCCAAGAGGTCAAAGAAACGAACTGAATCCTTGCCGCCCAACCCAAAAACAATATCGAAGTTGCCCGCCAAAACAACTCTTTTGGAAGTATCCAGCTAGTTTAAGAAGTTCTGTAAAAACAAATTACAAAATCGACCCTTTTCAAATATACAGCACAGAGCTCTAAACAATTATCAATATTAAAAGTAAGTACAATAGAAATATTTAATGATTTAAAACGGGTAGTGGAGTCTGCTACTTTGTTACCACGTAGGCACAAGACATCTATTTCCTCGTGGGGTAAACAATGTGTTGGGTGAAACAAAGTATGTTGATCTGCAATGGCTGCTTCGATTTGGTGTACTTCATTTCTGATAAAGCGTACATAGTAGCTTTATTTCTATTTTTCCTGGTAATTTTTCAGTTGTACATTCAGTTTGTTTGAGGACACCAGTTTCCGCAAGTTTAATTCAAAATGGTTGATTTCATCTCTATAGGTATTGCTAGCTTAAAGCAGTTGTATTTTTGCTTCCATCTCGTTTTAATATCTTCACATTTATAGTCAAACACTCCATTTAGTTTTAGATAGTACTAAATATCCTCTGCTGTAGTATCCAGTGAAGGTTGTGATATAATTCTTTAAGGATGGCCACTTTTAAAGTAGAGATATTTTTTCTAGTGTCTTCTATGCAACCTGGTCGCTTTTTTTGGATCCAGTTCTATTTTGTTTCTATTCTTTCTACGTTCCACTATCTTTCAGTATCTTCCTCTTTATTTGAGCTGTCAACATCCAATCGGGGAAAATTATAGGCGTGTTTCTACGAGTCCCCTGTTTTCTTCTAGTTTGCCAGCATTCGGAGAGCTTACTTCAAGATGAATTTCTTCTTTATTTGAATCTGCTGCCATTCTCACTAGCATTTGTTTTTTGTCCGCCTTTATCACTGATTTGGAAGTTATTTTGTTGGGAAATGCCTCTTTTGACAAAGAAATCAACTCTTTCTTTTAGCAAACTTTTAATTTTTTCCAATACTTGTTTGTTTTTTCAAAAAGTTCACCCACAAAGACTTTAAGATAAATCATTTCGAGGTTCTTCTCGGCCAATGTCAAATTAATCGCGTTTTATCCATAATATTTACTTTTTCAGAGTAATCTCTTTCAATGGAAAATTTTTCCGCATACTATACACATCACAGCATTATTTATCTTACTTTTGAAAAAAAAATTGTGCTTTTTCGATTTGCTCAAGAATAGAACGAGCTATTATAATGAGCACTTAAACACATTTTGGAAATTATTTCCAAACAAATATTGGATTAGTGTTAAATATTGATTTACTTGGGAAACATTAAAAAACTAGGGCTTTATTAATTTTGACGCAAATTCCAAAAATAAACAATCTTCATAAATTAGATTCTCGGGCCAATTTCCGTTCCTTATTCTCTTCTCTACTCGACCCTTTTAATCGTCGACAAAATGATTTTATGACGGCCCTTAACTGCAATCGCGTCAGTTTTCCACAACAGCAACATGAA
Organism: Kuschelorhynchus macadamiae; assembly: GCA_030620095.1. NCBI lineage: Eukaryota > Metazoa > Arthropoda > Insecta > Coleoptera > Curculionidae > Kuschelorhynchus > Kuschelorhynchus macadamiae. The sequence continues at coordinate 28,956 of JAUTXW010000420.1, read as the reverse complement.
ATGCGTTTGTTATTCTTTATTTTCAAACCGTGTTAAGTTCGTGTTTAAAATAGTAACTTTGTGTAACTTTTAATTAGTCTTTAGGTATTAATATTTAACATTCGTGGCATGTTATTTCAGTATTTATAATTTATAATTCCTAGTTTCAGTAGAACTGTAATTACTGGATTCAAAGCAGGATATATATATATATATATATATATATATATATATATATATATATATATATATATATACATATATGGTGGATTTTAGACAAAATGGTGAAGAAGTAATCCTTACCGGTAGTTTTGTATAACCTTTTACGACCAAGAACCGCACAGAAATTGAAAATCTGTTTTATATATATATATATATATATATATATATATATATATATATATATATATATATATATATACATATATAGAATAACAAAAATATATTAATTTCTGCAGGTGCAAAACGGCCTACAAGAAGAATTGCTTTCGATTATGTCTCAGGGTACCCTCCTGCGATCATGATTTCTGATTCATTCATACTGGAACAGTACTACATGCTAAGTGTAACACTTAGCGCCACCTATTGGGTCTCCGGTGGCTTCCGGCTGCAGACCCATGGGCATTTACTATGGACTAAGCACCATCATACGGAGAGTAGATACTAGATATAGATATAGCAAAAAATATATCATTTCTGCAAGTTTCAAAACGGCCTGCAAGAAGAATTGCTTACGAATATGTCACAGGTACCCTCCTGCCATCATGATTTCTGGACGTTTACCCTCATGAGACAGGCTTGTAGATCTGAACGACTGACATTTCGATAGAATCGAAAACGAAACGTCAATCAGATTAGAACAGTACTACATGCCAAGTGTAACACTTGGCGCCACCTATTGGGGTCCTGAGGGTTTCCGGCTGCAGACCCATATGTATTTCGGTAAAGTATAAGCACCATTTTGCGGGAAGCAGATACTAAAATCGATAAAAATGCGTTTTCACACATCTTTATCACAACTTCTTGGCCGGAAAAGATATATGTACAAATAGTTTAAATTTAAAGTCTCATAAAAATCCCTGTTACCTTTATACTTTACATAATAACTACATTTTAAACGGGGTATTTAATATACTAAATTTGATTTTAATATTTAGAGATTTTTGTAAAACTGAACAAAATGAATGAAATATAAGGGCTTCATGACATACAGTTATGTTTCAAATTCAGAAATAAACTAAATTAAATTTTAAGTTTTAATTTTTTTATTACTATACAGAACAGGTTTTTATTTTCGAAATTGATGTTTTAGATTAAAATACATTTAAACATACAAAAATGTTTTAAAATAAACTCTCACCCTAGAACATCAATCCTTTAAAATATATGACACCCACAAGATAAAAAAAATAATTTTGAACTACAGGAACAAGCATCAGGATATTTAAAATACTCTCCGTGCTGCAATTAATCTAATCTATTATTTCTTATCTGCATTTTTTTGAGTTTTTAAAAATATATATAAAATTGTTCGGAAGTAGACTGACAATAAGTGCTATTTTGAACATTTAAAGTGATTGTGAATAACCATTGTTTGTAATTTTTAAGTGCTATACATACCATTAGGCCAGGCCTCAAACAGCCCGTAAGGCGAACACTGGGGCGAAATTGTAAATTCATGCTCAAAATTCTAATTTTTACCAGCATCTAAAAAAATGGCAAATAGCAGTTTAAAACCTTATCCATTAAAGATCGTTCATTAAAGCCCATGTAAACAAAATGGCGGACCAAAGTATTGAAAATCTAAAATTGATAAGAAAAGACTATTAAACTCTAAAAAAAATTAAATACAAATGACTAGTTGAGTTTAGAATAGTATATTAAAACTCGTGTAAACAAAACGACAGACCATAATTAAAGTTGCTGTCAAATTCCCTTTAAAACTATAATTTAAAAAAGCACATAAAAGTTAAAAACTAAAATACACAAATTTGATCAGAGCCGCTTTCATTTCAATCTGATTCTGCTGAGTCTGACTCCATTTCAAAATCGAGATTAAGTTCTTCTGTAGCATCGGACTCTTCAGATAAATATTGTAGCAGTTCTAGAGCTACTGGATCTAATGTAGAAAACTTTTTTTTAGGAGCTTTCTAATGCTGGATACGCTTCCTGAGCTTCCTCAGACAGCTGACCAATGGGAAGCAATACTTCGGAAATTACTTGTGATCCATGAATTAAAATTTTATGCAGAGTTGTTGGCGTATAATACGATGGATATAGCCGAACAAACATTCTGGCAGTTTCAAAAGTATATTCATTGAACTATTGTCTCAATTTCATAGCCACTCGACATTGTTTGTAAAATTATATACAATCGTTTTAACAACAGCTCGTCAACCCCAGTTATTTTAGAAGACGAGTTGGAATCTTGGAAAAATCGACGGGCTGTGTTTCCGTTATTCGAGCATCCGAAGTTCTGTTTGGGACGATCTACTTTTAATCCCATGCGTATACTAAATTGTTCTTGAATTATTCTCTTTCTCTGCTCAACTAACTTTTTTTATTCTTTAGTTCGTGCTTGCCACTTTTCGAAGAAGCGAATCCACGCCTGAAGTGTGGACAACCCAAACCTAATATTTTCTGTTTTCACGCTTCTTTGCAGTACTTTATTTAAATCGTTAAATTCTTTGCTAGTAGCTCCGCACAAATAGCGGCGTAGCAATGACGAAGTTTCAGTTATCTCAGTGCAAACTTTTCCGTCGATCATGGTCAGTATCATCTTATAAGTAATATTGGTGTTTTTCTCGCCTAGCTTAATTGGAAATAACTTAAGACATTTTATCTGATCTTCGATATACTTCACTTCATTTTTCGTTTGCAGTGGTACTACTGAGGTAAAAAACATACTAGCATCTGAAAGGTTTTGTCCAAGATATGTTTGTTTGTATTCAGTGGGGCCGGAGTTGCCATCGCAGCCCCATTTACAAATTAGTTCCATATTAAGATTGCTCCCATCTAAATGTTCAATTTGTTGTTCTTCAACTGAGAATATACGTTGAGCAATGTGGTCTAATAATGACCTGAACCTCTACTTCTGCTTTACTTTCCGCTATTGTTCTTGTATCACGAGGTGGATAACACATTTTCTTAGCTACTAGCACATGTTTGTATGACGGAAATTAACTTACTTAAATGGTTCCGTTTGCTGATTTGTCTAAGACCGTGATATTGATCCCTGGAGAGATTCAGGTCAACCAACACTGTAAGTGCTGGTTCATCTGACAAAGTATTTTCTGTTCTGGTATTATAGGCTTTTATATATTTAAAAGCTTTTGTTGGTGTCGTTAATGTTGCTTCTTTGACAATCTTGGAAGCATGTACTTCACCAGAAGTACGGAGACTTATTTGAGTTGCATAAGCTAACTCACTTGCACAAAACCTAGAGCGCAATTCCGAAGTTTTTCTACGTTTTGTTTTTTCACTCGGTTCAAAGTTTTTTAAAGGTCTGCTACTTGATTTTATGGTAGGCGTCCTTGGAATATTTCCTAGGGGAAAGATACTTACTTATACTACCTTATTAAGCCAGGTTTCATGTTTTTCGAAACGTCAAGTCTCTCATTTTGGCAAAGAGAGTAGAAAAAGATTGTCTCATATCTGCCGGAATGTCAATAGAGTAGCCAGTTCTTTGGGATACGGTAAGCTCTAAATGTTTTAGGATTTCAGAGAGTCCTACTTTTAGGTGATTGTTGATGATTAAATAATCATCTTTTCGCGTGTACAGAAACGCCTGTAACGAAAACAATACACTTTTCTATACATATAATGTGTGATATTTTATTATTAGATTAATAAAATAAAAGTCAATTCCATATATGTGGTTTCATCTTTTTGGACAACCCTGTATTGTAAAAACGGTTGCACTGATATCAACCAAATACCGGCGACCGATAACTTGGAACATCAGAAACAAAAATGATTATGTTTGGTTTAAATCCTTTAAGCCTTTTTTAAGTAATTTTCATTTCAGTTCAAAAATCTGTTAATCAGAATGTATTAAATTAACCTTTTTTTTGTACAGTGTAAAAGCCAACAAAACGTATTTAATACCTAAACAAAGAATTTGGTACGATATGGTGCGATACCCAACTTTTCGTCTAGCTGAATGGTGTATACACAAAAAAAACTATTTTTTTATACACGTATAATTTATTATGGCTTAGCGATAGATAATACAATATTTAAAAAAAAGCATACATACTACATACCTAAAGGAGTAGTCTCCATCCTATTTAAATTACTTTAAATCGCTTGTGTTAAGTTCAGTCAAATATTTTACAAACGCCAAAATCACAAAATAGGTTATACTTCAAACTGAACTAGAGACGGTACGGCTTGCGATAGGAGGTTGCTCTCGCGCAGGTAGTACGGCTTAACTATTCGCGCACCTGCTTTAAAGATTAGAAATGCTAAAATGTACAGTTAGTTCTCTGTAGGTTTTGGGCATGATTTTCAACTTTGGCGCCAGTGTGAGGCGGTCTAAATGAACGAGAAACGGATGAAAAACTGACCGTATGTATGGATACACTCCGCCTTTTTTATTACAAGGATCATTATTCTTCTAATATCTTTTACATTTGACTAGAAAAAGTAGGGGTATTATGGGTAAGAGTACGCAGTTAGTGAATTTTTATTTATTAAAAAATATAAACAAAACATTTGTACTTCAAAAATATAAAACGAGATATCGTATCCTGTATACTAACATATAGCACATACATTAATTATAATATTCCACTTATATTCTATAAAAAAGCTATTTTTTTATTAAATATGCAAATGCGCACTCTTGTCCTTCTAGTTGGGTAAGAGTGCGGTGAGGTTCGGGCAACAGTGCGCACAATTTTTAATCGACATAGTAGTCACAAATAAAGGAACCTTTATTGTCGTAACTGGAACAGTGGACATGCCGCCACAGGTTGCATTGGCAACACAATATTCAGTCGTCCCCAGTCTCAATCCTTGTGACACTTTGGGCAACATACCTTGGTCTCCTTGGTAATTCACCTAATACTTTACTCTTTGCTTTAAGCATATTTTCGGATATCTGCTCCTTTTCAAGTAAGGCATTTTTAAAGGGGGAATCTGTCATGAGCTCTGATTTTTGAGAACGCCTTTTTCGGGTTTGTGTTTCAATTGAATAGGAACAGGACACAGCTGTGAAGGTGAGATAAAAACTGTGGATGGTGGCAATTCTACGGTAGATAGCTGGATGATTTTTATTGGTACGGAGACAGAACCAACGGTGCTTGTTGAAGCTTTTGGAGCTATGGGTTCACCGGTTATCGAATTATTGCCTGTTTGTTCCAATTTTTTCTTGTTAGCAGATTGATGTTGTATAGAAATTAAAGGTTCATTATCACTTTTACTTTCATCTCTCTCAGTCTGCGATGGAAAAAAAGCTTTTTTCGTTACTTCCGATGGCCTAAAATCTTTCTCAGTAAAAATGTCGTTGTCATACGGAAAAATGCCTGTGCTTCTAAACCTATTTTGAGAAATCGGTATTGTTGCCACTTTTGAGTACGCTGTTCCAAAGAGTTTGGCTACGTGTCCTTGGGTTATTACTTTTCCAGGATTTCTCGTCATCCATTTGTCCACCTCGGCAGAATAGACTGTTTAAGGTGGACCAAAAAAACTTTTGTCTAAGAGCTGAAGCATGTGGCTAGCATGAGGGGAAGAGACAGTAGAATATGATGTTCTCTACAATATAATACTGCCGCAAGAGAGCGATAAGATGTCTAAAATTAACAAAACTGGGTCTTCCATAGAAGGCTTGACAATACTCTGAAAATATTTTAACCAATCCATAAAAATATCGGAATTCATATATCCAGAGTCAGAAATCATGGGTAATGTACCAAGTGGTGCTCCAAAATAAAGTTCTGGCTTCATGCGTTTCCGTGGGAAAATACCAGATGGTACGAATATTCCAGTTGGGGACATACAACAAACGACTGTCACAGTTTGGCCTCTGTTTGCAGATACAATCTTTCCTACTAATTTCTTTCCTCGGTCTGCAGATACAATCTTTCCTACTAATTTCTTTCCTTTTTGAGCGAAAACTTTAGGCAACTTATTAGGTACAGTAGATAGGCCAGACTCGTCCATATTGAAGATTCTATGAAGGGCCACTTTTTTTTCAATAAATACCTTTTTCAAAAACAATGATTGACTTGATGCCTATTGAATCCCATTGCGCTTCCTACATTGCATTTTTCCGGCGCACGTAATGACAGATTGTGTCTTTTACAAAAAAATAGACCCAATCTTTCCCCGCCATTCTTTTTTCCGTATTAAATCTATGGCCCAGTTCGTTTAGCTCTGTGTACGGAAAAGCCAAACATCGCAAATTTTTTGTTCCTCATCCATAAAACCTTGAGTCAAGATAGTGATTAGCCAATTCTGTTTCCATTTGTTTAGTAAAAATAGGTTTAAATCGACCAAGACTTGTAGGTACAGTTCCCTGTAATTAAAAAAAACAGCATTAATTTAGTTTAGCTTTTATAATTTTGCTTTAATTTTCTAACCGACTTTAATCTTTTTCTAAATGTTGATTCCTTTGTGCCCATAGACTCTGAAACTTTCCGCTGACTTTCTCCACTCTCTATTCTTGCCCTAGTCATTCTAAGATTTTCTTCAGTAAACAATAATTTTCTCTCCGTCTTCCTTGTATATTTTCCCATTTCACCTAAAAACATAATAAAATATAAGTCCCTAATTAAAAATTAATTAATAATAATGGATGTGGAAAATGCTATTGTGGCTGCTGGGGCCTTGTTCGTCATAATATCACAAGGCATTAATAAGAGAACCAAGAAAAGAATAGCAAAAAAAGTATGGATTAGGCGTTTGTTTTCACGGCGTGAAAATGGAACATTGTTGCGGGATTTGAAAAATTTCACGCGAATGTCTGCAGAAGATTTTGAAAAATTAATAAGCCTTGTGGGCCCTAGAATCAGAAGGAGAGATACACATTTTCGCAAAGCTATTCCTGTACAAGACCGTTTAGCTATTACATTACGATTTTTAGCTACAGGAGACTCATATACAAGTTTACAATATTTATTTAAAGTTTCAAAACAACGAATTGATGTCATAATTATAGAAACCTGCAAAGCTTTGATTGAGGTACTAAAAGATCAAATAAAGGTAAGTTTTCAATATTTTTATTTTTTACAAAATGTTAACAAAACTTATGATTGGTACCATTCTTGAATATTGTTGGACTCTTCTTGATGTAATAATAACTGGATTGAATGACTTACTAAATCTGATGATGAAGGCACAGTAGAAGGTACAGTGGTTTGATGATGTGGTGAAAAAGCTGGTGTATTTGTTTGGCGGACTGAAGATTCATATGGCGAAACAACATGATTTTGATAATGAGGAGAAGGAGTTGGAGTTGGAGTCATCTACTTTGGTGTTTTCTTCGCTTTCAGGTGGGAGTTTCCGCTTGCGTCGTACTTGGGTTACGAATGGTGTTGTGTTTGGCATTGTTTTTGTTGTTACTTTAGCAGAATTTTGCACTAGTGTTTCCGTTTGCGTCAAAATTCCCCCAGTGTCTTCTTGTTCTTGTAAATTGGTACCAGCATCTTCATTTGGATTTTCTTCAAATTCCTTTTCTATAGTCCCATCAGAATCTTCTCCCTGAAATAAACAAATATTTTGTTTCCATTCTTTATATTTGCTCTAAGTTACGTTCTCTGTATGTTTATGACGAAGCATTTCGTTTAACAAATAATAATAAACATATAGAGAACGTACTGTTTTTTACTACCCCATATCATTAAAATATTTTATTATTTTTCAGATACCAAGTACTACCGAAGAGTGGTTAAAAATATCAAATGGATTTTTAGAAAAATGGCAATTTCCTCACTGTTTGGGATGTATGGATGGGAAACATGTGGTAATCCAGGCTCACGTTTCACAGTGGCACCGATTTCTACAACTATAAATCAAATTTCAGCATTGTGTTATTTGCACTGGTAGATTCTGACTACAACTTCACCTTTGTTGATGTTGGACGTCAAGGCAGGATATCAGATGGCGGTGTCTTTAAAAACACAACTCTATATAGAAAATTAGAAAAAGGAACTTTGGGCTTACCAGAAGATTCACTGCTACCTAACTTAAATAAAACAATGCCATACGTTTTTTTAGCGGACGAAGCATTTCCTTTAACAAATAATATAATGAAGCCTTTTTCGGGGCTACATGCAAAAGGAACAATTGAAAGAATATTTAATTATCGACTAAGTCGAGCAAGGAGAGTAGTGGAAAATGTTTTTGGGATTGTCTCTGCCGTTTTTAGAGTACTAAGAAAACCAATATTGCTAAGTCCTGAAAAGACACAAACTGTTGTTATGGCAGTTGCTTGCTTACATAATTTTCTGAGAAATAGTTGCAGCTCTAGAAATGCTTACACGCCACAAGGAACTTTTGATGAAGAAGACGACCAGGGCAATCTTATCCCTGGTACTTGGAGAGAAGAAAACAATCCAACAACATCATTTTTGCCTATCAGAAATGTTGCACGCAAATCAGCAGGACCTCCGAAAGAAATACGTAGTAATTTTGCTCAGTATCTATTACATAATAAAATTTCCTATATTTGAGCGTACACTCCAAAAATGTAAAAATATTTAAGGCTTTTTAAATGTAAAATAAATGGTCGAAACGTTATTGATTAAAAAAAAATGAATTTTTTGTCTTAAACCCAAAATATACATTTATCCTATTAATACCAGTTAAGAAATACTTACTTTACTCTAACCCCGTACAGGGTGGTCCAAATTCCCTGTTTAGATAAGGTATCCTGGAAGTGGTAAGAGTCACAAAAATCTGACACCCCGCACCCAGTCTCTTTTTGTTTTTTGAGAAAATAACAATTGCGTAAACAGATTATGTTGATAATTTGGCAAATCATATATTACGTTGTTGTAATAAGAATTCGATTTTTTAATTTTAGTCTTTCCATGGCCTCCTAATATACCGAGTATCAAATATCGAATATATATGCAAATATCATTTTTAAAATAAAAGACTTTCCTATTAATTCATTTAAAATACCATATCTGTATCTTGTATCTAAACAACAAATTTGGACCACCCTGTACAAAAACACCTACATATTTATTTACCTCAAGTGAGTTTACTGTTGCCCTGGGTTCATCTCTGTCCAAAAGAAATGCCATTCGAGGAAAGGCAAACCATTTCGACACATATATTTCATGCCTAGCTGTAAATTAAATATAGGTAATTATTCTTGATTTTTCGTTAAAATTTGTTCAAATGTACCTTTTCCGGTGCCCACGGTTTTTTTTCCTTTTGCCTTTTCTCTTCTGAAGCTCGCCAGAAGACTGTCTATTTTCTTTTTTGCATCTCCAGAAGCACATCCCAACGTCTCGTCTATAAGTGTCCAGGCATCAAATTTGTTTAATTTATTATAATATAATCCATGCTTTGGATTCCACAATACTGGATATTGTTCATAAATGTCTATCAGTTGTAGACTTTTTCCCTATCCCAATCCATTTCACAAAACAAAAAAAAATAATCAGTTTCCCCAAAAAATTGGCGCGATTTCTTGTTCGGGTCGAGCGAAACGAACCACCGTACCCACTGAACATAAACAAACAACTAAATCTCTTTGAGCAAAACAGATTTACCGACAAACCACCGATAAAGTTTGGCGCGTTCGGTTCGGCACATTTATGCTCGGAGACAGGTACTGACTTGGTGAATTCGGGGGTGCGCGCTCGGCTCGTTCGGTTCGTTCGGACTAAAATGCTCTAATGAATACGCACCTTAAGAGTACGCATACATACTCGAGAAGGATCGCCTAAGAATACGCGCATACTGTTAACCGACTTGGGAATGCGCACTCTTGATCGAAATGTATTACCGTTACCTCGAACCGCTAGGGGCGCTGTTGAAAACATAAAACGAACATCGAACATATGCAATATTCTAATCTATTAAAGACTGATTTAACACATAGCTTTGTAATTTATGAAATGTTGGTAACTAGTCTGCACCACTACAACAGATCTGGTAAATAATTAGATTAAAACAGCAAAAAATGCATTCTTACCTGTATTTCTCTGGTAAAATTTCGTAGGTGGTTATGAAAGCGGAACGCTAGTCACCAACACCTTACTGACACTATACTTACTAGGTTTACATCTAACCGTCTCTAATGTAGAGATTTCGATTCTGCGTACTGTTAGCAGACGCGCGCTCTTACCCGTCTTTACTCTAATTCTCAAAAAACTATGAATACCTTTAAATAAAACGAGTTCAGCTGCTTGTACTGGAGTCAATAGCCCTCTATACACCCGCGGATGGCTTAGCCAAGTTGATACGCACGAGCCATATACTCGGATAAAAACTTTGTGTTTCGATGAATCATCTGGTAATATTTTGGTGGAAATCTAATATGGCTGCCTAGTGAAATGTTAAATGTCAATTATTACAAAAAAACGACTTATCCAATTTACCTCAAATTTTGCACAAGAATCTAGTGAGTATATTTTTTTATTTGTTGTTTCTTAATTCTGGTGAGAAATTATGGATATATTTATTTCAAGAAAGACGGGGATGCACGTGTCATATTCATGCTCTTAATAATAACTTTGTTCATTCCTATTTCCATATTTTCGATTTTATTCTACTTATTTACCCTCTAAAAACCTTCCGACGACAAAACTAATTTTATTACTACCGTTTCGAAAAAGCAAAATAACAGTCCGTAAATAAGACGTGTTTTAAAATAAATTTGTCAATACAGGAAGGTAAATCCAATTTCTCACCTAAATGTATGATCTGAAACGTGACATTTTTATGAAAGGAAACATGGATAGTGCTAATTTTCCCAGCTCGTTCTATTGGAAATTCTATTTGTGTGTAAAAATTGTAATTTTAGGTTTATATGTGTATGATGACGTGAATTTTACATAAAGAATCAACAATATTACTCCACATGATCATTCATTTTTTGCTATAAAATAATCCTTTATGTTATTAAGGATAGCGGGCAACACAAAACGAAGAGTAAAACGATTAGATATTATTATTACTATGATTCAGCAGTAATGACTCGTTTAATCTGCGGGGTTTTTCCACTGATGGTGGTAGCATAGCCAGATTTTTAAGGGTAGAAAGGGGAGGTCAATAATAACATTGACAGAATGGAGAAAGTAAAACCAATTTGAAAAATTCAGAACTAATAATTTTTCTTAAGGTTCACGTTATTCTCAACATACTTCACCAGCAGTTTATCTGACTCTTATCGGCCTCTCTGATTTTTAGACATACCAGATAACAAGATTTACATTCATGTTCAGTCATTTAGCTGTTCAGCTTCTCTCTCTCTTTATTTGTTAGAAGGTTAAAGTACACATAATGACTAACCTCATTGATGTAGTTTATTGGAATAATTTCTGGTCTGTTTGGTCAATATTTTGATCCGGTCTCAAAACTCGCTTCTTCAGCGCCTCAGTTAGATTTTGTATATAGCTTTTAAAGAGCGTTATATGATCAGATTACCGTAAATTATATATATTTTTGCCCTTTTATGGATATCTAGATCTTAAATCAGCAACGGATTCCGCCAATCGGAACACAGATTGTTCAATGTGCTTCCTATTGGTTGGTTATTTTCTCGAAGTATAAACAAGTTTTGGTGAATGTTTACATTTAGTTCAGTGGTAGGATTCTCGGTTTTGGAAATGTATGTTGGAATCCCCGTGTAGGAGGATGATTTTTTAAAATTTGCTTTAACTTTTAATTAATAAAAATGCCGATTGGTTTTTACTTCCAGAGAAAAGTGAGGGAGGATATGGAAAAGCATTGAAGGTAAATGAAAATTGGTATGCCGAAAAAAACGCTAAGAATATCGCGTCGGAGACGGTCTTGATGGCATATGTTAGCGACAGGCAGAAAAAGCCTCTTTGGGCTATCTACATCATGTTACGGACAATGCTAGAATTAAGAGAAAAGATTAACATATGAAAATATAACAAACGACAAAATGTAGGATTTAAGCCAAAGAAGTCTAATATCTTTATCAGGCAAAATATAGAGGATTTTCCCAAGAAAGTACCTCAAGAATTCCTTCTTAATGTAAGGCAAAATTTCCCTTTTTTGTTTTTAATTATTTCTTTCTGTTGATTTAGGTTGCGCTTATAATAGGTGTGTCTGAGGCATGCCGAATTGACGACTGAAGATGAAAACTACGCATATTGATATTTTAGAAAAGAAGATTTCAATGATACAAAAACTTATAAAAGCAGATCATTTATGATAACTGACACAAATTGGATAGACTCTATAAAACAATTTATCCAGGTCGAAAAACTATGAAAATGAGAGACTTTTTGTTCAAAATCGATGAAATCTCGAAATCAGCCCTTTGGGACAATTCTATATCTAAATTTCCGTACATAATTGCTTGCTTTTTAAAACTTCCCAGAGAGGAAACGTACACAGGACATGCTTTCAGGCGAACAGCGGCTACGTTGCGGGTTAATAGCGAAGCAGATATTTTACAATTGAAGCGCCTAGGGGGTTAGCAGTACAGCGCAGTTGCTGAAGGTTATGTGGATGCAACTGTAGCCAACCAAACTAAGACCGCAAATATGATATCTTCAACAACTTTGCCATCGTCCTCCGGTAGAAATTCAAACTTTCTACCTTTTCTTGTTTAGAGGTCCAGCAGTGAGTGAAACACATCATCAAGGCGGCCCCTTAAGACTATCGATTAAAGCCTACAATAAGTCAAATTTGACCATTATTTTCTACAAATAAAATGTTGTAATAAAATATTTAATTATTATTATTAAATAATTGTTTATTCTTGTTAATGTTGCGTATTTAAAAAAATGTTTAATAAATATATTACATAAATATTTTGCTTAATTAAATGAAGCAAGAATTGAGAGAAGAACTTTAGTGAGGGAAATGGAAGAGGGGAGTAATGGTAGATAATGTGACAATTTCAAAATTTTAAAGTCAGGAATGTTAACATTATATATGTGGTTGTAAATAAAGGCATTTTACTGATTTTTTACTTCCCTTGTAGAAGGGAAGTATTTTAATCGTAAAAAAATCACCGTCCGAGATTTTTTCAGATTTTCACGTTTCAGATCGGTCTGTCTGTCTTTCTGTCGGTCTGTGTGTTCGCGGCATAGCTAAAAAACTACTTACCCGATTCACTTCAAATTTTGATAAAAAATTAAATCATATAGGGATCACCTGGTAACATTTTGGTAAAATCCAGTTTGGCGAAACAAATACGTGGCTTAGTAAAATGCAAAAAAATTATTACTGAAAAATTACCAATTTACCTCAAATTTTGCATAAAGATCAAGTATCATGAAGGTACTGACTGGTAAAACTTTGGAACGAATTCAAAATGGCGAAAACAATATGGCGGCTTAATAAAACATTTAAAAATTAGGCCTGAAAAAAGTTTTTTTTTAATTCTGAAATCTATGAATTAATTTCAAATTTTGTACATTGATGTGGTATAGAGATAAACTGTTAAAATTGTAGTACAAATACAAGATGCTAAAATGGCGGTCAAATAAAATGTTCGTAATCATGAAAACATCACCCTTCCAGGTTTTATATATCTTCATGTTTAAGCGTCCCTAGTGTGAAAACATATATTTCTCGATTCCGTCGGTATGCCTGTCTGTCTGTTTGCCAGTTCGTGGCATGGCTTATAAACTACTTATCCGAATGGCTTCGAATTTTGGTCAAAACTTATGGGTCATATGAGAATGACTGGGTAATATTTTGGTAAAAATTCAATGTGGAGGAACAAGGCGAAGTGAAACGTTAAAAAAATTATTACTAAAAAGCTAATTATCCAATTTGATTCGAATTTTGCACAAAAATCAAGTGTTATATGAAAATGAATTTGTAACATTTGGGTATGAATCCAAAATAACAAAAAAATGACAGTCTAATTTAAAGTTAAAAAACCAGCTTGAAAAACTCCTTATTGGATTAATTTCAAATTGTGTGAAAGGATCTCGGTATGATATAGAGATAAACTGGTTAATTCGTGGTACGAATTCAAAATGTTGTTATTTAGTTTAAATTTTGTATAAAAATTAAATGTTAATAAAATAGGAATAAACTGGTATCAATTCAACATGATGGAACAATTTGGCGGTATTTAATTTATTTTCAATTGTACCCACATATCAAATGTGGCATAGGTAGGAACCGGTAAAATATGGTAGAACAAAATGGCACCCAATATAAATGTTTAAAAAGACTGTATAGACGTATACGAAACTGCGAAACACTTCACTATTCTTAATAAAAGGAAAGATTCATAGCAAGGGAAGTTCCAGGTAAAAAAAAATTTCTTTCAACTGTGGAAGACACCAAGTTTGTTGGACATACAAATACGGGGAAATAGGTACTATGTGTGCCAATAACCATTTTTAATATTTTTATTTACTACTTACGGGTTTTCTAGCTTTGCACACATTTTTTGCACAAATTTTGGATTCGGAACACTTGCACTGAAATAATTTATATGCAACTGAGAATTTTGTCGAAATATATAAATATAAATATATTTATATATATATATATATATATATATATATATATATATATATATATTTACATATGTATATATATATATATATATATATATATATATATATTTATAAATATTTTCAAACCGCGTATAGGATTTATGTTGTTCAAAGCTTGTCTGAGTCGCTAAGAATTGAAACCAAACCAAATTCCAGGCTTCATTCCTGGCATGATTCACTCCCAGCGTGTTTGGCCAACACAGGTATAGTTTTGGAGCGCAACGGGATATTTATTACAAATTCCTATGCTCAAATGCCAAGTGGGGTTTTCTTTATACATGCCTATTTACATACGTTTGCTTGTTCAGGATAATTAAAGTGTATCAAATTCATAAAAGAGATAAGTGATGACTCTTTATACCTCTAATATTAGTCAACATCTGCCAAAAGAGAATACAAAAAGTTAGATTTGAAACGGTTTAATTATTAATATATGCTCATGCAACGTGGACGTTTCGATTACTTGCGCTATCTTTTTCAACTGCAAAAATAAGCTAAAATGAAAACACAAAATTCGTCCAATTATAAAGATTTAGAATTATAATTTTTTTTAAAAAACTCACCAACGACATACATTTAAAAAAAATTAGTACTGTCATTAAAACATAACCACTCAAAAGACATCACGGCACATACAGATTAAAAAAAAATACACTGCATGCAACGTTATCTGTACCGACACTAAAAAGCTATGAAGTTAAAAAGGCAACACTGCAATTCCTTTACTAAGTGGTGCTGTTTATTTTTATTTGTGGTTTAGTTTTTTACTGATTTTTAATGAAATAAAACATCACAAAATGCATTGTTTAGTAAATCTATATTTATTTAAACACTAATATACAATGATTTCAGAATTTCGCTACAAAAGAAAAATGAAATAAGGTTATAGGTAAAAATGGTGAAAACTGAGATCAGGTTCTTACTGGAGAGTTATTAATTTTCTTTTTTTATTGGTAGTTTTTATGGCATTCACACAATATTACTCATTATTAAAGAGATGTATATAAATATATTTTTTTTAAAAGAAGTACCATACTTAAAGTTTTTAGTCAAGTGTATTACAGATGTGTGATAATTAATATATGTGTTCAAATAATCGGTATTTAAAATGAAAAAAAAATGGTAATCAAACCTTCTACTTCAACTAATCAAAACTTCAACTAAACTTCACTGGCAAACATATTTTTCAAATAATAACTTTCATCACAAGATTTTAATAAATTTTGTAGTCTAATTTTTTTTCCGACTTTAATACTTGGCGATAGAAAACATTATAATTACAACCTGAAAGATTTCTATATCCTCCAAATCGTTTTTCAAAGTTATCGGTTTAGAATTTGGCTGCCAAAATGTATTCTAAATTAAATTTGTAAAAAGAATATTTCACAATGTTAATCAAATTTTGTGTGCTTTATTTGCAGCATTTTATATCCTTTGTTAAACCGATATTCTGAGGGCCATTATGCCAAACCTCGAGCCTCAAGATAATTTTTTCTAAAAACTGAATTTTCGGATCATTTTCTGAAAATATTGGTGTGTAGAAATCATGTCTTTTTACAATGTCTTTCACAGTGTTTTTAACATTAACAATGTTCCACCAGTTTCTTATTATCTGTAGGAAATCAGCAATCTCTGTATAAGAATAATTTGATTTTAAAGCCGCTATAGTCGAGTCAAGAAATATATTATCTAGTAAGATAATATTTTGCCTCTCGAAATTATTTGGATACAATATGTTACTTGAGTAAACTCTGAATTATAGAAGTCTCTTATTTTACAAAAAGATGATTTTTTTTAATTGAAAATTGTCAAAGTCTGGATAAATAAATGTGCTATCAAAATTTTTAGGATTCATCCAGTTATGATATATATTTTTAAAAATGTGTACAAAATCCTATAAGAAAAAAAATTTTCGTTTATAAACTGAGGATTATTCATTTGTTTGTTCATTGTATATCATTTTCTGGAGCAACATTTAAATCTGCTGTCACTTGCTTTAAGTGTCGTGCAGAAGGGGGAGTAAAACAATTCTCTTATTCACTTGTAGCTCGAAGAAGTTTGGCAAAAAACTATACGTGAGAACAACATAGTTGATACGCTATACCATTTTTTTATTTTCGATTAGGAAAAGTTGATCTATTAATAACTCTATTGTGTTTTTATATGCAGAGTTTCTCTCCAGATTTTTTGTTGCTTCCTGTAGATTATTATACATTTTATCAATAAAATATTTTGTAGTGACTGGAATTTCACACTCAAAACTCTACCGATTTTATAGATTTTCCGATTGGGACCACCTTGTTAGATTTCCATTATTTGGAAGAATCCCACTGAGGTCATTGTACGAAATTTGAAATTTTCCAGAAAAAAACACGAACTATTAATTCTTCACTAACACGGAAACGATTTTTACATTTTCTCCAAAAACATAACCTACACAGTCAATGTTTAATGTATAAAAATATACGCTATTTGCTGTCTTTCTTAAACTCCACCTATTATGCACATTTTTCTCGTCAAGAGACTTTACAAAAGCCTTAAAATTAGTAAGTAGGTCACTCTGTAGGAAAAGTTTAGTATTTTGAATTTCTATTTCAAACAACTCGTTTTTTCTGTCTTCAGGATTTCTTCGGAGGACAGTAGTAGGTTTACTTAAATACTTAGGCTGAATATGAAAAATATGAGGAGTTGGGACGTTTCAATTTGAACTTTCGAATAATTCCCTCTTTGCCTTTATATATTTCGTGACTATTTCACTTTCATCGAAATGTTTCACGCACACTACCGAATTTTTCGTCACGACATAGTCTTTCCGGTGTATTGCATTTAACATTTTTTGATACTTCAAATCTTTTGGAAACGATAAGGTTGTTTGTATCTCCTCCGTTTTCAAGGTGCTTTTATAATTGGTTTTACAACCTGGTGCACAGCAAGTTTTTGGCATCTATAAAAAAAATATGTTTCAGTTTCAAACACCATTACCACATTACTTTCTTCAGTTGTGTCGTTACCTTACTTAATTTCTGTTTAGATATGCTGCCGAATTAAAGTTCAGTTATAATATTGCATTAATATTGCGTCATCAATTACCATACATTAGAATTCATGTAAACCATATACATATGATGTAAACATGCACATAACCTAAAAAAAACCGCACCATACGCGGCATTGCCGTGGTTTCCTACTTCATAGCTTTTTACTGTAATAAGCTGTGGTACTATCGAAAGAAATAAATATTTGGGGGGTAGCATATTGTTTTCTTTTTTTTTTTCTTCCCTTTTAGTTGGTTTTAGTAGGCTTGTCGCCTTAGGAATTATAGAAGTTAGGAATGCTAGCAAATGGGAGATGAGATAGTCTTATTTGCTGACTACATAGCTTAGGAATTTTTTGGGATATTAAAATATATTTGGTTTAAATTAGTTATGTCTGTTTTTTTTGTGTATTTGGGTCTTAAGAATTTTGGTATTTTCAAAATTCAAAATCAAAATTGTGACCTAAATTTTGTTTGTCCTTTTTAAGAGCAGCCAACTAATTTTTTTGGATAAGAGTTTTGTGCGGGAGCTTGTTTTGCCTTTTTGGTAGCTTCATTTCTATATTGCGGGTTACTTAATTTAATTGCCCTATTATCACTGTTTTTTTTTGAGAAATATGATGATTTTATATATCGACCCGACCATGTTGATTTTGTAAACATGTTCAGTTTTTATGGCATTGCCCATATGATGTAAAGTTATATCTTAGAAGTTAAAGTTGTTCTTTTCAGGCTAAAGAGTGAATTTTAATTTTTCCTGATAGCTATTAAATTTTTTGTGAATATAGCCTTCTTTGTTTTTTTTTGGTATAGTAGTTAGGCAATCATCGACGTCTCTATGAAAGAAAGGTAGGTCAAAATTCAAAGGTATATAATAAATATACCGGGTGATAATGAAACTACTACCCAGGGCGCCATTTGACAACGGCTAGAGATAAAAATATGCAATTTGGTATGTCGAAAGGGTTGAATATTGTGAACATTTGTAATATAAAAACAATTGAATATCGTTTCCGGTTTCCCCGGAAATGACCGCGACTTCGTTATTTTAAATGGAACACCCTGTATATTTTATATTTTTTAAAGTCTCTTAACAATTCTACACCACTTTTGTAAAACATAACCTATGTCTAAAATGTATCCATCCACTTAAAAATGTGCCATAATTCCCACTTATTTGTATTTTATGGAAAAACGGAGTAGGCCAGGATAAAAACAATCACAACTATTTACTCTTTATTCAAGCTTTCATCCAACAAAATGTCAAAAAAGAAAATGTTCCGAGTTTAAAAAAAAATGTGTTTTTCGCAAATCGATTTTTCAAGTTTTGATCAGACCCTGTATCATAACGGGTCAACTGACTGGAACAAAACGTTCACTACCCAATCCTACTTTTTGATCCTTTATCCACATACGACAAACTCAACTTCCATAGACCATTCGCGTTAGATGAGCATTAACAACATGAAAATAAGGTATCAAATTTTCAAGTTTGCAGCGGTTGTATTGCCATATAATTTTAGCAGTTTCTTCAACATTTTGTGTGGTCACCATTTTTTCCCGCCGTATTTAATTCTCTAGTTTTTGAGCTATGCCACGTACGGATAGAACGACATACCGACAGACTAACGGAAATGAAGAACATATTTTTCGGGATCTAGGAACCCTAAAATTTAAAGACCTGCGAGAGAAGTAAAAATTAAGAAGAAAACATGTTTCCCCGTTTTCGCAATATTGTATAAATATTTTTTTAAATGTATTTAATAAAATAAGAAAATAAATCAAGGAAACAATATATCTATGGCATTTTAAATTTCAAACAATAAACACAAAGAAACAATAAAAGAAATTGTGCATATTTCTGAAATAAAATTTAAATTAAAAAATTTAAAAATCACTTAAAATTATAACTATAGATACAATGTACTTTTTGTAAAATTTTTTCCTGTTACCAGGATTTTATACCTGTATCTTTAAACTAAGGAATTTAACAAAAAACTTGCTATGCTAGGGACTGTGTTAGAGGGGGAAAAAACATTCTAACTTTTAATACATACAATTGCGGAGCCAATATACTGCCGTTTTAAACAGGGATTTGGTAATTTCATTGTTCTAAAGGTACCTTTCCCGAATTATTTATAACCAGGATGAACATTTCCATATAGTAAAACAATATTATACAGGCTTTTCTATCTGAAATTAAAAGAAATAGAGGCTTTGTCTACTCTTTAATGAATAATTTTAATTTTTGATACCCTTAAAAGATAATAAAAAAACGTTACTACAACTATGGTATTTAATTAACAACGATTTTTTTTGTAATCCCTATAGTTAAAGTTGTAGATATTAAAATATAAATTAAAACCCTGGAACAATTCTAAATGTTTAGATTCGCATTAATCTCTTATAGTAATTTAGTTAGTTACGATGGTTAATTGATTTTTTAAAAAAAATATACTTAAAAATCAAGTCTAGACGAAAACTTTTCGGAAGATGAGAGCGAATTTTTTGATTTTTTTTGTTTGTTAACTAACTTTTTTGGAAAAACAAAGCTGTAAAATATTATATGGCGTATTTTTCACTAAATGGGAGTCACAAGAAAACTTAGAGTGTAACACTGCCCTTATGAAACTAGTTGATTTGACATTTTCAATTAAACATCTCTTTTATCAAAAAAGACAGGAACGAAGTTGAGACGAGAAAAGTAATTTTGATTGTGATAAAAAAATTCTTTGTCTTAGTTTTGAGCCAATGTAAGTATAATTCTTATCTCAAGACAAATCATAAAAGATGGACATCTTATATAATTTTTTGCGGCGCATTTTTGTAATTATATGTTGTCTGTTTCGCTCATTGTTACAAATAAATTTTACCGTGTCGATCTGGAGAACTTTATAATCTGTCATTTATTTGTCTCAATTTTAGGCAGTCGAGGGTTGGAATACGATATTAAAATTTAATTTCCCTTTCAAAGTTTACATTTCGCCGGTTATTTAGGACCCTTTGAATTATTCAGGGAGAAAAATTCATATCGGGTATATGGCAGATAGGGTCTCTGGGAATTGCGTCAACAATTTGATAATATCAAATTTTTAACTTTTGTTGCCACTCAAGGGAAAATGGGCTGTATAAAGGCATCTAATAATTAACTAAAATGATTTGTTTGCTATACATTTTTTAAAAGGTTTTATAAGTGCGAGATGTATACGTCAGATTATTTATACCGATAAGTCGTAATAGTTCAAATATAAAATAAATATGCTTTTGAAAGGAAAACAAAGTAATGTCAAGAGGCAATCTTTAATTTTAAGTGATTAACCGGCTAAAATGAAAAAATTAATATTTCTAATGTCTTTATTAGAAGTAGCGAATAGCAAAGCCGGGATACAAGAAGTAATATATTAGTATAATTACAGAATTGCATTCAGGGGCGCCGGCAGAAAATATTTCAGGGGGGGGCAAAAATATTTTAGGTGAAGGAGCAATTGATACATCTTTTTTTATTTATATGAATATTATATTAACATAAAAATACAAACCAACGCTAAAAATATCTAAGAAAAAACTAATTTTAACCTTCTTCGGTCTTGAGCAAATTTATCAAGTACTGTCTCGATAAATTTGGTTTTATCGCTTTCAATTTTTTTTCTATGTACACTAAGTAGACATAAACCGGCTAAACGATTCTCTCCCATTGTTGACCGTAGCCAAGTTTTGACTGTTCTTAGAGTACTGAACGATCGTTCAATGAACAAGTCGTAAGTGGCAAAGAAAGAAATATTTGTATTGCATTAGTAATTGCGGGGAAGAATTGGCATTCCTCTGTGAGTAATGTAAAAAAGTCTATGTCATCGGGAATGTTTTTATTTTTCCACATATCCTTCCATGTAAGACATTCTGCCTCAAAATTTTCAATATTGTACTGCTCTATTATATTTTTTATGATTTCATCATTTAAATTTAAAATATTTGATGGATGCAAATTTACCAACGAAAAAGCAGTTGTTGTATCTTCGGAAAATCTTGTTGTTAATGAGCTGATCAGGGAATCTAAATACGGATTAAAAATAGATATTCTAAAATATGCCTCAGGTGAATCCGCTACATTTGTTCTCATCGTTTGACGCTGTGTTCTTCTGGGCATTTTAAATTCTATGTCAAATATATTTTTGAAATCATGACATTTTTTAAATATTTCTGAAAAAACTACATTTGAATTTTCCCCGGTCTCTTTGAAAAATGCCTAATAAAACGTCAATATGTTTTTTTACAGAAAGAAGATTTATAGACACTCCTTGCAAACTATTTGTAATTGGTTCCAATTGTGAAGAATATTTTGAAATTATCGTCAGGCATATCAAGAAAACTGGTTCTGATGTAGAAATAAATAACTGGTGGGCTTTTTGTCTAGTTTGGGTATTGAAATTTAGATCCAAAGAAATATTTTCTAAAGTTTCCTTTATAGTAATAACATTTTCAGAAAATATTCTTATTGATTTATATTTGGCTGACCACCTAGTCTCTGATAGAAGAGGAACATTGGTAACAAGTGACCTTCGCTTTGGACTTTCTCTAAAAAATTTAATTACTTCTTTAATTACAGCTATACTGTTTTGAATTTGTGGTACTGCATTAAGGTCATTTACAACAAGATTTAGCCGATGAGATGCGCAATGAAAAAATGTTGCCTTAGGATATATATTTCTTATTAGGTTTTGAACACCATTTTCCTTCCCCGCCATAGTAGAACAACCATCAAACCCTAATCCTACTAGTTTGTCTAAATTCAGACCACATTCCCTAGCATAATTTAGTAGAGTATCCGCTATTGATTGTGCAGTCTGTGATTTTAACTCGGCAAATCCAAGAAATTCTTCTTTTACAATGTTATTTTTACCTATATATCTGACTCCAATAGATAATTGTTCAAACTCGGCAATATCTGCTGTTTCATCCGCCAATAAGGAAAACGCATTGCAGTCATTTACTTCACTAACTATCATGTTTCTTAAAACTTCACCACACATTCCTATTATTTCGTTTTGACACATATGAGAAGTATATTTGGCATTTTTTTTGCAGGTGTTCAGATGTTGTTCTAATACTTCGTCTCCGCTTTCCACTCTAAACTTAAGAAGATCTTCGAAATTTCCATCATGTGATTCTTTTCCTCTAAGAGCTATATCGTGCATTCCACAAAATAATATGGATGAAATAATAGGCACCAGTTTTTTTCTATTATTTTCAACTAATAATTGTTCCTGCGTATTTATTTGTTCTACTACGGCACTGGCTTTTCCAGTTACAATTTTAATGAAATTTGTTGCTTGAACTACAGATTTCTTATGCCACTCGCGTTTTTCGTGTAATTTTGCACATTCATGTAAATCTTTCTATTTATTAAACTCTTTTTTTATAAAAGCCCCCTGAAAATCTCTATGGATGGCTGGTTTAAAAACTACGCAATATTTACAGAGAGCACCTTTTAAGGCTTTTGAATAAACCATCCAGGTATATTTTTGCATCCATTCTATCCTAAATGCTCTTTTTCTTTCGCCAAAACCAACCAAACGGTGTAAAAGGTTTCACTAAAAGATTGTATTTAGTCATATCGTTTATGTTGACAGCCGAAATAAAAAGTCCTAAATCATATTTTTCAGGTTCACCAATACCTGATTCAGGTGATTTGTTGATTTGTGTACTACACGAAGACCTAGTGCTGGAGCTGGCTATCGAATTTGAGTGTTGATCTGGTTCTGGTACTGGCAATGGCGTGTCATTATCGAAACTTATTTTGTTTGTTAATTTTATTTTTTTTTCTGTTTGTTGCACACAATTATCACTAGAGCTTTCAGAACCAGAAACAGGTATTTTTGTTTTAGTTAAAAACTTTCTAATATCCATTTTAAAATTATATTCTATTGATTCTATTGGTAATAATAACCACCACCTTCCACCTAACGACAAAATACATACAAATGAAAAACAATACTAATAATAACCTAATAAGCTTACCAAAAAAATGTAGGTATAGTTTTTTTTTTAAAACCCAGGACATTTAAGACCTAAAACCCGGACGAAACCCGGACTCTTTTATAAAACTGATATAGTAGTATAAATTTTTAACTAAAACAATAAAACTATAAATTAACGTACTTACCTATTTATTTTGAGCAAAAGTAAAACTTAAATAAACATTTATTATTAAAAAAAAGACGGAACAAAAATAGGAACAAAAGATAGAACAGTGCAAAACATAGGAACAAAAAAAAAAGATTTCATAAAAAAGGGTGCCAAATTTCCTTATTTTATTTGATACTTTTCAGATTTCTGAATTTGATTTAGGACAGACATATTTTCAGGTGACAAAATAAAATCATAAAATTCACTGCAGGTCATATCATAATTAAAAATTGTCAATATAATCCCTTTTATTGAATCAAGGGTTAGCCTATTGCGTTCCTTTGTCCACTGGGCAGCAATTAATGAAAATATACGCTCAACATTTGCATTGTGTGCCGTGATGGAGAAAAAAAATTCGCATAGATTTAATAGTTCCGAAAATACTTCAATTGATACACAACTTTGAAAGTAAATAACCCACTTTTTATGAGCTGACAAATCATGCTGCTCTTCAGAAAAACTGTTAGTTATAAATTGTTTTAAGGAAAAGTATTGGTCAAAAAACTTTGCATCGTCAATATTGACGCCTTTTTCTAAAAGATAGTTTATGGATGGTAAAATGTCCACCTCCCAGTCTTTTGCCTCCAAATTATTTAAGTTCATCCACTTAAAACATTTAAACTGTTCAAGAGGTTTTATCCAAATTTTGACATAATCGATAGCTTTTTCATACATACAAAATATATTTTTTCTAAATATATCGCACTCTGTTTCAAAACCTTCTTCTGAAGCTTTTTTTAAAATGTCACGGACTTTTAGTGGGATAAACCTAGTTTTTAATCTGTTAGTTAGGTTCTCAATAACATTTTCAAGAATGACTAGTACCTCGACAACGGAATTATCAGCGCGTTCAATACGTTCAATATTTTGGTGAAACACTGACATCAAAGAATGAACAAAATATAAATAAGCTTCAGAAAATAAATTTTCGAAAAATGATTTAATAATAAAGGGTGGAGTTTTTTCAGACAAAAAATACGACTTCAAAGCGTCAAACATCTTGAGCACTCTTTCAATAGCCGGAAATAATGAAAGCCACCTAGTTTTGGAATGGTATAACAATTGCATGTAATTTGTGTCAATAAAATCACAAAATTGTTTTAAAGAGGCCACTCTAACTGTAAAAATGTGAAAATAATTAAACAGCTTTAAAACTATACTTTCTATGTCAATTGGCAAGATGTCACAACTGGTCTGAACCGCATTATTTATGATATGAGCCGGACATCCAATGCCGATTAGATTATTATTTATTTTAGATTTTAATCTGCTAAAAATATTATTTTGACCAGCCCTGTTAATTCCACCAAAGTTGGTGTTACAATTATCACCAGAAAATGAAATGCACTTTGTAGTAAGTTTAAGTTTTTCCAGTACGGAATATAAAAGGTCTGTAACAGTCTCCGATGTTTCGTTGTCTGAGCTACATATATCAACTAGTTTAATCTGTATTCCCCCTTTTTTAAAATCAAAATATTGAATTAATATAAGAAACATCTTAATTGCATTATGGTTACTGGCATCTGTAGAAATTCCAATAAACGAAATACCACTAATCTGATTTGTGATAGCTTTTACTGTTGACGGTCCGAGTACTCCATTTACTATGGCTTCAACTTTCGTATGGCCGCAAGTCACTGATTTTAAAATTGATGAGTCCTGATACATCTTCTTGTGGATCTTAGTTGTACAATCCATTGAATTAAATGACTGGTGATGTTTGACTGTATGATATGCTAGTGTTGCTTCAGCTGCCTTAACAAGTTTTTCATTATCTTTACTTGTTGCCTTAACAAAAACGTCTAGTTTGGATGTGCCTAAAATTATAATAAATATAATTTAGATTTTCTAACACCGTTAACTAGTTTTTTTTTTACTGACCTGCCTGACTTTTCAAGTTCTTTTTATGTTTTTCAGTAGCTATATGGTCCTCGATGTCTTTTTTGCCTTTGTGTGCAATGCTAAGATTTACACTGCATATCTTACACATTACTTCAAAACTCGACTTTCCCTTTTTAAAAGAAGGAAATGTATTAAGCATTTCATCCGAAACAACGCACTTTCGTTTTGGCATAATTAACTCTCAAAATAATATATTGATGTACTATGTAAAAGCACAAAACACAAACCACAAAAAACCAAATGCACAGAATGCACTGATTGGTCAAAACAAAACCGTTCGAGCCGTTCGGTTATAAAGGGGAATCCCCGAGTAAAATACAAACCAAAAACACTCGCATAGAGATGGGCGAAACGAAACGAAAACGCGCTTTGTAGAACTTCGTTGATATAGCGGATTTGGCCAATCTGTAATGTTGGTTGCGCGCCATCACGAGTTGTCGAAGGTCGAGTTAGTTGAGATTATATAAATTTATGAACTTTGCTGATGTAATGTTATACCTATTATTAAAACTATGATTTTCAACATTAACCCGGACATTTTTTGGAAATCCGCCCGGACGTCCCCGGACGCCTTAGAAACCCAAACATGTCCGGGCAAATCCGGGGAGATGGAAACCCTATGTAGGTACACCTCACTTCTTTAAATCAAATCAATAAATAAGATCGAATACGAGGTCTTCGAGGTCGAATATCCTATTGTCAATATATTTATGTATATATAGTAACCACCACCTAACGATAAAATTCCAATCAAAAAAACAAATACTAATAATTAAAATAAACTTACCAACAAAAAATTTACACCTCGCAATCGTATTCTCAAACTAAATTGTATTGGAAATACACTGAAAGTCAAGCTAGGTATATCTAAATAAAATCTTACTTCCAGAAGAACTAAAACAATGCCGAATTGAACGATGCAATTTCTATTAGACTATTAGGCTGTTAAAAATCACATCTACAAGTCGTGGTAATCTCCAGCGTGTCGTGGGATTCCCCGGCCCCGGCGCTGTAATTTTTTCAATTATTCGTTTTTGATTTTTTAAATATTTTTTCAATTTTCTGCAAGCGATTTATAATAGACTTTCCCTTTTTTCCCTTTTTCGTTCAAATAACGAAGTCTGCTGAAAATAAATACTGCAATTAAAAGTGATTATGATTTTAATTTTATAACATACAGAATGTTTTAAAAATTGGTATTGACAAATTGACATAATAACAAAAATACTGTAACAATGAATTCTTATATCATGTATATTGCTGATATTTTGTGCACTTGGGTAATAGACTATTGCTGATTTTATTGTGAGTTTTGCATTGTTGCCAAGTTTACCATTTATCTGAATCTATAGAAATTTCCATTTTTTAAAAATGGAAATATTTTGAATGACAAAAAAAAGCGATACGATCTTCGACACTCACGTTAAAAAATACATTTCAAAGAAATGACAATCCATTTTTCCGATTTTACAGACCATCGTTGTTTCGGGAGGATGTTATACCAAACAAATAATCATCAAAAAACATACAAGTTATTAATAAATAACTTTCTAACCTAAAATTTCCTTCTCACAAAAAAGTACTATTAAACACTAAGTTAATAAATAAATATTATTATCTTATTCTGTTTATCAATCAACATGTTCAGGCGAAAACCATATACACAAGATACACTGCGCGTCATAATAAGTGCATTACTAAAAGTTTTCTACGATATAATTTAAGGTGTACTGCTTCCTATTTATGCACTTTATAGACTTGCCAGAGAAATCAGGTAGCGCTTTTGTTAGATATTGCATTCAAAATATACCATATAGTGAATTCCTCAAGAAGACGTTGTTTTAGATTTTTCTGGTAATGCACTAATTATGCCGCGGAGTATAAGCGTTAGAAGTTAGAATAGATAAAAACTACCTAATATAATTAAATTGAAAGCAAATGTAATACAAGAAGAAATTGTAAAATCCAAATTATTGAGGGCTATTTTTTATCGTAGCAGAGAATCAGTGTTACCCTATCCCTGATAGTATAACTGTTTCAGCTTCAGAGAGAGAATTACAACAAGTTTATAACACTGTAGAGTATATTTGCTTAAGAGTACAAAAAGGTGTAATAAAATGAATAAAAAAAATATTTCAATTTGTAAATGAGGATGTGATAGTTCTACGGTACACAACAAGTAGTGTAAAACTGAACAAAGCAGCTGGATAATTTAAGAATAAATGTGGTTAATGCACTCAAGTATGGAGCTACTTGTTCGGATAATAAGTACTGAAATAAAAAAATAACAAAATAGGTGCATATCAATCAAATTCCAACAATCCCATAGTCTCAGGAAGTAACTGTTTTTTCTTAGGGTTTATGTTTGGTCTTAAATGTGAAATTATAGGATCTGAAGCTAAAAGTAAACTATGAAATATATCCTCGTTATTCGAAATTCTTGATGATTTTCTTGCATGATTTCTACGATAATCGCGAAATAACTTATGATTTGCCTCTTGTGCATCTTCACTGAGTAGGCCGATAGGAACAAGGGCATGTTGAACTATCTCTCCCCCATGCAGTAACAACTTGTGCACTGATGCAGGCATAAAATACCAATTACACAGGGCAACATATAGCTCTGCGGTTTCAAATGTGAATGTTTTAAACTTAGTTACAATAATTTTATATCCGGAAGATATTGCCTGTAGAATAACAAAAAATTTTTTGATTATATTGCGGTCCAAGCCTGTAATTTCTGAAGATATTTCAAAATTATGAAAAAATTTTCGTGCTGTGTTGCCGTCATTTGTTGAGCCGGTACCCTGTTTTATCATGTCGACCAATAACCCCAATCTATTCCTAAAATCAGTTTGAATTTCCTGTTTTCTTAAAAGCCGTTGCTGCTTGAAATCAGCGTTTCTTACAGACCAGGTCTTAAAGGGAATATTATAAGATATGTGGAGAAGGCATTCGAAACACCGAATCCAAGCATGCAATGACGACAAACCAAAGGAATAAAATTCAACATTTACGGTTTTCTTTTTCACAGATTGCAAGTCGTTCATCTCTTTAGGTAGAGCTTTACAAATATAGCATCTCATAGAGGACTGTGTGTTTGAGACAGAATTGCAAATTTTGCCGTCTACCATTGTAAAACAAAGTTTATGTTCAACTTTTACATTATCTTCACAGTTA
>JAUTXW010000419.1:1767500-1955150 GCA_030620095.1 Kuschelorhynchus macadamiae | reverse complement strand
GAGCAGCGCTCTTCCACTCAACCCAAATCTACGATTAAAGATCCATTCGATGTCCTGTTGCTCCCAAAGGCTAATCACGAAGGCTACTTGACAAATGTGGAAAGTAAATGGAATATGATGGACTGCGCAAAGATCTTTACTATATATATATATATATATATATATATATATATATATATATATATGTATAGATATATGTATAGATATATGTATATATATATATATATATATATATATATATATATATATATATATATATATATATATATATATATATATATATATATATATATATATATATATATATATATATATATATATGTATATATATATATATATATATATATATATATATATATATATATATATATATATATATATATATATATATATATATATATATATATATATATATATATATATATATATATATATATATATATATATATATGTATATATATATATATATATATATATATATATATATATATATATATATATATATATATATATATATATATATATATATATATATATATATATATATATATATATATATATATATATATATATATATATATATATATATATATATACATATATATATATATATATATATATATATATATATATATATATATATATATATATATATATATATATATATATATATATATATATATATATATATATATATATATATATATATATATATATATATATATATATATATATATATATATATATATATATATATATATATATATATATATATATATATATATATATATATATATATATATATATATATATATATATATATATATATATATATATATATATATATATATATATATATATATATATATATATATATATATATATATATATATATATATATATATATATATATATATATATATATATATATATATATATATATATATATATATATATATATATATATATATATATATATATATATATATATATATATATATATATATATATATATATATATATATATATATATATATATATATATATATATATATATATATATATATATATATATATATATATATATATATATATATATATATATATATATATATATATATATATATATATATGACTAATTGACAAATGGATCTTTACTTTTTTGATACTGATATTTTAAACATATCTGCTGTTATTTTGTTCCACCATAATGGGTCCTCACGAAAATTTTACCAGTTTATTTGTTTATATTACACTTAATTTGTGTGCGAAATTTACTGTTTGATATGCGTCGAAATAGGAATTTTCTATTTGCAGTGACTATATAGTTAATGTTCCATTTAGCAATAAGATATAAAATAAACAAAAAAAAACTAGTTAATTTAATATTGCTAATTCGACGAAAATAAAAAAATTTCACAATTTTAAAATCTAATTTTTTTCTGTCATAATGACATTTAAGTATACCGCCAAAAATTGAACAGTCAGCGGTATCAATAGCATAGTGCCAATTTCAGGTCTTAATGGGAAATATGTATTATCATGGTAGCGGGTAGATGAACATTTTCCCAATTTAGAACTCGGGAAAATCGACTTCACTAATATGAAATATATAACTGTAGACCAAAAAATATGTCAGTAATCGAAAAACCTCATAAAATAAATATGATATTCCTTTTGAAAAAATATTAAAATGAGTCGTAGCAGTTTTATTTAATGTTTTTTACTAACAATTTTAAGGATCCCCAGACCAAAGCTAATTAAGCACGCTACTCATTATTCTTTGACGCTTTATTTCCTTCATTCGTCTGCATAGTGTGGAAGCTCCGGTTCATCCATTCGATTTATCAATCCGAATATAAACTTTTGTTACTTCCCCCGTAAAAGTGAAGTATTGTAATCGTGAAAAAATCACCCTCCCAGATTTTTTTTAGTTCTTTACGTTTCAGATCCCTAGAAGCCGAAACACATTTTTTCTTAATTCCGTCGGCTGTTCGCGGCATAGCTAAAAAAAACTACCTAGCCGATTGACTTCAAATTTTGGTCAAACATTAAGGGTCATATGGGGATGTCCTGGTAACATTTTGGTAAAAATCCAATATGACAAAACAAAATGGCCGCCTAGTGAAACGTTAAAAAAATTATTACCAAAGAGCTACTTATCCAATTTTTCTCAAATATTGCACAACATTCAAGTATTATGTAGGAATCTACAGGTAAAATTTTGGCACTAATCGAAGATGGCGGAAAATTCAGCTCGAAAAAATATATTTTCAGGTATTAGCGTCCCTAGATAAATATTCAAAACATATTTTTATCAATTCCGTCGGTCCGTTTGTCAGTTCGCGGAGTAGCTTAAGAACTACTTATCAGGGTGACTTCAAATTGTAGTCATAAGTTAAGGGTCATATGGGGATGACCTGGTAGTATCTTGGAAAATATCCAATACGTCGGAACAAAATAGCAACTTAATCAAACGCTAAAAAAATATTATTTAGAAAAATAATTATTTAATTTTCCTAAATTTTGCATAAAAATCAAGAGGTACATAGGAATGAACTGGAATCATTTTGGTATGAATATATCTAAGATAGAACAAAATGGCAATTGACTTCAAATTTTCAGAAAAATTAAATATGATATAGGGATAAACTGGTACGAATTTAACATGACGTAACAAAATAACGGTGTGTGTGTCAATGTAAAAACTGGTTACTGAATTTATTTTAAATTATGCCCAAAAATCAAGTGTGGCATAGATAGAAACTAGTAAAATATTGGTAGGAATCCAATATGATGGAACAAAATGGCGCCCAATAAAATTGTTTGAAAAGATAATATATATATATATATATGTGTTAGTAAATGACTAGGTACTGAACCAAAATGGGTCACACATCACTATTCCTAATAAAAGGAAAGATCTATAACGAGGGAAGTTCCGGGTAAAAGAAATTTACCGATTTTTTTGCGTATTTTCAAACACTGAAAACGTATGTAACAAAAAATTGATGAATAATGTGAATGAAATATTCGTGAATTCGTTGATTCGCCCATTCGTCCATTCTTATGAATCGATAAATGGAATGTGTGAGAACGAATGGACGAATACTGAGAAACAAGCTTAATCGCAGCGGCAACGAATCATTCCCGACGATAAACTCGCAGCTGTTTAAATACCTGGCGGCTTATGCACTTCTTCCGACCGTTTTTCATCTATAACGCGCTAATTTCGCGTATGATTATCTTTTTTGTTTTACAGCCTACTAAGCACGTATTGTGTCTTTTATCCAAAAAACACGTAAGGAACTGCGCCACCTCGGTATGAATCGCCACGAATTTCGTTGCTGCAGCAAACGCAGGAATCGCGGCGTCGCTGCCGCAGTAATTAATTCGCGTTGGTCTGGGGGATCCTTTAGGATTTAACGGGAACAAACATAATAAATAGCTATTTTGGTTTTCCAAATCAAGACACCTATGGTGAGGCTTGTCTAGTCCTCGTTGGATAACCCTGTACAAGTGCTACTATACAGCCACTGGAGAGGGAGATGAACCTTCCTATGGGTTCTGTGGTTCCCTCTTGAGCGTAGAAATTATTTTAACCAGAAAGTAATAATTACGCAGACAACACAGTCCACCAAATATTTTACGCGTAAATTTCACACTATCTATCATTACACTAGAATCTACTACATAAACTCGTATTTTTAGATGGGGGCGTAATATGTTTACTCTTATTAAAGTTTTTTTAAATCTTAAGTTTTCGTTTCTCTGCCCTTAAATGTTTGACCAAAATATGAAGGCAACCGCAGTACCCCAAACAGTAGTTTTTCAGACTGATTTTTTTTACATTTTATTACACCGCCATTTTGTTTCGCCATATTCGATTCATAACATAGATTTGTGAGTTCATTCTTATAGTAATTAGAATAAGCAGTTTTCATTAGGCTGCCATTTTGTTCCGCCATCACGAATTTGTAGCAAAATGTTACCAGTTCATCTTATCACATCTAATTTTTCTACAAAATTTGGGGTAAATTGAATTAACAATTTTTTTCTATTTTGTTAGACCGCTATTTTGTTCCGCCATATTAGATTTTTACCCAAATGTTACCATATCATCCCCATATGATTAATTTTTGACAAAAATTTTAAATAAATCGGCTAAGTAGTTTTTGAGCTATGGACAGACAGACCGACGGAATTGACAAAACACGTGAAGTAAAAATACAAGTCTGCGATTATATTACCAAGAAGAGTACAACGATACTTAAAAAATTAAATTATTAAGAATTTAAAGATATCTTGACGTATAATAACGTATATAGATATCAATATGTAATTAATAAACAATAATATGATATAATTGAAGACGCCTCGACTTCTATCATACTACGTTCTTCAAATCTGATACAAACGACCTTCAAGAATCTATCGACCAAGTCGACCGCGTTTCGCATTATTTCTAATTAAACAAAATAATAAACGAATAGTAAACAATATTTTCGCTATGTACGTTGCAATTAATGATCGAATTTAAATGCAAACCGAAGCGGCACTGTTACATTTATTTTACAATAATTATTAGATATAGCCCAGTTATTTAGTTTTCTGTATTTCGCCGAGCATTTAAATTGGATTTTAAAAAAGCGTTTCCTGTTGTGGAAGACCAGATTATCCGAAATCGGCACTCTCTATTAAGACCCTGAGTCGATGTTTCAGTTTGCCCAAATCATGATTCAGTTTGTTTTGAATAATTGTTTTCCTATTAACTTCAAAAATTAATTGTCAACTATTATCGCAAAATCTGTAAAATCTTGGAAATACTTCAAAGGAAAAAATTATTGCCATAGGGTGGTTTTAGTTAGAATGACATATATATATATATATATATATATATATATATATATATATATATATATATATATATATATAAACTTGAAGACAAATACACCTTGTATTTCCATTTGCCTTTAATACCGGAAGTTAGTAAATGATATTTGAAGACTGAAAAAAAAATTATCGGAAATTACTAAACGCAACACTGCTAGTCGACTATACTCTCACATGCATGATTTTCGGAAAATTAGGCCCACTTCAAAAACTCCCAGCCGGGGGAAATCACCTTCGCCCCTCCCCCCTCTCGACGGTCTTCAAACATATTCTGTTAGGTGGAACCGTCATTAGGTTAGCACCAGGTTTGTCAATAAAACCATCATTAGAGCCATAATAAATAATAAATTTGATGTTAAACCCAACCAACTCTTTCAGCCAAATTTTTACGCGTTTTGTCCTCTAACGCCGATATGGTGGTACTTTTACATTTAGGTAACATGCAGTATCCTTAATATTTTAGTTTTTCACAATAATACCCACCACGAACACACACTACATTTAATAAAACTGTAAAACAAACTAGCTAGAGCTGCAAAACCTTATCTGCCATCGTCCTCCTAAAGTAATACTTCGTGAGGTCACGAACCTTTTAAATGCCCATGCAGACGTTGTTTTGGCGCAGGTTGCGTTCAAGCTTTGATAGCGTTTAGCATTCATATAAAATATCGTATTTAAAAAATATTGTGTTAATTGGCTATGAAGGATGCTTTTTAGACAATAAAACAACTGTGCAAGATCCTTATTAGCACATAGTATATTCTGATTTCGGAGAGTTTTTACACTTTTATGAGGGATGTTCAGAGGAATATGCTCTCAGAATTTGTATATTAGTCTTCTTCCGCAAACAAAATCTGATTATATGTCTGTTTCAGTTAGGTTAAGCTGACGCTAATATCTCCCCTATCTATCTTTCACAAATTGTTATCGGCGCCTCCGAAAATTCGGCAAAATCCTGGTTTAAGCACTCGACAAGGAGCAGAGGATTTGGGTGTTTCCCAAGCAACCGGCTGGCGAACTTTACAAGAAAATAGCTTGTACCCATATCAAATCCGACGCGCCCAAGGTGTGTGCTTCCCCAAGATTTCCCACGGCGCTTGCAGTTCTCACTTCAATTGTACAAGAGATCCTAATTTTTTATTGCGCATTTGCGCATCCTTTCCACCGACGACGTTAAATTTGGACGCGACGGAGTGGTGAATTTTCACTTGGGCACTGGAAAATCTCCACGAGATCAGAGAATCCCATCACTTGGAACAGTTCAGTCTAAACGTATGGGCCGGAATAGTTGAAGATCAAATAATTGGTCCTTTTTTATTCCCACCAAATTTAAATGACGAAACTTTAACTTTAACTTCCTGCGAAATGATTTACCCGGTTTATTGGAGAATTTGCCTTTAAATGTTCATGGGCGCATCTCGTTCATGCACGAAACAAATAATTAAATTCACTATACTTTTCGGACACTAAGTGACACTGATCAATGATAATGATTTTACATTTATTTTAATATTATTAAATTAAGACATTCAGTTTTCAGACAATTGTTTGTTTTATACAATTAAATATAATTAGACAAAAATGGAATTAGCCTTGGTGCCTTTCCATACCTATAAAAAAGAGGGTTTTGTTTGCTTCTCAAAGGTAAAAACAAAGTTTAATTGATAAAAATGTGTCTAAATAAATAGGGCAACTATTATCAGGACTCAAAATTGTTCGGTATTAACAATGTGCTTATGGCCACTTGGGATTGATTTTTTCCAATATCCTTGACATAACAGGTCTATTTGCAAAATTCTGACAGAGCGAGCGAGCGAAGGGTGTTCGGGAATAATGTTAGGATTTTACGTGAAAAAATAATGGAAGTACGTCATTTAAAAAAATGTCGAAATCGACTAGATTTCCAAAATAAAGAGGCGGCAAGTTCATTTTTTATTTTCACTTTTTCGTCATATTAATCTTCAACGAAGTTGACATTCGATATATAAATTAAGCTTATTAATAAAATTTAAAAATCCGTAAATTTGCCTTCAACTACAACTTCCATCGAACAGAATTCCACTATACCTAAGTTAAAAAAGGGCATAAAATCCAACCTAAAAGTAATAAAACCGTGTCCCGGGACTTAGCAAACCTAAATCCCGACTGACTAAAATAAATCTGGATGATAGGGATTTTATCAACGATCGTTTGAAGAAGTTCTACTGTATAGAAATAAACCCAAATAAACATTGATAAAAAAAAAGGCATAAAAAAAGTCAAATAAACATTGCTAGACATTTTATTTTTGAGAATTAATTAGTAATCGTATAATTAAACTATTTTTTAAAGTAATAGTAACAGCTCTGGAACATAGGCTCTAAGTTTTTGGACATTTTAAAACATTTCAACATTTTTTTCGATATCTAATTCTGGATGTGACTGGTTATTCCGGTTTACCTTTCTCTATTCCGTCAATATAACTATTATACCTCTAAATTATTTTTCTTCGAAAGTGCCTTACTCACTTACTGTCGACCTTGATAATGTATTTAATATATTTCAACAGGATGGAAAGAAAAATCAATTGAACACGGTATCTGACCTACAATAATTATAAAGAAACTCGTTACTCAATAAACGAGACATTTGAAATAAGGAAAAATCAACCACCTACAAGTGCAAATAATTATTGTATGCTTAAAAAACTAATAATAGTAAAAATCAATATTTAAAATTCTAATTTAATCGTTAGGTACTTGTTAATCAATTATAGGCGGAAATAATTAAAAACTAAGCTTATTAAACTCAAAAAGCTGTGTCTTGTAAATTAAATATTGTATTTTAAATTCACAAGATGCCATTTTACTAGCAGAGCATTTTTTTCAAAACAACTGTACAACAGGTGTCTCGAATTTAGGTATTCTTGAAATTTTGATTAAGTCTTAACATTTAAAAAAATACAGAATTTCACTGCTTACAGATAACAATTTATATACATATAATTATTTGGTAATAATTTTATACAAATCCGGTAAATGTAATGTACGTAATTTTTTTTTACTTTACTACCAAACAACTACATATATGGATTCATGAAATGTGCTATCTGTGCATAGTGGAACTGTGTACGAGGGATGTTGTGGGTAAAAACGAATTTACCGATTTTATATATGCTTTTAATTAATTTTTATATTATTATTTATTTTTAATAACGTACATAGTCTATAAAACTATAATATGTAATTAATTATTTCCCTCCATAAAAAGGTTTTATTCCAGAAAATGGAATTTTACCAAACATATATCATTTTATTAAGTCACCATTTTGTTTTGCCATAAAGGATTTGCACTAAAATTTTACCAATTTATCCCTGTTTCAAAACTGATTTTTCTGCAAAATTCAATGTCTATCGGATAAGTTAATTTTTTACCGGTTTATCTCTACATTACACTTGATTTTTGCGCTAAATTTGAAGTCTATTCGATTCGATTTCGATTCGAAGTTATTTCTTAATTTTTTTAACATTTCGTGAAACCGCCATATTGGATTTTCACCAAAATGTAATCATACCAATAATAGTATGAATTTTCACGATTACAATACTTTCCATTTACGAGGAAAGTAAAAATGTTAGTAATCTCATTATTAAAATTCTAGGAAATTTTATTAAAACAGGAACAATTAATAAACTAATAAAAATATATTCAAAGTAAAATTAGATAAA
The DNA here is from genome assembly GCA_030620095.1 of Kuschelorhynchus macadamiae. Classification (NCBI taxonomy): domain Eukaryota; kingdom Metazoa; phylum Arthropoda; class Insecta; order Coleoptera; family Curculionidae; genus Kuschelorhynchus; species Kuschelorhynchus macadamiae. The sequence goes on along the minus strand of JAUTXW010000419.1, from coordinate 1,946,550 downwards.
CACTTTTTGATCAAAATTGCAAATAATCGCTATTAGATAATCAGTTTGCACGCATTCTTTAGTTTAGAACAAGGAAACGTCAACTTATGACATACTTGTAAAAATAAATTAAAACTTAAAATATATGTGCACTTTGATACTAAAGCCCAAAGTTCTTTTTTGAGCCAACACAATTTATAAAACTGTCTTGTGAACCCGTATTGTAAATTTGTCATTCCAAAGAACGACGCCTAATATGTTGTTTGTTATTACTCGTTTAAATTGATGATTATCTGTCAATTGCGCCGTTAAAAATAAACAACACTTATATTGTTTTTGACGCATTTCCCTTTAAATTCCAGGCTTATTTATTTCACTTTACTGACCTTATTTACCGATTTAGTACATTGCTTCTTTCTGTCAAAAATATTTTTGGCATTTATTCTGTTAGATAGGATGGAAAAAAATAAACCATATATTTTCTTTCATAGTGAGATTTGGGGGGTCACGAAAACCATATTAAATTAGGTACAAGAAGTTGGTTTTTGTGCAATAACTCGTTTCTCTTTTATCACATGGTAAATATGTTGGTACACAAAATAAAAGCCTATAAAATTCTCTACAAAAAAGTTTCTTTTTACGTAATACGAGCACTATCGCCGCAGCAGCCAGTTTAAACTGATTGGTGCGCGTCTTTTATTACAGTTCGTATTCATTCGCATATTGCTAAGGTGTGCTATGCATGGGTTAATTTGCACGACGCGTGTCGAGTCAATTTAAGGCGGCTTCTACGGCAATAGCGTTGGTGTTACGTAAAAAGTGCATAAAACTTGTTTTTGTAAAGGATTTTATAAGCTTTTATTTTATATATTTTTAGTTATCGAACAAAAATCAACCCATTGTACCTAATTTGCATATTTAGGTAGTCATGCTTTCGTCGTGGGTGGTAGAATGTTTAGTATATTTTTCGAGACCCCTCAAATCTTAATTTTTACTTTTAAAAAATACTTTTTAATTTTTTCCATTTTTCACCGGATTTTTTGACCCACCGCCTGGAGTATTAATTAATAGACAAATCATTAAATAATGCAAAAAAATTAATATTCGGCTTATTTTTTTTTATTTGACCAAAGGCCTTTCAGGTATTTCATATACAGTGGAATCCCGAGGTAATGCGGGCGAGAGCAACCTCGGATAACTGAATACTCGGATAATCCGAAATTTATGAAAATCATTAGAAATACTTATACAATTTATCTCAAATTTTGCACATAAATAAATCAAGTATTATGTAGGAATTAACTGGTAACATTTTGGTACGAATACAAGATGGCGGAACAAAATGGCCGGTTAATAAAATATTTAAAAGCCGCCTGAAAAAACTGCTGAATGGATTGATTTCAAATTACGTCTTATAACTAATTGTGGTATAGAGATGAACTAGTAAAATTGTGGAACTAATTCAAGATGACGGAACAGAATGGCTGCCAAATAAAAAGCTACGAGCATTGAAAAAAAAAATCACCCTCGCAGGTATTACACATCTTCACGTTTTAACGTACCTAGATGCGAAAAAATATGTTTTATCAATTCAGTCGGTCTGTCGGCAGAGCTTAAAAACTACTTACCAGATTGACTTCAAACTTTACTCAAAAAAATAACGGTTATATGAGGATGACCTAGTAATATTTTGATAAAAATCCAATATGCCTGAACAAGATGGCGGCCTAGTGAAACGTTAAACATATTATTATTAAAAACACTAATTATCTCATTTACCTCAAATTTTGTACAAAAAGCAAGTGTTGACTGTTGCATAGAAATGAACAGTAACATTTTGTATAGAATATAGCAAACAAAATGGCGGCCTAATAAAATATTTAAAAAATCAGGCTGCACTACTTAATAGGTTAATTTCGAATTGTGTGCAAACATTAAGTGTGATATAGAGACAAACTGGTAAAGTTGTTATGCGAATTCAAGATGGCGACTGACTGACTAAATTTTGAAAAAAAATTAAATGTGATCTATGCATAAACCGGTACGGATTCAACATGACTTAACAAAATGGCGGTGTGTGTCAATGTAAAAAGTAGTTACTGAATTTATTTTAAATAATTTTATTAATAATAATGCCTAAAAATCAAGTGTGGTATAGGTAAAAACTGGTAAAATATTGGTATTAATCCAATATTGAAATGTATTCCAGAAAAGTCACAGACGTTGACATTTTCAAGTTCAGATAATAGTCAACCATGTGCTTGATGGTTCATTGTCTTGGCCCAGTCACGAAGATAAGCTTTGTGGGAAGCTATCAAGTATGGTGTTTCTATTAAGGCAGCTTAAAAATAAATTATCAACAACTGCTTTGAGGGCAGCCTATTTTGCCTTGTTCCACTCTCGACTGGTGTATGGAGTAATTAGGGTATTTAGATTTCAGAAGAGGGAAGTTAGGGCTGCATGCGGTGTTGGCCCAATTTAACATTGAAAACCTCTCTTTACTGCCTCCAATATATTAACACTTCCCTCTTTATTCATATAATGTAGTCAAATAAAGAAATAAATATGATGGAATAAAATGGCGCCCAATAAAAATGTTCGAAAATACACTATATATGTGACTATGTACTGAACTAAACTGAGTCACGCTTCACTATTCTTAATAAAAGGAAAGCTTAATAATGAGGAAAGTTCCGGGTAAAGGAAATGTACCGAATTTTTAGTGTTTCATCCGACTTTGTTGACCGGTATTTATTTTACATCTATTGCTACATTACTACATATTAATATGAAATTCATGTTTATTTTATTGCTATATGCATAATATAACATTAATATTAATGCTGTGCTTGTCTATAAATTAAAAAGTGTTTCATTATATATACGGGGTGCCTGGTTATATTTAAATAGTACCCTAGAAACTTTCTTATATCAGTTATCAAAAAACTTCTTGGATTTCATCGGAATCCTTAAAATTTACAAAAAAAAAAAACAAACAAAAGACCATAGAAAAGTTAACCAATGAACATCAACTTCGATATTTTAAATAGAACACCATGTATAATATATGTCCGCCTAATGGGTCTCTTTTTGCTGATTATAAATATACTAGGTTTGATACCTTTAGCTTTAAAGATATCCAAGAAATTTGAGAAAAACCCTGCCATACAGGCAATTTTTTTTATTTATTTACATTAACCAATATGAATATTACATTGATTAATTAGTTGTATGTACAATACTTAATCAATCATCTAGATAACTAAAGTGCAAAAGTGATTTTGAAAATTTATATAATTAATACAAATAAAAATTAAAATTTATTGCAGTGGTTCAAAATAAACAAAAATCAAACAACCTAAACCTAATATAAAAAAAATGAAGAAAACAACCATTCAGAAAAAATAATCTCTAAATTTCCTTTTCCCGGAACTTCCCTTGGTATGAATCTTTCCTTTTAATAGGAATAGTGAAGTGTGACCTAATTTAGTACGCATATATACTGTCTTTTAAAACATTCCTATTCATATCAATATCTTACCAGTACATAGTTACTTAGGAACGCATATATACTTTTCAAACATTTTTATTGGATGCCATTTTGTTCCAACATATTGGATTCCTACCAATAATTTACCAGTCCTATCTATGCCAGACTTGGTTTTTGGGAACAATTTAAAATAAATTCAATAAGCAGTTTTAATATTAACATACACCGCCATTTTGTTACGTCATGTTGAATTCGTACCAGTTTATCCCTATACCACATTTAATTTTTCTGCAAAATTTAAAGTCAATTTAATAGGATTTTTTTACGTTGATTTTTTAAAAATTTAATTTGGCCGCTGTTCTGTTCCGCAGTATATCTCTATATAACACTTAATGCTTGCACAAAATTTGATATTAATCTAATAAGAAGTGTTTTCAGGCTGATTTTTTAAATATTTTTTTAGGCCGCCATTTTGTTTGACTATCTTATATTCATACCAAAATGTTACCAGTTCATTCCTATATAACACTTAATTTTTGTGCAAAATTTAAGGTAAATTAGATAGTTTTTTCAGTAATAATTTTTAACGTTTCACTAAGCCGTCTTCTTATTCCGACATATTGACCAAAATATTACCAGATCGTCCAATATGAGCCTACCAAAATTTTACCAGTTGATTCACACATAATACTTGATTTTGGAACAAAATTTGAGATAAAATGAATAAGTAGTTTTTTAGTAATAATTTTTTCAACATTTCACTAGACCGCCATTTTACCAATACAGTGTAACCTCTATTATCCGAACATGCGATTTTCCGAATATCCAGTTAGCCGAACACGAACTAACTGATCCTCAGCCTCGATTAACCGAACAACGCCGCTCCTTCGATCTAAAATCGTCGTCCCCACCAATCGAATATATAACTGGCGAGTCGCGCGGCGTCGTGTAATCGGTCACGTACGCATCTTAGTTATTCTGTCGAGTTGATGCGTGTTTGAGCTGGACATACGTTTTTGAAGATTTTAGCGTTCGCGATGATGAAAAGAAAGCGTACTTGTTTAAAATTGAGTGACAAAATTAAAATTTTAAAAAGTCTACAAGCTGGTAAGACTGTCACAGGGGCGGCTTTAAAATACAATGTTGGAAAGTCCACAATATCCGATTTAAAAAAAAATAGCCAGAAAATACTTGGATATGTCGCCACCTTAGACACTGAAACTAAAAATCGGAGAAGTCTCCAATTAAGTGCCTACCCTGATGTCGAAAAGGCTGTTTATAATTGGTTTTTACAGGAGAGGTCTAGAGGTACGTTAGCTTACAAAACATTATGTATCCGTTTTATAACTTAACGGCTAAAATTATTTTAGGAACCCCTGTGTCTGGTGAGCTGCTTTGCGAAAAAGCCAAATTTTTTTATACACAAACCAACCAACAGCACCAGGAAGAAAACAATATAAAGAGCGAATTACATTTATGCCATGCTCTAATTCTACAGGTACTCACAAATTAAAATTGTTAGTTTTGGGAAAATCAAACAAGCCACGTTCATCTGGAAGCAGTACCATTCCAGTCATCTACAAGGGACAAAATAGGGCATGGGTAACGAGGGAAATCTTCACGGAATGGTTTCATACGTCTTTTGTTCCTGCCGTGCGCCGAAAGATGAAGGAATTAAACTTGCCACCAAAAGCTATTTTGATTCTGGATAATGCACCAGGTCATCCAGTAGAATTAGCAAGTGGCGACTCCCAAATTTCTGTTATGTTTTTGCCGCCCAACTGCACTCCATTAATTCAGCCAATGGATCAACATGTAATTCAAGCAATTAAACTCCACTACAGAAAAAATCTTTTGAAAAAGATTGTTGAGACGTCGGGAAACATTTCAGAAGAGCTAAAAAAATTATATTGAAAGATGATGTGTTAGAATTAGCGCAGGCTTGGCAGCACGTAAAAACTGGTCTGATAAAAAGTTGGCGGCAACTTTTGCCCCCCTGTATTTTAGATCAATGGGAAAATGAAGACTTAACTCCCCTTTCTGCACTGGCCCAAACAAAAAGATCAGAAACTAGTGGAACTGAAATTACTGACATAATAGCTCTTACAAAACAACTGCCAGAAGTTCCGACAGATGAAGAAATTCAAAAATGGGCACTTGGAGATGAGGATCCTGTGGAAATGATGAACGACAGTGATATCATAGAAAATTTGAACTCGGAAGAAGAAGAGGAGAATGAAGAAGAAATTAGCAGTGGACGCTTGACTCACGGGGAAGCAGTAAATTATTTTGATAAATGCATAGCGTGGGCAAAGGAGAATGGAGAGTACTCCTTTTAGAACAGATGCAGAACAGGGCAAAGCAACTGGAAAGGAATACTCTCGTTCAAAAAAAGATTACGTCATATTTCGTAAAAAAAGTGAAATGTTCATTATTATACGAGTTTAAGTTTATTTTATTATACATTTTAGATCTGTACCTGTATAATTATAGGTAATTACATACTTTAGACTTCTCTTTTGTATTATTTGCCCCATATTCGATTATTCGAACAAAAGGGTTAACCGAACAATGGCTTGCAATAAATAGTTTGGATAATCGAGGTTGCACTGTATATTACCAGGTCATTTCAATGGCGTAAGTAGTTTTTAAGTTATGCCAAGAACTGACAGACAGACAAACCGACAGACTCACCGGCGGAATTGAGAAAACATATTTTTTGGCATCTAGAGAATCTAAAACGTAAAGATATGTAAAATCTGAGAGGGCGATTTTTTCACGATTTCAAATATTTTATTTAGTCGCCATTTTGTTCCCCCATCTTGAATTAGTACCACAGTTTTACTAGTTCATTTATCTACCACGATTATTTATGGCACACAATTTAAAATCAGGCCTTGAATAGTTTTCCAGGCTGAATTTTTAAAAAGGTTACTAAGCCGCTATTTTGTTCTGCCATCTTGGATTCGTACCAAAATTTAACCAGTTGATTCCTACATAATACTTGACTTTTGTGCAAAATTTGAGATAAATTGTAATTAGTAATACTTTTTTTGCACTAGGCCACCATTTTGTTTTGCCACATTGGATTTTTACCAAAATGTTACCAGGTCATCCCCATATGACCCTTAATTTTTGACTAAAATTTGAAGTCAATTGGATAAGTAGTTTTTTAGCTATGCCGCGAACAGAGAGTCCGACGGAATATAGAAAACATGTTTTTGGCATCTAGGGACCCTGAAACGTAATGATCTGAAAAAATCTCGAAGGGTGATTTCTTTTACAAATACAATACTTCCCTTTTACGAAGGAAGTAAAAACTAATCGAACAGTGCCAGCAAGGGACACTAAAATAGATTTACAAAACGATGTAATTTCTGTAATATACAATGTGCAGCTCTAAGGCTAAATCTTTTTATGTTACTGATAGATTTGATGGAATGTATTCTCATTAACTTCACTATGTAGTGGAGAATTCTCCGTCTCTCTCTTACTCATTGCTTCTTATTGCAGTTTTTGTCAATTTTATTGGTTGTTTTTAAAGAGGTATCTATCAAACCTGGTATATTTATAATCAGCAAGAAGAGACCCATGTATTGAAACAACACTATACCATATAAAAAATAACAAAGTTGATGTTTATTTGTTAACTTTTCGATCGTCTTTTGTTTCCATTTTTTTGTAAATTCTAACGATTTCGATAAAACTCAAAAACTTTTGTATCCAAAGTTTTTTGAAAACTCATATAATAAAATCTCTAGGGTACCATTTAAAATATAACCAGACACTCTGTACAGGTTCATTATTCATAATTCGCAACCCCCATTATTGGTTTTATTAAATTAAAAAATATGTCAAATATAAAAGTTGTAGGGTTTATTACATAGTTTACAGACAATTATTATGTGGCAGACCTAACATACATTTTTTTTAAATGAAAGACCCTGTATATTATATGTTCATAAAATGGGCCGTTTCTTACTGATCACAAATATATCAGGTCTGACACTTTTTTCCTCAAAAAAATCCGAGAAATTTGACAAAAAAACGCCATAAGAGGCAATATGAAAGAGAAGGAACATGATCTACCACAGACAACATTATGGACTTCAATGAGAACGCACTGCTTCTTATATCAAGGTCTTTGTCAAACCTAGTATATTTATAATCAGCAAGGAGAGGTCCATATTATGGACAATTAGTAGATAGGGTGTTCTATTTAAAAAAATGTATGTTGGTCTGCTACATATTTTTTGAGACACCCTGTATACTTAAATAAACATTTTCCATTAACTATGTAATAAACCCTGCAACTTTTATAATTATTTATCCGCTTATGCTCAAGGTTCAAGTTATGTTTATGTATTTACTGCATATTTAAAACAACTTACCAGAGAGTTTACGTCATCTTCTAATAGGTCTTTAATTTCTGAAGATATTGACTCTGTTTCTGGATCCCAGATTTTCCTTTTTCTCAGTACACTGTTATCAGTTTCGGTAAGGGAGTCTTCAGCATCGCTGTAGTGTGATTGAGACATGTTTGGTAATTGATGAATGTTTTAACTTCTCTGTACTTCTGAAAAGAAAAAAAACATACATAATAAAATTTAGGTGTTAACCCATGATGGCGGAACAAAATGTAGGCATTTTGGAATGTTTAAAGAAATTAGTGTTATACAACTACATATCTAATTGACTTGAAATTCTGATTAGATCATTATTAATTAAAAAATTTAAAAAAACCTGTTTAAAATAGTCCCAATATTAAAAAAAAAATTAGCCTTCTATGACAAGTATTTCAAAACGTGCAATCCGACAACACAATAAATCTTACTTGCCGCACAAATGGTTTTTGTTACTGTAAATGGACAAAAATATTACCTTGTTAAGAAAAAAAAATTATTTTATTTGTGCAGGGTATCCTATTTTCGGTCCAAGCGCGATGTTGCAGGATACCCCAAAAAAATGATTTTTGGTAACCTTATCTCCTCTAATTCTAAGGAAGCGGCCAATCTTTTTACTAGTTTTTTCTATCTATCTATGTTGACTCTGATGCGGTCTTCTGCAAACTGATTGATGTTGACATAAAAAAGGATGATGTATGACCGTTTATAAATGTTTTCGCCTCAACATATGCGCTTGACAATTCATTTGCATCTTGGGATTTTACAGGGGTGTAATTAATTGGGTGGTGTGCTTTTTTATTAAATAAAGGATTTTCTTCCCAAAGTTGAGCTGTTTGTGCTGAAAATTACTCAGTAATTGCACTCACGAAAACCTGGCTTGATTGCAGTATCAATGATGCCGAATTTTTGGACTCTCGTTATATGGTTAATCATACTGATAGGAGCAGTCAAAACAGTACTAAGAGCCGTGGAGGTGTGGTTCTTCTGGCAGTACATAATTGTGTTAAATCTCATCGCCTGGCAATTGGTGAAGCATCAGTGGAAGAAACGTGGGTGTCAGAGACATTGGGCGATTTGGTGTATTGTATTGGTTGTGTCTACATTCCACCTGCTATGGATGTATTGCACTATGGAAACCACTTGAAATCCATTGCTAGTGCCTGTGAAAGGTTCGATAATGTGCTTGTTCTGGGCGATTATAATCTTTCTCAAATAATGTGGTCCACTAGTGAAGATTTTTCTGGTTTGTTACCTGGTAATGTTACGGCAACAAGAGAAATCTTATTATGTGATAATACTGCTTCTCTTGGCCTATCTCAATGCAATGGGGTAATGATCACAATTCAATCCTGGATTTATGTTTTGCCAACTTTGAGCCCGATTCAATTATAAAATCTGATGGTTTTGTACGTTGTGATCCTTATTTTAGAGTTATACATACCAGTGAATAACGCTAATTTCGATTTAATTAATGAATATTTTCTTTCGGTAGATTCGCAATCAATTATGTCCGAGGATCTAGATGTTACTGTCAATAAATTTTATTCTGTACTTTTCGACTGCTTTAATACGTTTGTACCCATGAAGGCACATCATTCTAGTGAGAAATTTCCTATTTGGTTTTCTTATGAATTGAAAAACTAATCTATCAAAAGAAAATTGCTCACAAACCTTTTAGCCCCAAACCAAAAATTGTGGGAGATAAAAATAAGAAAAATAAATCGGTGCCTGAAAGCAACCAAAACAAATCAACTTTTGAGGATAATGATGATAACAAGTGGACTCTTGTTAAACACAGAAAACCAAGACATATCCCAACTGCAGAAAATAAAAGACCTGAACCAGTGCGGGGAACTCGTGAAAATCTCGGTGGACTCTCAATTGCTCAAACTGGATCTCACCTGGCTTGGATCTTTATTTCGGGACTGGATCCTAAAACAGAAGTAGCTCAAATTCTCAACTATCTTGAAAATTTGAATCTGAAGGAAGACTGCATCTGTGAGAAGATGGCTACAAGAAAAGACAAATACAAGAGCTCATTCAAATTGGGGGTACCAAAAAATAAAAAGGAAGCTTTGATGGACACAAATGTGTGGCCAGCAGGAGTTCTCATTAACAATTTTCTAAATCTGCAACGCCTGAACCCGCTACAACCAAAAGGGAATGCCAGGTTACAGTGAATGTATTTCACCTGAACATTCAATCAATCAGGAACAAGACCAATGAACTTGAAGCTTTTCTGGCGGACAAGGATGTAAAAGTGGTTTGTCTGAATGAACATTGGCTAACGAATCAGGAATCGAATATTCTCCGTATCAATAACTTTAATACTGCGGCTGTATTTAGTAGGACTCAGCATGGAGGTGGTGGATCAGCAATCTTACTTTCTCCTTCTCTAAACTACAAGGTAATTAATGCACTGGATACTTTTAATATTGAGAGGTGCATTGAGGTGTGTGGTGTATTTCTCGAAGATATAAATATTAATGTGCTGACTGTGTACAGGGCACCATCCGGCTGTCTTGACACCTTTTTGAGTCACATGGATGGCATACTGAACATGTTCGACATCAGAAGTAAACTAGTAATAACGGGTGATTTCAATGTCCATTTTGGCACGGGGGAAGGGAGATGTACTGAGTTGTGTTCCCTGATGAGTTCCCATGGTCTGTTTATTACCAACTTTGCTGCCACCAGAGGTGGCAATTGCCTTGACAATATATTCCTAAACTTTGGTGATGAAAATTACTCGAGTAAAGTGCTAACAACCAGTTTTTCTGACCATAAGGCTCTGTTATGTGAGGTTAAATCACAGGCAACCATTGTCAATAAAACATTTAAGAGAGTACTAAGACCCATAACAGAGCATGGTAAGTTTTGTTTTTATAATACTGTTGAATGTACTGATTTTTCTTTTGTATATAACACAAATATAAATATAAATGAAAAATTTGAAATATTTTTAAATAAACTGACCGTTGCATTTGAAAGGTCATTTCCACAAAAAATATATAACGTAAGGCAAAACTCTTGTAACACAATAAATTGATTTAATGATAATTTAAAACACATGAGACAGTATTTGCACTTTTTGAATGACCTATACAGATCTGTCCCATCTCCATATCTAAGGGAAAGAATCAACTCTTTCAGGTCATTCTATAAAGCATCAATAAAAAGTGCAAAAAAAGAATCAAACAACAATTTAATAAAAAATGCCACAAACCCTATTAAATGCATGTGGAAAATAATTAATGAGTTTAGGGGAACCTCTTCAAAAACTAATCATGATAGAGTGAATATATCACCAGCAGAATTCAATAATTATTTCATTGATGTTGCACTTAACACAAGAAAAAATATTAAAGATACTGACACTAACCCGCTGCAGTTCTTTCAGCGGGTAGCCAACATTCCAGAAAATCAATTTGAATTTGACGAGGTTAGCTTTGTTGAAGTTAGGGATGTATGTGCGTCTCTAAAAAATAAACCCTGTAAAGATCCTCATGGTTTTAATGTTGTCGTCCTAAAAGTTATTATTAATATAGTCCTAATACCCTTGACAGGTCTGATTAATCTCTTTTTTTTGGGGAACGTACTTTCCCTGACGTATTGAAGATGGCGGTGGTGACGCCTATATACAAAAGGGGTGATGCTAATGACATGGCTAACTATAGGCCAATTTCTATACTGTCTGTTTTCTCCAAAATACTAGAAAAATGTATGGCCTTGAGATTGTCTCAATTCTTTGAGATGTATGGGATTTTCTCAGATTGCCAGTTTGGTTTTCGTCAGGACCGGGGCACCACTATGGGTATACTCCGTTCTTCTGGGAGACATACTGGAGTCATTTGAGAAGAACAGTTCACGGCAACAACTTTCTGTGACCTTAGTAAAGCCTTCGAATGTGTCCCCCATCAATTGCTGCTAGACAAACTTAAAATCTATAATTTGCATTCTGATGCCCTGGCATTAATTGAGTCTTTTCTGAGTAACAGGCGGCAGTCGGTAGTTTTTGGTGGTGCTCAGTCTGAGGAAGGAATTATCACTGACGGGGTCCCGCAGGGCTCAGTCTTGGGACCACTGTTATTTTTGATTTATATTAACGACCTTCCTCTGGTCTGTCCGTCTGCTAGGTTTACTCTGTTCGCAGATGACACTACCTTGTCATACACTTCTGGTGTGTGCAACGAGGCGTTGGAGGGTGCAGCACAATCACAGTCAAGAGCCGAAGACTGGTTCGCAGCTAATCAGCTATACTTGAATGACTCCAAAACTGATCGGGTCTTGTTCTCACTAAGACCTTCTAAACAGACGGAGACCAAGACTAGTGCCAGATTTCTTGGTGTACAAATGGACTCAAGGTTGACATGGTGCTGTCATATTGATACTTTGGTGGGGAGGTTGAGCTCTAACATCTTTGTGCTCAGAAATCTAACTTACTGTGTAACCAACGATGTACTACGGCAGGCCTATTTTTCTTTGTGTCATAGTCTCATTTCTTATGGAGTACTTGCCTGGGGTCATGCTGCTGGTGGGGTGCGGATATTTCGACTGCAGAGACGAGCAGTTAGACTTGTCTCTTTTCTTCTGCTTTCGTGACAAACCGAATTCTAACATTCCCGTCTATTTACATTCTGGAAAATCTGGTCTATGTAAGACGGAATATTCTCTCTTATCCGACCCATCGGGACATTCACGGGTATGCCACACGACCAAGGGATGATCTGGTTCCGGGATATCATCGTTTGAATAGGTGTCGGAGCGGTCCGGGTTGTCTTGCAATACAGTTTTTTAATAAATTGCCAGGCACTGTTAGGAGGCTGCCACTAGCACAATTTAAAATAACAATAAAAAGATTGCTGATCGACAATGCCTTTTATTCATTTCAGGACTTTTTAAATTTTAACTTTAATTGAATGTGATGTGTATTTTAATTTAATGTAAATTTTGGTCATTTTGTTGGAATTTTATTTTAATGCAATGTTTTATTGATGTAATGTTCTGTTATAATGTGATGCTTTGTTGTTTATTATAATGTAATATTTTATCATTATGTCTTACTTAGTGTTTAAATACTTATTGACTGTTGACTTGTGTAAGTGCATTTATTGTATATTGGCACCAATAAAGTAAAGCAAAGTAAAGTAAAGTAAAGTACAAATAATACAACATACGTACATAAGTAATACTGAAAGTGCCGTAAGCAGTAATGTAAAAATTTTCTGAAATTTCATTCATTCCCAGTCTAATCAGGGCACTATTCCTAAGGAAATGTTTCTAGCCACTGAAAAATCATCTAATGGTATTGACATAGCTAATCTATTTGGTAAATATTTTTCCCACTTTTTACCCAATTATAACCCCCAGATAAATTCTAATGTCAGTACATTTTTTGATCGATTTGAAAATGTTTCTAACATTGCTATAGACCCAACTGATATTGAGAAAGCTTTAACACAAGTGGATATCAACAAGTCTGCAGGTCCTGATGGTGTTCCTAACAGAGTACTAAAATTTTGTTCTAACACCTTATATCTCCCTCTATTTTACATTTTCAACAAATCCCTGACTTCCGGAGTTTTTCCAGAGACATTGAAGCCTTCTTATGTTTGTCCGATTCACAAATCTGGCAGCAAAAATGACGTAACAAGATACAGACCAATCAGCATTCTGTCGGCAATCCCTAAATTGTTTGAACAGTGCGTTGAAAAAATTCTGTCGAATATATTTCATCAGATTGTGATCAGTCAACAGCATGGGTTCACAGTCGGTAAGTCTGTTGACACGAATCTGTTTCTCTTTACAAATTTTATAAATTCATCATTTGAAAGCAGTGCAGAGACTCATGCAATACATACTAACTTCAGTAATGCCTTCGATAAGGTAAACCATAACATCCTTTTTTCAAAACTCTCTAGTTATGGTATTTCTGGATCTTAACTTTCATGGATGAAATCTTACCTTACTAACAGAATGCAGCAAGATTGATGGCTATTTACCTTCATGTTTCCATGCATCTTCCGGGGTACCTCAATGCTCTCACTTGGGTCCCCTTCTTTTTAGCTTATTTATCAACGATTTAGGATCCTTGCTCTCCTCAAGTTTTCTGCTCACGACATGATTATTCTACAAAATGATCTTAATATTGTATATGATTGGTGTCAGCTCAATATCATGTCCCTCAACATTAACTAGAGTTGTTATATAATCCTTATAAATAAATAAATAAATTGTAATTTTTTGTTCTTTGCGGATGACCTTAAAATTTACAGTGTTATCAGAGATACCAATGACTGTAGTCTTTTGCAGGATGATATCAAGAGTTTGGATTCATGGCGCATGGAAAATCATTTACAGCTAAACGTGGCGAAATGTAAAATTATTTCATTTAGCAGAAAGAAATCTCCAGTCTTGGAATCATATACTATCGGTGGCTGTGGGCTCGCACAGGTAAATTTGGTTAATGATCTGGGAGTTTTGTTTGACAGCGAGTTGAGATTCGTGCAACACATTATTTGGGTCATTGCAAAAGCATTCAAGATGTCTGGTTTTATTAAACGACAGTGCTCAGAAGTGTTGAAAATGCTTTTTATTTCATTAGTTCGAAGTCATCTCGACTACTGCTGTAACGTCTGGTCGCCATTTTATCGCATTCACATCTCACGAATTGAAAGAGTTCAGATGAAGTTTGTCAACTTTTTGCTTTTTAGACTCCATTTAAACCGATCGCTGCTGACATATGCGTGGCAATGTTTGGTCTAGAAACTCTGAAGCATCGTCAGATAAGACTAACCCTATCATTTGGCCACAAACTCCTTATTGGTCAGATTCATTATCCTGAGCTACTGGCATTGCTTAATTTTAAAGTACCTCCCCGTAGGACAAGGCAACCTGAGACTTTTTCATCGAATTACAGGCACCATCATATCCCAGCTATCTGATAACTTATCAAAAAGCCGAAAACTATCCCTTTATGACTTTTACAGTAGAATGCAGTGCCGCAGAATAAGTATATGGGATCAGGTCAAAAAGTTATCAGACCCTACTTTTTTTTTTGTATACCAATAAATTATATAATATATATGTAAAAAAGTACAGCTAATGAATATCATACAATTAAATATACATAAGCTTACATACCAAAACAAACATGTTAAGCAATTGGGTCAGCCAAAAGTTCTGCAAGGTTATTTATTTTTATTTATTTATTTTATTTTCATCAATAACAGATCCATATACAATTTACCAATAGGTGTAGATCGTATCATAAAAAAGTGTATAACAATAATAAAAGAAAAGAAACAAAACAAAGATCACAACTTAAAACTAGCATAAAATGACTAACAGTGGTTATGTTGGAAATAATTTATAAAATTTGTAGATCATTTAAATTTGTATCTTCTAAGAACTCTTTAGTACTATAATAACCTTTTTTTGTAAGAAAATATTTTAATTTACTTTTTTGTTGCTTTGTTGACATATTTTTAAAATTCTGGGGTAATTTATTCCATATTTTTACAATGCTGTATGTTATTTCTTTGTAAGTATGAAAAATTTGCCCTATCGATTAGTAAATTATGTTTATATCTTGTTTGATAACTATGATCACTTTCCAGGTCTGCAAAAAGAGAATAGCTTCTGACGACAAACATAACACATTCATATATATATAAGCTGTACAGAGTTAAAATATTTTTATTAATAAAAACAGTTCTACATGTCTCAATCTGTTTCTTTTTAAATATAGACCTTAGACACCTCTTTTGTAGTATAAAAATTCTATCAGACTCTACAGAGTTTTCCCAGAATATGATACCATATCGAATCCTTGACTGCACGTAGGCATGATATGCTGACAACGCCGCATCAACACTAACCTCACTAACAACAACCCTGAGAGCGTAGCAGAATCTAGCCACATTTCCAGCAAGTTGTTCCGCGTGTGACTTCCAATCCAATCTTCGATCTATGTGGACTCCCAGAAATGATAGGCTCTCCACTGATGCAACTCTTTTGTTGTTATATTCAATTGAAAGATTGTGTTCTGTACGGTTTCCAAATGAGATAAGTTTAGTTTTTGAGACATTCAGTAAGAGATTGTTCATGGAAAACCACTCATTCAAGTTACTAAGAACACTCAATATACTAGCCTCACACTCCTCACTATCTTCTGCACATACTACTGAAGTGTCATCAGCAAACAGTACTATAGGATTCGGCACAACATTCACTATATCATTAGTATAAATGATATAGAGAAGCGGACCCAGAATAGATTCATGGGGAACGCCCTTTTGCACATAAAGATAGTCAGACATCAGTCAATCTCCACTTATGTCATATTCAATTACCCGTTGTCTCCTGTAAGTAAGATATGATCTAAAAAGCTGCAGCGCCACCCCTCTTATACCATATAACTCCATTTTTTTCAGCAATATTTCGTGGTCGACGCTGTCGAATGCCTTGGATAAGTCGATACACAGGGTAGATGTTATTTTGTTGTTGTTCAGTGATTCTATGATGGATTTCATTGCTTGGTAAATTGCAGTCGTGGTTGATTTACCCCTTCGGAACCGATTCTGTTGCTCCGCAAGAATGCTGTGTCTCTCAAAAAATGCCACGAGGCGATCAAATATAGCTCTTTCAAACAATTTATTCACATTTGAGAGCAGCGAGATGGGTCTATAATTATCAAATTTATCCATATCACCCTTTTTGTGAATAGGTCTAATCCAGGCCTCCTTGAGCGCCTCGGGGTAAATTCCGCTAACAAATGACAAGTTAACAATGTGTGCCAGTGGAACAGCAATGCTGCTCGCCACTTCCTTGAGAATCGAGACAGGAATCTCATCACAACCTACAGATTTTTTGTTATTCATTTGTATTATGTATGTAAGCACCTCAAGTTCTGTTATTGCATTACAGAAGAAACTAGACCCTAATGGGCTAATTTTAGAGATGTCTATTTGTTTATTTTTGTTTATGTCAGGACAAGCAGTTGTAAAAAAATTGTTTATTTCATCAAGAATGTTTTTTTTTTATTTTTATTAGGAAAAGAATTAAAAATTGAAGTGTTGGTTTTGTTATTTTTGTTCGTTATATCTCTAATGAGAGACCAGGTTGCTTTTGTTTTATTTTCAGATTCATTTATGTAAGAAGTTTTGTCCATTATTTTAGCTTGATTTGTTACCTGTTTTAAAATTCTTGAGTACTTCTTGTAATATTCCTCAGAGATCCTACCAGCTATTGCTTCTTCATATAGGGCTCTTTTTGTTCTACTTGATATTTTAATTCCATTTGTTATCCATGATCTGGAATGGCCCCTCTTCCTTTCGCACTTTTTGACAGGAAAAAGAGCATTTAATTCCGACCTAACAGTCACATCAAACCAATCATAAGCTTTGCTCGCATCGACTTCTCCCAGTACATCATGCCACGTGCAGGTCTGTAGACTTAAGGTAAATTGTTGAATTTTTCTTTTTGAAAATATCCTATTCCTTACAAAAACTTTGTCAGCCTCTACCTTCTCGACCTTTACCTTGATAAATTGAGCTAGATGGTCAGAAAGACCCGAAATTTTAATTGAGTTATCTTCAAATTCCTTAAAGTTTACAAAAATATTGTCGAGTAGAGATTGGGTTGTTTTTGTTACCCTTGTTGGTTTATCGTATGAAAACAGATTGAAACACCCGAACATATCTAATAAGTTTACTTTATCATGACTTTCCAACATGAGATTAACATTAAAATCACCACATATTATAATATTAAAATTGACATATTAAACACAAATTTCATTTAAAACTAATTCCATTCTTTCAATAAAATTTTTAAGATTACCAAGACAAGTTCTATATACAGAGAATACTAGCATTTTCCTAAGTTTACTAATTACACAAGAGATTTCTATTTCCCCTTCTATACTTTTTTCTTTGGTATTCATGAGCTCCTGGAAGTCCTCCATATCGTCCCTCACTAGAACACAAGATCCTCCATGGATCAGATTTTCTCTGGAGAAACATGACACCATCCTGTAACCTTGCACTTTAACAAAGTCAATTTCACCCTTCACTAGCTAATGTTCCGTAAGGCACAGTAAATTGGGCGCTTCATTCAGGGTATTGAGAAATAGTTCAATATCCAGAGTTTTTTTCCGCAAACATTGAATATTTTGGTGTAGAATACTTCTATTTTGGTATCTGCTTGAGTCTCCCTGATGTAAGTGGGTCTTCTGAGGTGGAGAAAATGGTTTATGGTGACGCCCCTTCCCCACATCTGTGCATCTATAACTTTGTTTTTGGATTCAAAAGGAATGTAAAGCTTAAAAGAACTTTTATATGTATCCTTTCTTGTCTTCATTTTTTCACACTTTGATTTTATTCCAGCAGTCTCATCTACATGTTAGTTACTTGCTCCACTGTAGTATCAGGATTTAGGCCTGTCAAAAATAAACATGATAGTTTTTGAGCTGTGGCCAAGTTAAAAGTAGTTTTTTCACCTCTTACAGGCGGCGGTCTAGGTAGTTTTACATATTTTTTCCTGGATTTAACCACTTGCCAGTTGCTCCCGGAAGATTCATTTTCTTCGAAAACATTTTCCTCATTTTTTTTGTTGAGTTTAACATTTTTTTGTGTTTTTAGTATTTCAGCAGCTGTGGGACTGAACAGTTAATTTCAACTAACTTCGGTTGTTTAGGGCATGTCGTTACTAATTTTTGGATTGTGTTATAGTAGGCTTTGTCGAACAATACTTTTTTATGACTCTTTAAATTGTTTTAATGACCGAATTGTTCTAATATCAGTTGGCAAATGATTAAAAAGCTAAAGTACTAGTTGGAGTAGTCTGCACTGGCCAAGGTAAAGCCAAAGCTCGCCAGGTGTTTCGCTAAGTCTCAGGACGCTGGATGTTATCTCAATTTTTGTATATTAGAAATGCTGTCACAAGGATCAACAAAGAGCTGAGCTTCAGAACTTTTTGTGACAAAAAATAGGGTCTGCAAGATTCTTTTTGACCTACACCAGCAATGAAGCGAACGGCTTTCTTCTGCAGCACAAGAAAGATATTTAGCACTGAGATTTGTGCTATAGTGATATTTTTGTGCACATAGTTGCAACAATTTATAAAGAAATATTGTTTGATAAAAGAACACTGTAATAATAATTTGAATTCTTAGCCCCCAAGTTTCCTGTCACATAACGTTAACTAGGGCTAACCAACATGCAATCCGTTTTTAAAACATAATTACATACAATAACTAATATAACTTTGTTAAAAAAACTAATAAAAGTCATCGCCCGAACCAGGATTCGAACACACATTCTTTGCACCCCAAATGGATCTTCCTAACACTATGCCAGCCAGGCTTCACAACGAGGACTTATATAACCTTGTTTATACAACATCAAAATAAACCGATATGAACTGAAGGTAGGGACTCGGCAAGCGGCGGGGCTCGTGTGGATGCTAAAAAATCTGCCTCCAGAACAAAAATGAATGAGGTTTATTTGACATATTTGTAATTTGTGTCTTTGGATTCGTTAAAAATTACAAAGCGATGTGATATTTTTGAGATACACTGTGTTAAAATTAGAAACAAATTTAACTTTAACACCCTGTAAGTCAAAAATAGGACATTTGCAGACATATATTTATTAAAACTTTTTTCTTAGAATGATCCAAGAAATCACTTTTGTAAAGTTTTGAGTAAAACCAGAGGTGTGCATGAAAATAGATTTTTTTTTTCTCCGAAACGACTTGTGGTACCACAAAATACTTAGAAGCATTTTTTGTGTATTTTTACTTGCCCTAACCTGTTAATTCATTAAAAAATCAGTAGTGTACTATTTTTTATTAAAAAAGTATGGGATTTTACCCATACCTACGCCCATGGTTGAAATAAAACCCATTGAATGAATACTGACAAAATATGACTTTTAAAAACCTAGGTTGTGCCAAATCTTAATCAAGTAGTTTCATAATTACAAAAAAATTTAATAATTTTTTTTAACTTTTAGCAAGCGAGCAGAGAAATTTTGCCGAATAAAAATTATTTTTTATTTATAATTCAAAATGCCTTTGTATGAAGACATCCGTGGCTAGACAAGGAAAAAACATGAATAGAATAAATAAAAGAAAACAAATAAATAATATATTTACCGACTTGCCATTTCAATATATATATACATAAACAAATAAACAATTTTGATAAATTTAGAATACATAAATTTTGCTTTTTTTATTTTTTTTTACAATATAAAACATAAATAAGAAAATAATTTTGTACCCTTTTGATATCACATCACAAAGGGTTATGAACAATATTGATTGTATGACATTGAAAAAACATCAACGTGGGCTGGTAGTTATTGGCTTTCTTACAAAATCTAGTGATTGGATTGTTAACAGCATAATTTGTCCTATGATACTTACTGTCTGGTATATTGTTGTGGGACCTGCAACTCAATAACAGACAATAAAGCTGCAGAGTCAATAAGATTCCTTATAATTTAAAAAAAGTACATATATTGAGATATTCTCGTTTCATTCCAACACTGCAAGATTAAGCAGAGTTAGTAGCTGATCATAATTACTCTCATCGCTACTAATTTTCAATTATTATTTATAAATGTAAGTCCCCTGTCAAACACAACACCTAGATCCCTAATATGATCTACTCTTTCAAGATTGTGATTATTTACATGATATGGGTATAAAATGGTGTTTTGTATTCTATAAAAACTTAGAACCCTACACTTAGTACATTCAAAATTCAATTGTTTAAGCTGCACCATGAAATAAGATTATAGAGATTACACTGTAATTTCTCAGTATCAGAAGGAGATTTGATTATTCTAAAAATTTTTAGATCATCTGCATACATTAATGCATCTGAATACTTAATACCTTGCACCATATCCTTAATAAAACACAAAAACATCAGTGGAGAAAGATGTGATAATTTGGAAGACATTGATTTTTGTTTATTCTTGGCCATTTTTTTTTTGGAGAACCAGGCGGCCTACATGTAAACACTGACCAGAAGTTTGAGAGAAATTAACACCTTTTCATTGGAGCATCACCATATGCTTTATAGGCAACATAGTTCAATGAATCATATGATGTAGTCTGCAAATGAGATTGAACTTGATGTTCCTTTTAATTTGATCCATAATTCTCTTAAATAAATTGCTCCTTAAACATTATTATTGTTTTAAGTTTTATAGATGTACTCTGTGCAATATTTCAATTTTATACAATTGACCTAGATTAAGTAAGTTTGTAAGAGACTATATTGTAATTTCTGCAGCACTCAGGTGCAATTGAGTACATCCCGTACATAAATAAATACACTGTAGTACCTAAAATAGGTACTTATGATATCTAGTTACCTATACGGTGGTATTTATTCGAGAATACAACCTTATAGCATTTAAAAATTCACAATAAGAAAATGCAATTCATTTTTTTCTTTAACTCAAACCTATATCTCTTTGCCCCCAATTTAAATAACTTAAGATATCAGGGGTCAAAATCAAATATGTTTAAAATTAGGTATAGGGAGTAACTGAAAAATGAAACAAATAGACTAATACAATCAATAAAACCTAGAGACATAATTAGAAAAAGTTTACAAAAAGTCAACACAATTGACCTACAAAACCAATATAAATGATATAGAAATTATCTAAACAAACTTATAAAAAGTAGAAATTATGACTTATAAGAATGTTATAAAAAAGAGGTTAGTAATAATGAAAGAAGCTAGAAATAAAAAAGTTAAAGACCTACAACCAATAGTTATTTTAAACAACCAAAATAAGTCAGATTTTCAGAAATGGCTGACTACTGCAATGACCACTTCTTAAACACAGGGAAAAAATGGAAGAAAAAATACCAAATCCAAAAAAATTACACGCAGAAATTAGATCCAATGTCAACTCAATAATCTAATCATAAATAATGAAATAATAAAAAATATAAAGGATATTCAAACAAATAGTGCACCATGACATGACAAAATAACAATAAGAATAATTAAACAAACAATTACAGTAATATTAAGACCATTAAAATATATTTTTAATTTAAAACTGGAGACAAGAATAATGAACAGGAACATATGAAATTAACGACTGTAACACCAATTATAAAGCAGGAGAAAAATCGAACTGGATAAGTACTGGCCAATAAGCACAATAACATGTTTTACAAAAATATTTGAAAAACATATGTAAAGGACATATTTATGATATTTCGACAAAATAACAATATATTAGCACTATTTAGATTTCAACAGGGAAAAAATACAACAGACACATTGCAAACATTCTCAATGGACGTTATGAAACACCTGAATGAAAACAAAAAGTATATAGGAATATTTATAGATCTAGCGAAAACCTTCAGTACCATACCACACAATAAATTACTAAAAATATTAGAACAAAATGGGATAAGAGGATCAACTCAAATATTAACGAAAAATTATTTGCAAAGCAGATACCAAATAACATAACTAAATCAAGCTAAAAGCTCTGCACAAAAAAAATAAAAATTGGGGTCCCACAGGAAACAGTTTTGGGACCGATACTGTTCATAATACACTTAAACTCACTATTAGAACAAGAAGTTAATGGAAAAATAATATCATTTGCAGACATATCCTTAGCCATAAGGCAGAGAAAAATTATTAATCCACCAACAAAACACAAGGAGTATAACAGGACAAAAACTACAAACACCACAAAACTTCAACAACATACATTTGAAAAATTATATTTATCTTGCACCTAAGGCATATAATCTCTTACGAGATTTAATAAAACAAATAAAAGGAAAAGAAATTTAGCAAACTATGTTCTGGATATATTTATAACACCACAAAACTTCAACAACATACATTTGAAAAATTATATTTATCTTGCACCTAAGGCATATAATCTCTTATGAGATTTAATAAAACAAATAAAAGGAAAAGAAATTTAGCAAACTATGTTCTGGATATATTTATAACACCACAAAACTTCAACAACATACATTTGAAAAATTATATTTATCTTGCACCTAAGGCATATAATCTCTTATGAGATTTAATAAAACAAATAAAAGGAAAAGAAATTTAGCAAACTATGTTCTGGATATATTTATAACAACTACCACTTGTTTGAAACATTGTTTATCTAAACATGACATAAGTACAATGCATACCCAAGCTTAACCCATTAAAAAAATAAGTTAAATAACAAAGTACATTGGAACACAAAATGAAAAAGACTTACAGGTGCACACAGTACCACCAAAACTAGGTGCCTCAACTACTAAACCAAGAAGTACAAACAATTAAGAAAAATTAACAATATAAGAAAATAAACTGAAAAGAGAAAGTAATAAATAAATGAATTATTTATATATATATATATGTACATATATATATATATATATATATATATATATATATATATATATATATATATATATATATATATATATATATATATATATATATATATATATATATATATATATATATATATATATATATATATATATATATATATATATATATATATATATATATATATATATATATATATATATATATATATATATATATATATATATATATATATATATATATATATATATATATATACATATATATATACATATATATATATATATATATACATATATATATATATATATATATATATATATATATATATATATATATATATATATATATATATATATATATATATATATATATATATATATATATATATATATATATATATATATATATATATATATATATATATATATATATATATATATATATATATATATATATATATATATATATATATATATATATATATATATATATATATATATATATATATATATATATATATATATATATATATATATATATATATATATATATATATATATATATATATATATATATATATATATATATATATATATATATATATATATATATATATATATATATATATATATATATATATATATATATATATATATATATATATATATATATATATACATATATATATATATATATATATATATATATATATATATATATATATATATATATATATATATATATATATATATATATATATATATATATATATATATATATATATATATATATATATATATATATATATATATATATATATATATATATATATATATATATATATATATATATATATATATATAT
This sequence comes from Kuschelorhynchus macadamiae, assembly GCA_030620095.1. Taxonomy (NCBI): domain Eukaryota; kingdom Metazoa; phylum Arthropoda; class Insecta; order Coleoptera; family Curculionidae; genus Kuschelorhynchus; species Kuschelorhynchus macadamiae. The sequence continues at coordinate 1,922,411 of JAUTXW010000419.1, read as the reverse complement.
ATATATATATATATATATATATATATATATATATATATATATATATATATATATATATATATATATATATATATATATATATATATATATATATATATATATATATATATATATATATATATATATATATATATATATATATATATATATATATATATATATATATATATATATATATATATATATATATATATATATATATATATATATATATATATATATATATATATATATATATATATATATATATATATATATATATATATATATATATATATATATATATATATATATATATATATATATATATATATATATATATATATATATATATATATATATATATATATATATATATATATATATATATATATATATATATATATATATATAGATATATATATATAGATACATATACATTATATACATATATGTATATAGATACATATACATTATATACATATATGTATATATAACATATACATTATATACATATATGTATATATATATACATATACATTATATTTGCTGAATCAAGTAAATACATTTTTTAAAAATATATGAGGGATTATGGATTATAAAGGATACAAAAGAGATTACACACAAATTTCACAGATTTTATAAAGATTATACCAGTAATTACACAGATTAAATAGGTATTTCTTTATTTCTTGAATAGGTGCCACATTTGCTTTGTGATTTGCCCCTTAATACATAGTGATAACATATATATACGTTTTTAAATAGTAAGAGAGTTATTAAAACGCAATATTCTTACCTATTACCCACTGACTATGTAAAAACATTTAAATTTTCATATATATATGTATATAAATATTTAGTTTTCATGCACATAGGGGTGTTAAATCGCCTAGGTGCAATTTATATATTACTTTAGACTATTTTAATTCTAATAGTGTTCATGTTATCAGGCAATTGTAAACAAATTATGTAATATATACTACAGTGAAAGCTCTCCTTACGGACAGCCCTAATAAGCGGACATCTCCCTTAAACAGACAATTTTCTTAGAACGAAATTTAGTCATACAGTTTTACATATAAAATGTGATCTAATAAGCGGACGCTCTTACCTATGGTCGCGGACAGAGCCATGTCCGTATGTAAGAGATATTTTACTTTTACTATCTCAGATGGCAACCACAATTTCCCATATGCGGACGCGTACCTCTAAGAACCGATTCCCACTATTTAAAATTATGAGTTCGGTGGTTTCCCGTTTTATATGACGTACTTGTACCTGTCTTTGTTTAGCAGTTCTATTATTTGATAATAACGCGACGTATTGTATGCTAATAAAATGGCTCAGAAAAAAAGACTGTTGACTCTCAAAGAAAAAATGGAAGTGGTCAACATATTAGATCGGGAAAAAATATCAGTTCGTGCTCTGGCAAAAAGGTTTAACATCCCAGGCTGCAGAGATTGCAAAAAATAAAGAAAAAATACTTAATGTAAACCAGAAGAAAAGCTTTTCAAAAACCGAAGGACTGAACATAGACAGGATGTGTTTTGAATGGTTTGCAAATGCTAGAAGTCAGAAAATACCCATATCAGGACAGTTAGTAAATGCAAAGCCTAAAGAAATAGAAGAAAGTTAGGCTACCGTAGTTTTAGTGCGTCTGACGGTTGGCTCCAAAAGTGGCGTAAAAGACACAACATAAGTTTTAAGTGCATTTCAGGTGAATCTGCTGATGTGAATCAAAGTGATGTCAGTGAGTTTATGAAGAAGCTTCCTACTATGTTGTTGGGTTACCCGCCAGAAAATATTTACAATGCAGATGAAAGTGGACTATTTTTTTGTGCGTTACCTGACAAAACTCTAACTTTTAAATATGAAAAACGTTCAGATAGAAAACTTTTGAAAGAGAGACTCACAATTCTGTGTTGTGCAAATATGGCGGGACATAAAGAAGAGTTATTAGTGATCGGCAAAGCAGCTAGACCTCGAACTTTAAAAAACGTTGACAATAAAAACTTACCAGCCATATGGAAATCGAACAAAAAGGCTTGGATGACATGCGAAATTATGGCCGAATGGTTGTTTCAACTAAATAGAAAAGTCGGTATTCAAAAAAGACAAATTTTGTTGTTCTTGGACAATGCTGGGTCTCATCCCAAAGAGTTAAACTTAAAAAATGTGAAAAAATAATTTTTTTACTGTCTAATACAACTTCCGTTTGCCAGCCCTTAGACCAACGGATCATACAAAATTTTATTATCGAAATCAAATTCTGAAACATGTTTTATCAAAAATAGAAATTGCTAAATTGGCATCAGAATTATCAAAAAATATTAATGTATTAGAAGCATTATATTTTACAAAAACAGCATGGGAAAACGTAAGTTCCAATACCATAAAGAATTGTTTCGGCAAAACTGGATTCAAAAAGAGCGAGTGCGTTTTCACCGATTTTGATCCGGAAGATGATTTGCCATTGTCTATACTTTCTACAATGTTGAGAGCCACCAAGGAACTAGGTGATGCACGTGAACAAAATCTGGATGATTTTATAAACCTAGATAATGACATACAGACGGAAGAAAATATCAACATTGAAAATTTGACTAAGGAACCTGAAGACAACAGAGAAGATGGCGACAAAGATAAATTGGACGATTATCTGCATAGTGTAACACAAGATGCCCATTCAGTAAAATCCTATGTTGAGGCTCTAGAGGTTGTTGCTGCTTGCAATTTGCAAGGGATGACTACATAGCCTTTCAACATATAAAGAACCTTGAAAGTCATTTCCAAAATTGTATTATGCAAGAAAAGCAGTCAAAATTACGGCAGTTGTCAATTTTGACTTTTTTTCAGTTTTGTTCCAAATAATTTTGCCTAGGTTATCCACATTTATTTATAATTTTGTTTTATACTCATCTATTTCTTGCTTTATTATTTAAAAGAAAGTCAACCATATTTTTCATATAATAATTATGTATGTATGGCCGTGAGCAAAAACGTTTATTTATTTTACATTATAAGCCTATAAAGTAGTAAACATCATTCTTTGCATACATATGTATATGCAAGTATTTATTGTAATGCCTATACATATGTACATACTTGTTTCATTTTAAAAATAACAAATAAATAGCTTGAAAATAAAATGTTTTTATTTATTTCTGTATTATATTTAGTACATATTATGTATGTATATTCTCCAATTATCCATATTTGGAGTACCTAGGTATGTCAGGGGCATAATTTTCTAATTACTTTCTTTTAACCGGACATCTCCCATAAGCGATCAAAAATTTGAGAACTGTCGGTGTCCGCTTATGAGAGCTTTCACTGTATACTAGTATTATGCAGAACCTTTTTATGATCTCTAATCCTGGAGTTATACAGAATACTAACCTAAAAGAACTGTTGATTCTGCCTTTTATGGAGCAAATAAAATAAAAATAATCTGACAAATAAGAAATCCTTTTAAACATGTGCTTGCTGGCAGTTTCATTAAAAAGGCCACTGTCAGCTTGGTGTATTAGGTAACTACTGGTACAGTTTGATTTTCAGATGAAATAAAAATAAAAATTGAAATTTGGTATCTTCAAGGGCATCTGTTATTTTTATTTTAACTTATTTGCTTGTATAAATGGTCCATGGGTATTCACATATTTTAACTCTTATGTTATTTTTATTTTATGTAAATAAAGTTTGTTACACTTGTTCTGGACCAAAATTAAAAGATTAATAACCAAAATAATAACAATCTAACTTCAAAATAATGGATTTTTTTTAGAAAAAAATAACAATATATTCAAACAAAGAAAAAATTATTACAAAATTACCTTTTAAAGTAAGATTAAATCTAACTGGAAACAGAACTGAGCTAAAAATAAAATATAGATATTTACAAATTTAATATATCTATTTGCAAATCCATTCAAAATAAAACATAGATTCCAATAATTGCAAATACAAACCTTTTAAATGATAAATAAGCTTTAGGTACATAAAAACAAATTAGAGGATTGAACTCTACACAAATTAAAATTCAGCCACGCTCGACAATTATAAATTTGCGCAAATTGAAGCAATATAGATATAAACAAGCAGTTTTCTAGCAAAATCAATGTAATATCTTACATATCCTTGGTAACAAAGGTCAAGCTTTGAAGCAGATCATCTTTATCTAAATACGATGTAAAGTGCTATATTTCACGAATTTGTTCTGTACCTATGCCAGATAACTGTAATGAAATACGTGAAACGTTTGTTATATGCGAAATTTTAGAAAACATGATGCGAACTGTTTGAACTAGGGATTTCCTTTGTATACATAAAAAATCATTAAATGGTTATTCACGAGGTCTGCTTATCCCGTTACTTACCTCTTTGTTACCGCACTAGAGAAAGTACAGGAAGACAAATTTGAGTTTAGCAACGTTTATGCAACAAATCACTGATATAATTTAGAGAGTAACGATTCCATACAAAAATTATTATCCCACTTACAAACGCGTGAAACCGAACCGAGTGACATTAAACGTCATAACGTCAAATCGTATCCTTTCGATCAGCTGGAATAAAATAATAGTGGGGATAAGAATTATGGCTAGAGATGGTTATCGAGCGACCCGGATGAATGATCCGCATCTTTAAAAGGATGTGCCCGATTCGAATCAAATCAACCAGCGTTCATAGATTCGTTGAACGACAAGGCTAAAAGTGCGAAAACAAAAATTTATTGAATGTTCATTATGAACTTTCTAGCTCGGTGGTAGGATACTCGACTTCAGATGCGGCTCATGCTCGTTCAGGCAGATGATTTTTCTATACTTGTTTTTTGTAAAACTTATAATTAATAAAAATGTGATTTAGGTTAGGTTAGGTTAGGTGACAGAAATATAAATAAAGTGAGCTTCTACTGTACTCCCGATGCTCTGAATTATGAGTATTTGACTCATTTAAATGGGGTTTCAAGGAGACAAGAAAAATGGACAGCAGGAATCTATGACAAGCGGTAATCTGACGCATCAATATTAAGAAACTTGAAAGCGTGTATTCTATTACTAGTATGTTCGTCTAGATTGTTTTCATTCAGTAATAAACTCTCCATTATTCTAAATTTAGTAGAAATTACCCTGTTATCCATAAACCCTTTTTAATGAACCTAAATAATCAAAAAATAACAATAAGAATACAGATCTAGAGCAATTTTTAATCAAGAACGGAAAATAGTCCGACTTTGACGAGGAAAGTAGGCCGATATGTCAAAATTACCTGTGGTGGTACACGTCTTATGGTTTGGATTCATGGTTCAAAGCTAAATTTATATTCAATTTTGACTGGAATTTGTTGTAAAATTATCTTGCAAATGGCAGCAATGTGATATTATGTACATTAGAATCATATTAGTCTAAATTCGAAGCGCACTTCGAATCATAGTTGACTTCGGATTGAAGCAAGCAGCTTTTGGACGACAAGCAAAAATTCAATTAACGTTAAATTTGTAGGTTACATTTTTAATTTGATAACAAATATCTTAATTACGCATCCAACCATTTAAAGAATATAAGTGTTTTTTCTCAGTATAATAATAAAAATTCAAATCGAATATTTAACTACAAAATTAGAATCTTGGAAAAAAAGAATAAACAAAATCGGATTCTCTGTTTAGGAATATAGTTTAGAATTATGGCCATTCTAAATTCACTTTATCGAAATGTCAACTTCAGGTTGGATATGGAAGTGAATGTAAATGTAGTTTTACATCATGAAATATTATTTTCATAGACACCTTTGTCTATGGTTGTTTTGTTTGGCCTCAAAATGAAAGCTAAAAATCTTTAGTTTTTTATGCAAATAGGCCCCGAAAACTAAAGGAAGACACTATCATAAATAACCGGGTCAAGCTTTAATAATTCTATATTAAGAAATGAATACACAAACAAGTACAAGGCAACAAAATATATATAGTCCGAACGACAATTCCAGTAATAACATCGAATATGAATAATTAAAATTGAAAAAAAGGTTTAAACGTTTTAGGTCTTTATTGACATATTTGTGGTTATGAGAAGTGACCCTGCTAGTTAAGGCATCAAATTTGATTTGGAAATTGTTATTTTTTTAAGAATTATTTAGGTTACCGTTTTGGCAGGCTTTGGTGACTTCAGAATGACTTTTAATCGGTTGCTAATTTACACTAAAAGGCGTACCAAGGGCATACCTCTCGAACTTCCCAAAAATTCGTGACGTATCCATAAATAAAAAAAGCCTATTATGAATATGGCTTACAAGGCCAATACTAATCATTGTGTGAATGGGGATTCGAATCATCCATTCAATTCAATTTAATTTATTATCTTATTGATCATATACATATAATTTAAGATTCGTCATGCATCATTGCAACCAAAGTCAAGAACCTTACCACTGCATCAAAAAACTCACACTCAAAATTTAATGATAGTTCCTAAATTTCAACTCAGATATATTGTTATATATATTGCTTCTGATGTTTAAATGTTTATATATTTGATAACACTGCTTCGATTTTTGGCTGTTATGGGAAAACGGGGATTCCTGGAAGGCCTTGCTTATATAACATTCGACAGCACTCTAGTATTCAGTGTAAACAAATCAGTTTTCATTTTTATCAATAAGTAAACGTAGCCCTGAAAGTTCGTGGTAAAAAGTTTGTCTTTGTGGTGAAGTTTACAACATACATCTGTATCTCGTCATAGGATACCCTCCAAATCTGGAAAACTGTTATCGAAAAGAAGGTTTTTAAAGGTTAATTCCAATATTTAAATGAATTTCTTAGTTACTCCGATTTTGTTTTGTTTTCATATGATCTGATCAAGTTGGTAGATTTTAATTCTACTGTTTAAAATACCGTGGTACTATTTGTTTGTTTTTTAATTCTACTTAATTAAAATATTTATTTTAAAAAATTACAACAGACGTGGCATCCTTTCTCGTTTTCTTATAATAATATCTAAATAAAAAACAAAATACCATAAAAATATCAAAAACAAAACTGCTTTGCCAATATTGATTTATCTTGTAAACGCAAATCGCCCGATTTGCTGAATTCTATACTAAAAACAGCGGGCGTTCGCTCCTCTAGAGAGACGCCTGATGTAGTAAAATGCTCCGAAATGTCTTTGCAATTTTTATAACACCGGTTCACCGGTCGGTATTCCGTTTACACTTGGTAATTTGTTGGATACCCTCACGTGTGTCTGGGGGTTCCCATATCCATTATCTATTCGAGATTATCTTACTTATCAATATTTTTCTAGTGCATCTTGGCTTCCACAAGTTGCCTCTTAAGGAAGTGCTACTGGTATCAATGACCCTTTTTTTTAAATCATCCCCGCATGTTTCCTACTACCGCCACATACCGACCTTTACGCTATTATTTTATGTAGATCCGGGCAGACGAACAGGATAGAATGCAGGAATCATTAGGCCTCATACGTTCATAGCGTCTGCTCCCTTTACCGCTGGGTCGGTAATTTCCACTCTGGGCATTTGAGGTTTTTCTATCCCCCTGAAAAAACACAGCAAAACCGTACCCTTGCAACCACTTATGTTAAGAAAACAGTGGTTTGCCTTCCATACTTACGGATCCGTTTACTTTGTTTATACTATTTGATATATTATATTACTTGATATCTTAGTTTTACTATACCATTATGTTAGCTGTAATTTATGTAATAATAATATTTGAATATTTATTTTTTTATGCAATACCAGACGTACTTTCTTAGAAGTAATATTATATTTAATTAAAAGCATATACAGATATACCTTTGTACATCTAGGTGCTTAATTCTGATATAATAGTGTACAATTATTTGTATTGGGTTATCCCATGTAATTCTCAATAAATAAAATAAATAAATAAAACGTTAACAAAATCAGATATACTTAAGTAAACTGTCGACTAAGTTAAAACATAATAGCAGAAAAATATATATATATATATATATATATATATATATATATATATATATATATATATATATATATATATATATATATAATTATAATAATTATATTAACAATTTTGACGTGTTCAGCGTTTATTCATTAATAAAGCTTAAATCTTTTAATTCTTGCTTTCTATAATCATTATCGAAGTTTGTTCGCAATTATTACATTTTGCTAAGTCCATAACTTCTTTTCAAAAATGAATCTGAAACCGTCAACGAAAGCCAGGCTAGCAGCCAATTTAACACACAAAACACGCATCGGAACGAACTTGCAAGGACCGTATCCATCACCGAATTACCCATTTCTACTCTCCAGACGCTCTTAGTAATGAATCATACGGAGGAAATCAAGGGGGCTTGATTGATTGATGCGATCAAGAGCTATTTAATCTAAAATACCGACGTTGCCAAATTGGCATCTGGCTTCGGACACTGTATTTATTATTAGAATAAGAATTAAGTTGGTGCGCTTTCTTTACTACAGTCATACCTTATTCCTAATTTAACCCTAATACGGATTTTTATTATTTTACATTTTATGAAAAAAAAAAAGTCATCGATCAAATCAGGATTGGAACTCGAGATCTTCGAAACGTTAATCCGAAACCCTACCGCCGGTCTATCGATCTCACGCAAAACTTAAACGTACTTTGTGATACTCTGATGGCGCGCTACTATTTGCAATACACTTCACTTGTACTACATGCGACGCAACGGTGCACAGGCACAGAATTTATTGTTTTATTATAACTAATGAAGGTTTTGTCGAAAAACAAGGCAGTTTTTGTAACAAAACCTACAATGTTAGGTGCGTCTGTCCCGTTAGCGTTAGGTCAACCCAGGTTCCATATTCGTCGACAAAACCATTATTAAAGCCATAATAAAACAATAAATAATACAAATCTGTTGGCCAAGGAAAAGAACTGTGGCAACGTTGAAGTTTGGCGGGGTGTATACCGTTGGGCGTGCGTGGCATCTTGATTAATCATGAATCAATAATAATAATAATAATCAGCTGTTTTGTAAACACTTGGGAAAATGTCCTTTTTTTCTTGTATTTACGTATATTGATAGAAAGTAGAATAGGTTTCTTTATACGTCGCCTTATATTAAATTGAACACATCTCACACCACAAGTGACAAGACAACGAATTACGAACTGACACATACACATCATAACAAAAATGGCTACAGCTTTGTCATATCCAGGTATATTTTACTTTTTATACGCCGTCCTTAGATAGTTTTACATAATTCCCCACAAGCTGACGTAAACAAAATTGAATACATTTTAAATTGTTAGGTATCTAGTTATTTTCTTAATAGGGATGAGAAAATGTTAAAACATTTTATTTGGACAAAAAATCAGAACTAGAATAAACACGGACTTATCTTTTTAGATTTACGCAAACATGCACGGCAACTCGAAAATGAAATCGATCTCAAACTGGTTGCATTTAGTAAACTTGGAGCTGGCATCAAAACTCCTCATGCCGGAGGACATAGTGATACTGTTCCCCTCTTATCAGGAGAAGATACATTCGAAGTTATGTCCTTGGAAATAGAAGATTTATTAAATAAGGTATATTTTAATTACTGAGTGAGACCAGAATTCATTTTATGGAGAGACCATTTCCCCAATTTATGCTGTCTTTTATGCTGAATCTATATAAACGACATAAAATAAAAGTCGCATAAAATAAGAGCTGGAGATTTTGCCTATTATAAGGCAAATAAAAAAAATGATTAATTATCCTATCTCGAAATCCTTTTAAATGTGTGTTTGTGTGCAGCTTCCAGTTCGATTTTCAGATAAAAGATGGAATTTGTCCAACTGCATCTGTTATTTTTATTTTATTTTATTTTCCTCTAGTTAGTTAGTTAATTCTTTATTCAATCCATATATTACAATATAATAGTTAGACCCCAATTGGGGTATGGATCATGTCACAATGAGTCTTAAAACTAGAAATACCTACAGCTAAACAAACAATAATATTACACTAAAAACATTAAAAATCAGTCAATATTATAATTAGAGTAGTCTATAAAATTACAAGTTTCCATTTTAGTGGAGTGCCTCACGTATAGCATTAGTATCCTCAAAAACTTCTCTAAGACTATAGTATGCTCTATCCTTTAAAAATGCTTTGAGCCTATGCAGACCCTTACTAGAAGGCTGCTGCCTTAAAGATGGGGGGAGCATATTCCACACCTTAATTATGTTAAAGATCACATTTCTTTGCACAGATGTAAAATTTGGTCTTTCAGTCCTAACGTTTGTTTTAAATCTTGTATTGTAAGAATGTTGACGCATGTTATCAGAAAAAAGGGGAAAGTTATTAGTTAAAAACTTAACACATTCGAGAATATAGAGGCTGTACAGGGTGAGTATACCAGTTTCCCGGAATACCCCCCTGCAGCTGTCTCGATATCCCATGCCAAATACAATACGTATACATTTTTTTTGTAATAAAAAAATTCGATCTGATTCAACAGAATTACCCCAAAATATTAAACCATAGCTAATATGAGACTGGACATAGGCGTGATATGCTGTTAGAGATGCCTGCCACCCAACATTATTGTGAATAACGCGAAGGGCATAGCTATATCTACTGATTCCTGTTGCCAGCTGTTTAACATGGGGTTTTCAATTTACCCACTGATCCAATTTTACCCCCAAAAAAGAAACTTCTTCAGCTGATTTGATGTTTGTATTTTTATAAGTTAAAGAAAAATCGGTCTCTGATCTTGAGAAATGCATCATCTGTGATTTAGACACATTGAGGAGAAGGTTGTTTTCCACAAACCAACCCCCCAATGCATTCAAGGGCTCAGACATCTTGTCCGTGCATGCTTGCTGTTCATTCTCACTGAAAATCAGAGAAGTGTCATCAGCAAAAAGAACTGTACCACAATCAGTAACGCCAACAAGGTCATTTGTATATATGATAAAAAGCAGTGGTCCCAAGATAGATCCCTGCGGAAAACACCTCGTTTAATGATTGTGACATCAGACACTACCTTTTGACCTGAGTCGTTGGTTTCAATGACACACTGTTCATGTCCCTGAAGGTATGACATAACCAAGCCCAGCGCCACGCCCCTGATACCATATCGCTCCAGCTTGTTGCACAGAACAGTATGATCGACACTGTCAAATGCCTTGGATAAATCAAGAAATATGGCTGCGGTAAACTTGCCGTCATTAATAGAGTTTAATATTTGCTCCAAAGCTTGATAAATGGCACGAATTGTAGATTTTTTTTTACGAAAACCATTTTGCCTGCTATAAATCACACTCTCAAACACCTTACTAATGTTGGAGAGGAGCGAGATAGGCCTATAGTTGTCAAACCTGTCTGTATCACCCTTCTTATGGATTGGCTTTATTAGTGCCCTTTTCAGGAAATTCGGAAACACCCCAGTTTGCAACATTAGGTTTATTATATGAGTCAGTGGTGGAGCAATGACGTGTACAGACCTCTTAAGAATAGCAACAGGAATATCATCATGGCCTACAGATTTTTTATTTTTTAATGTTTTTATAATGTTAATGACCTCATATGATGTAACTGGCTCTAAAAATATGCTAAGTTGATTTACTTGAATTTTTGAGTAATCAATCACCTCTTTTTCTCTTGTGTCTGGACATATATTTATAAAAAAATCATTGATTGAATTTAAGAGGTCCTTTTCGGATTCATATGAGAAGTTCTTAAATAAAGACTCTTTTTTTATGTTTGGCTGATTAATTTCCTTTACCAGAGACCAGGTTGCCTTAGCTCTATTTTCGGACACTTCGATGCGCTTTTGACTTGCCAACTGTTTAGCCTTTTTAATGACTTTTTTTAGGATACCCGAGTATCTTTTATAAAAATCGTTGGTTATTTCCCCCGATATTAATTGTTGATACAATTTTCTTTGTGTTTACTTGATATCTTTATACCCATAGTTATCCATTTCTTTGAGTTTTGTATTTTATTTTTAACTTTTCTATTTGGGCATACCAGATTTAGTTTTTGGGACAAAATGTGGCTGAAAATTGTGTATGCCTGGTTGACATCGGCCACCCCCAGCACATCACCCCAATCCTCATTCTTCATCTCCTGAAAAAGCTGCTCAAGACGTGCCTTCGAAAATGATCTTGTTGTAAAAATATTTTCCCTGGATTCGATTTTTGGTAGATTTACACAAATGCTCTGAGCATAATGGTCAGAAAGAGAAGACACAATTACTGATGCCTTTTTAAATTCCTCAAAGTTAACAAATATATTATCTATACATGAGGCACTTTTTTTAGTTACCTTAGTAGGCTCAAGAATCGTTGGCTTAAAATTAAATGAACAAAAAAGGTCTAAAACTTGACTGGTGTCAGAGCCGTCATTCAAAAAGTTGACATTAAAATCACTACAATATATAGCTTTAAAATCTTTAAATTGATTATATAAAATTTGTAAAACAGAATTTAAAATTTCTAAAAATACATTAAAATCACCAAGACATGTACGATATAGACAAACAATTACAATTTTTCTTTTCCTACTGATTACAGAGCAAAAGTCTCCCTGTCCGTCTATGCTACAATCGTTAATCTTCTCCAAACTTTCAAAATCATTTATTTCTTCACTAACCAGTATACATGTTCCTCCATGCTCCATTTCTGAACGTGCATAGGAGGATATTAGTTTGAAATTAGCAATTTTAGTAAACTCAACCTCCTGTGGTTTCAGCCAATGTTCCGTTAAGCACAAAACATCCTGTTTTTCATCCAATGTATTCATAAACAGCTCGATTTCACTTGTTTTATTTCGAAGAGACTGAATATTTTGGTGGATTATGTTCAGGGTATCATTAACATGCAGAGTTGATGAGTCTGGTGGCAGTGCATCAAAGCTAACTGGTTTAAATTGAGGATATGTGTTTTCTCCCTCTGCAATAACATCTATAAAAAAGGTGTTGAGTCATCGTGAGCTTCCAGTGTAGTATCTCTGTTTATTGCACTGCAATATTTTTTGATATGATTGTGCAACAAATCTGCTAAGTCTGATCCAAAGCGATGTGCATAGTTACATTCCAGTATCTTGCTCAAATCAATATTATTTGCTTGAAATGCTTTATAAATAGATAAGTTACTGTTGTAGATAACACTATGATTTCGAGCAGTATAGGGACTTGTCATAACTAGTGCATTTGTATTATCACAAGCTAAAATAAATTTGTCTAAGACAAGTTTTGGCGAACATGCTCCATTTAACCACAAAACAACAAAATCACGCTTAGTAAAGTCTGACGCCAAAGACGACACGGTTTTTACCAGTTCATGAGATGCACACCCAGGCTTAAGAAAACATTGAAGATTAAAGTTCTGGCCTAACTTGTTACGTAGATGTTTAAGAAATTCTCTGCTACATTTCCCACCAACAAACAAAACTCTAGGGCGAGTGTCGTACGGTTTATCCCATATCACCAAGGAGGTATTATCGGTTGGTGTGAAGGGTTGCACATTTGAACATGAAGATTCTAGTTTTTCAATTTTACCCTGTAATTCTTTGATTTCACAACAATAATAATGTTTTTCACTTTCTAAAACTTTTATGGATGTTAACATACACTCAGAGGTCTTTTGAAGTTCTTCCATTTCAATTTCATTTGAAGATTGCTCCTTTTGAATATTGAATAATTTAAGCTTCAATTCTTCAACTTCTGTGAAGTAAACCCCATTATTTTTCTCTAAAGACTCTATTGTGATAACCATACTTTTGTTCAAGGCATTTAATTCCTTAATTCTATCTTCCAAGATTTGCTTCGATTCCTTGGCTGATGCTAATGCAGCAGTCATATGTTCTTCTCTGCTTCTCATTTCCTTAAGTTCCTCTTGCAATGCCACATTACTTTGATTTAGCTTCTCTAACTGTGAAGCAAATGATTTTTCGGCATCAGAAACCTCTTCTTCAAAAACTCTACTGTTCCGTTTGAGCCTTTCCAAGTATCTATCCTTGCCTGCAATTTCCCTCTGAAGAGATTCTATTTGATTTTTAAAAGCTGCATATTCATCATCCCGTTTATTAAAATTTCTCTGACACACTGTAGAGCATAAAATTCTATATCCACCCAGTTTGATAATTTGTTGACATCTGTCCATACAGCTTGGATGAAATATGCTGTTGCATTCTATACAGCAAAAATTTGTGAAATCTTTATTTCTACAACATTTAAAGGACCTTTCCATTATAATATATTGTACACTGCACTGCTCCCCTACTCAGTTCAGAAAGTCAGTATCTCCAAAACAAAAGCAGCAGAAAGTCGACCAATAAATAATCTATATATGTTGCTATTTCTTACAATATAAAATAAATCATATTAAAAACTCTAAATCCGGACCTGTTTACTTATTTTGGACCAGAATAGGAATCCCCATAAACACTAAACCCAGATAAAAAAGGGGAATTCCCTTAACAGGTGGATTTCACACAATATGATAAATAATAATAAAAATAAATCATTTTAGTAGACTCTTATCAGCTAATTTGCATATTTAAAAGATAGCATTGCAGCATTGTAAATATTCCGATTTTTTTCCTCAATATACAGTTTATATAACAGTTTATGTTTTGTTTTCATTTTCGTCGTAAAAATTTTTCGCAAATTATATGTTTCTAAGCTAAAATTGTTGGTGATTTCTGTGAGAATAGTTTTCTAAAGGGCTAAAGTCGGCCGTGGATTGGAGGCAACGATAGAGACTGTGAATTTTTCGGCAAAAATACGTAATTGATTGTTTACTATATTCTATTATATATAGTTGCGAAGTAAAGTTTCCAATCCAGTTTTGATGCAGTGCTTTTGTGATTGCTTCATCTTTGGACCTTATATTGTGTGTTTCGCACAGTGGCTTTAAGAAAATTCTCCAATTCTCGTTTTTAACCTCAAAATGTCTGGCACATGCTTTAAGTGCAAACAATTGTGTATTTTTAGAGAACCAACCAAAAGCTCTAATGACATCTTCGGATTTCCCTGCGACTACTGTAAAAGGGTCATGTGCAGAAAATGCTCAGAAGTTAGCTCTACCGAGATTAGAACCTTGACCTTATCCAATCGGATATTACCCTATATATGCAAGGATTGTGTACCGAGGCTTCAGGAGATGTTTGGCCTTGCTACTCGGGTTTCCTCCCTGCAAGCTGAAGTGGCCGAAATTAAATCCAATATCCATCCAATTCTGGAACTCGTTAATGAAGTAAGGGGACTCAAAGAGGACTTAAAGGAGATGAATATCAATTTTGATTCAGCACTCAATCTTATTAAAGCTGAACTATCTTCTATTAAAAACGGGCCAAAATGTGTTGACAACCAAAACATACCAGTCGTAAACCATAACCACATGAGCTCGGAAGATGATGTAATTAATGAAATGTCAGAACGTCAAAAAAGATCATGTAATTTAATGATCTTTAACTTGCCAGAAACGAGCGAACAGGAAGATCAAGATGCAGCTGAGTCACTTATTTCTAATCTAGTAAATCATAACATACAACTAAAAAGCGTTTCTCGTATAGGAAGGGGTAATAAAAATGGCTATCGGTCATTACGAGTTGTATTACATAATGCTGATGATGTTCATAAGGTAATGAAAAATAAAAAGAACCTTGATAGATCAAAAAAGGTTTTCCTAGATAATGACCTAACTTCTCAACAACGCCAGCACCTAAACAGTCTTAAAACTGAGGTAAAGACAAGAAAGCAGAATGGGGAAAAAGATCTAATTCTAAAATATTTTAATGGCATACCCAGAATAGTGTCAAAAAACTAGCAAATTCCTTTACCAATATGCTGTTTTATTTTCAAAATGTTAGAGGACTTCGAACCAAATTGGGTTCCTTGCTTATTAATGCTTCCTACTCACAATATAGTGTTATTGTTTTCAATGAGACTTGGTTGACCAGTGACATTTCCAGTGGGGAGTTACATATGTATGACTATAATGTGTATAGAAAAGACAGATCCAGTGAGACTAGTGTGCACTCAAGAGGGGGTGGTGTCCTTATTGCAGTGCATAAGAGCATCAAAAGCTCCCAACTTGTGTCTGACCCCCATATGGAGCATCTCTTTGTCTTGGTTGGCTCGGGTGATCATCAAACTATTGTCGGTACTGGATATTTTCCTCCCAGGGCCGCTATTGAGTGTTATATGGCTTTCAGTGAATCTATAGATAGACTGAGTGATGATCTTCCCAACTGCAAACTATGCATACTTGGTGATTTCAACTTACCCCACGGTTTTTGATCAAGTGAAGAACTGAGCTCTATTGCTACAGTACAACCTGGCGCATCACCAAACGAGGTTGGAGCCTTGGAGGTTGTGTCGATCATGTGCTCCCATCATAACCTATTCCAGGTAAATACCATTGAGAATGAAACCACTTCTATGTTAGACCTAGTCTTCTCAGAAGATCAAAGCCTGAATGTTCATTTGGCTGAGGAGGAAATAATACAACCTGACAGATACCATCCACCCTTATCCTTTATGCTTGAAACATCTATGTGCAGGAGGAAACATGAAATTGTGGGTCAGGGTTTTTATAGAGACTTTCATGCAGTAGATTTTAATGCGGTTTCCTTGTTTCTTTCAAACTTCAACTGGGATGCCTTGTTTCTGAACAGGTCTGTTAATGAAATGATCAATATTTTTTATGAAATAATATATCTATGTATTGATAGTATTGTACCATTGAAAAAGTATTCTACTAAAAAATTTCCAGTTTGGTTTTCCACTGAGTTGAAGGCCATTATAATTGAGAAAAAAAAATTACATAAGCAGTATATTAACACAAAATTGTATTCTGATTATGTCAAATTTTGTAATGTTAGGGCTAAGTGTAAAACTTTAAAGAGACAATGTTATAGTGACTATGTGTATATTACAGAATTATCCCTGACGACTAACTTGAAGAACTTTTGGAGGTTTGTGCGCTCCAGAAATTCTAATTTTCAGATTCCTAATGTGTTGTCTTACAGGGATACTGTTGGCTCTTCTGGTGAGGCTATTGTCGATTTGTTTGCCGATTACTTTTCGGAAATGTACAACAGCAAATCATGTGATATTCCTGATGATGTAACTCTTAATAGTCTTCATATGTCCCACTTAAAAGTGTCCTTGTCTGATATATATACTGAATTATCCGGGCTGGATGTGAGCAAGGGTCCTGGCCCTGATGGTTTACCACCAATTTTCCTGAGACAGTGCAGTTTTCTGTTGGCTCGACCCCTTTTCATTATATTTAACTTATCCTTGGATACTGGTGTATTTCCCAGTTACTGGAAGACTAGTTTTATAACACCTATTCCTAAGACCGGAGACAATGCACAGATACAAAATTATAGACCCATTAGTATTCTGAGCACGATTCCCAAGATGTTTGAGAGGCTTGTGTGTGAGGTCTTGACATATTTTCTTTGGGGTCAGCTCATTGGCGAACAGTTTGGTTTCAGTGTGGGACGATCAACAGAGTTGAATGTTCTTTCATTCACAGACTTCCTGTCCGAGTCCTTGGAGGAGGGGTATCGGGTGCATGCTTTGTATACCGACTTCTCCAAGGCCTTTGATAGAGTACATCATATGCTCTTAGTGCATAAACTAAAGACGGCTGGAATTACGGGCTCTCTATTGAAGTGGCTCGAATCTGATTTGACCGGTCGTACACAGGTTGTTAGAGTCCTTAGCTTCAAGTCAGGTGACAAATTTGATTGTTATTGGATGCGGTTATCACACACATAGACCTGTTCTTAATAATATTTTACAGGACCAAAACGGATTTGTTAGAAAATATTTACATAATAAAAGTATTCCATTTGTTCCAGCTATTTTTACCAGCAGAAAGGGCATTATGGACTATGAAACTAAAAAGGAGTTTATAACATTTCTGGTAAGACATTATATTGAAACATCGACAGAATCGGTAAATTTTCGACTTCACGAAGTACAGGACAACCCACGATAAAATACGATATGATGTCCACACTATCCTACTACCAAAACGTTGGTGGACTTCGAACTAAAATAGTTGAACTTTCCAATTCAGTTAGATCAGCAAACTACGATTTTATATTGCTCTGTGAAACGTGGCTTTCATCGCATATAAATAGTGAAGAATTGTTCAATTTGGATTATACAGTGTATCGATCAGATAGGCAGTATGAGGTCCTGAACTGTACAAGGGGTGGTGGTACACTAATAGCAGTTAAATCGGTTTTTGACTCGACTTTACTGGCATCGTCAAACGATGCAACTTATGACGATTTGTGGGTCCTGGTAAAAACAGGTAATGAAACTCTAATTGTTGGATGTGTCTATTTTCCTCCCAACTCCATCAGCAAGTCATATGAGACATTTATCAAAACTTTGGAAGCTCATAGAAACAGATATAAATATGCCAAGTTTCTTATTACAGGGGACTATAACTTATCTAGAGTCAACTGGATCAGCGAGGATGGTATTATGGTTCCGTCGCAACTATCGTCACCTGCAGCAGATATATTAATCAGCGGAATGTTTCTTAATGAACTACACCAAATTAACCACCTTCCAAACGAGTTCGGCAAGTTTCTGGACCTTATGTTTTGTAATGAAATATCAGATGTTACAGTTCAAATAGCTACAGTGCCACTTTCTAAAGTCGTACAGCATCACTTGCCTCTTGAAATCAGTCTTCCCTTAACCAATCCTGTTTTTGAACCTGACGACGATATTCTGTATAACTTTTACAAGGCAGACTATCAAAAATTGACTGACTATTGAGTAGAGAGTATTGACTGGAGATGGTTAGATGAGTATACTTCAAACGTTGACTACGTGGTACAACAACTCTATGACGTTCTACGCTCGGGCATTGAGAAGTATGTACCCAAAATACGCAGGAAGCGAAAAAAATATCCAGTTTGGTACACTAAAGAAACAAAGAATGTAATAAACAAAAAGAACAAAGCTTACAATAAATATAAACGTTCCAAGTGTCAGGACGATTATGTTGAGTATTCTAACCTTCGGAAAGAATCAAAATATTTAATAGATCTGAGTTACCTGCTTTATGTTACAAACACTGAAAATATGATCCCGAAAAATATTAAACACTTTTGGTCTTATGTAAATTCCCTGAAGAAAAGCAACGGTGTTCCTAAAACAATGGAATTTAACCAAGAAGTTCTACAGTCGCCTGAACAAATTGCCAACGCTTTTGCAGATCATTTCGAGAACTGTTACAAGGATCACCCAGACGTGCAACTTGATGAACAACTGTCAGAATGTAACTCCTTAAACCACCACACCTTTACATTTGATGAGGTTTTGAAGAGATTGAATGATTTGGATGTGGGAAAGAGCACTGGTGCTGATGGATTACCAGCAGTGCTTCTCAAGAGCTGTGGTGTTTCTCTTGCAGCCCCCCTGTGCCGAATTTTTCAAATATCCTTTGATTGTGGCTTCTTTCCCACTCGATGGAAGAATTCCTGGCTTGTTGCTATTTATAAATCGGGTTCTAAGAGGCATATTCAAATCAAATCAAATCAAATCAAATCAATTTTATTAATGTATAAATTATAAAAAATTTTACATACGTCAAATCACAGTTACAGGTAAGAAATACATTGTATATAAAGAACATTATGACATTCATGAAGAAATACGATATACAGCACATTCAGGATATTCCTCAAGATACAGTTAATCACATACACTTAGAACATTAAGTAAACAGTTACCAAACATTTAATTTAAAATTCATATAAAATATTGTCATTGACAAACTCTGCAATAGAGTAATATGCTTTTTTTATTAAAAATTTTTTTATCACTCCTATGTATTTTTTTTCATTTAACTGGCGTACACTGACAGGAAATTTATTCAGAAAGAGTGGGGCAAAATACGATGTTCCGACTCTTGATTTTTTAAGTCTTAGGAATTCCATATCAAGTTGTTCGGACTGTCTAGTATTATGGTTATGCAGATCGCCTCGGAGTGACCATAAGGTCAGGTTCCTTCTGGCAAAGATTAGGCAGGATAGTATAAACTGGCAAGGCACCGTGAGTATACCCATTTGTTTGAAAAGCTCTCTAACGTCCGCTCGGTAGGCTAGGCCGTGCATTACTCTCAAGGCCCTCCTCTGGAGACGAAAAATTCTCTCACTGTGTGTAGAGTGCCCCCACGCTAGGGTTGCATATGTGCTAGTCGAGTGGAAGAGAGCATGGTATGTCATGGTAACAATGTGGTCCTCCACTCCTGATCTCAGGCTTCGAAGAACGTAAATTATTTTGGAGAGCTTTTTGGCTATTTCATCCACATGCTTCTCAAATGTCAGGCGAGGGTCCAGGTAGACCCCCAGGAAGCGAACACTCTCAGGGTTTCGAAATTTATGGTCACGCAGGCTGAATATGATATTTTCAGTCTTATCCTTATTTAATAGGAGTTCATTTGCATTAAACCATTCACTGAGACGCTCAGCGTCCCCCCATGCCCGTCATCAGTTCCTCGTAATTATTGCTCACAGTAAGTGCGTTTGTATCATCTGCAAACAAAATTAATTTGTCTGCAGCTACATCGATATCATTGATGTAGATTAGGAAAAGCAATGGAGCAAGTACAGAACCCTGGGGGACACCCCTAGTAATCCCACCTGTTTCCGATAGCAACCCTCCAACTGATGTTCTTTGTAGTCTGCCTGTGAGGTAGCTCGACAACAATCTGATGCTGGAGTCTGAAATATGGTAATACTTTAGTTTGGTGATGAGGATCTCATGCGATATACAATCGAAGGCCTTTGATAAATCACAAAAGGTGGCGCCTACAAAGTCTCCACCCTCAAAGCCCTCAACCACATACCTCACAAGATCACATACCGCCTGTGTTGTTGAGCTATTTTTTCTGAAACCAAATTGAGAACTGGAGAAGAGCCTCATACTTTCAAAGTAGGCATATAGTTGGTCTTTAAGTAGGTGTTCAAAAATTTTAGATATGCAAGGTATTATTGTTATTGGCCGGTAATTGTTGGGATCATTTTTGTCTCCTTTTTTGAAAATAGGAATTACTTTTGATGTTTTAAATTCTGATGGATATATTCCTTCTTTTAAGCAAATGTTAAAGAGATTTGTAATGGGCTGGATAAGAACGTTTTTTATTTTTTTCAACAAAAACATATTCATGCCATATATGTCCTTGCTTTTTTTGGGCTTTATTTGATTGATTGACTCTCTTACCTCATTAAAGGTGACCTCGCGGAAGTGGAAGCAACCCATTGGGGGGCATACGGCGTATGACTCTCCACGGGCTCTTATGTAGTGTTCGAAGTCTCTTTTGGGTGGCCCTACCTGACTCACTATGTTATTTGCAATATTTACAAAAAAGGTATTGAATTCCTCAGCTTCAATAGGTGGATCATCTGTCTGATTTCTCATCCTGCCTCTGCCACCAAGTTCATTAATGACATCCCATGATGCCCTCATGGGATTGTCAGCATTTGCAATATATGCAGAGTTTGCTGTTTTTTTAGCCCGGACGATGGCATGCCTGTAATGTTTTTTGGCAGCTCTTAATTCTTCAGCAATGAGCCCACTGCCAGAGTTTATATACAGTTCGTTAAGTATCCTAACATTCTCACGCATTTCTCTCATAGACTCATTAAACCAATTTACTTTTGTGTCTTTATGATATTTCATTTTTTTGACAGGGAAGGACTCATTCATACTCGCTCTCATTACATTCATAAAAGATTCACACTTCATACCAGCATCACAGTCAGACCGTAAAAAGTTCCAGTCTGTGGATTCTAAGAGTTGATACATCGTATTTATGCCACTTTGAGTAATTGGTTGATGGTAGGTTGTAGTGTTACCATTCATGTTTTTATTCAAACCAGTGTCAGTGCTTACCTCGAGAGTTATCTGTATGGCTCTATGGTCAGACATCACAAGGTCTGCTACACCCGCATCACAATTCAAAATATCGTCAAAGTTTAAATATATTGTCTATGCATGCATTTAGCCTTGTATTGTCAAATATTTTTTGCTTAAGATTATAAGAGTGAAGTAAATCTAAGAATAAACATTTATTGTTTGAAAGACTATTTAGATTTATGTTAAAGTCCCCATTTATTATGATATAGTGGGACTTTTTAGATAAAATGTTCAAAATACTATTTAGAATGTCCATAAATACCTCAATGTTCCCATTTGGGGGTCTATATACAGTAACAATCAGAATATTGTACAGTTTTATTTCAATTGCCGATATTTCACAGTTTGTTTCAAAAGACATATTTACAATTTCAGACATTTCTGTGCACATAATTCCCTGTTTTGCTAGGATGAGGGTCCCTCCACGTAATTTATTGTTCCTGCAGAAATGGCTAACTACTGAATACCCCTGGATATTAAGACAATCTATTTCTTCTTTCTTCAGAAAGTGTTCACTAATGCATATTATGTCATAATTGGTTTTGTCTTGGAGCAGGGCTGCTTCAAGTTCAACCAATTTATTTCTGAGTGAGCACATATTTTGATGGACTACTGTTAAGTTTGTAGAGCTGCCTACCTTTTGTTGAGAAGATGAGGCCGGTTCATGCGTAAAAAACGATTTATGCTTATTCCCTCTCCCCATAGGTTTGGTGTCATAACAGCTTCAAGTGACTCAGCAGGTATTTCCAGTTTGAAAGAGCTGACATATTGTTCCCTTCTCGTTCTCATTTTTTCACATTTACTCTCTATATTTACACTTTGTTTGATGTAATTCTCAATTTCATTTGGTTTGGTGCCCACTTCAAACCCAGTAATAAACAGATTAATTCTTCTTTTAGCTACCTGAAATTGAAAATTATAGGGGTGTTAGCTTATTGCCAACTATATCCAAAGTTTTTGAATCCATTTTGACCGATGAGATTTTTCAAACCTTTAAGCACCATATATCACCAGATCAGCATGGATTCTTTAAAGGCAGATCAACGGCAACAAATCTGGGAGTGTTTCAGGACTATCTCGTGGACAGTGTGGAGAATGGCTCTCAAGTAGATGTGATTTACATGGACTTGGCAAAAGCATTCGATAGTGTAAACCATAGGTTGCTACTCAAGAAGCTGAAGGCGATAGGTATCTCTGGGTCCTATTTAAAGTGGATTGAATCGTACCTTACTAACCGTACTCAGGCCGTCAAAATCGGAAGTGTGGTGTCTCGCGAAATTAAAGTAAAATCTGGGGTCCCGCAAGGCTCCCATTTGGGTCCAGTATTGTTTGTTCTTTTTATTAATAATGTGACATCTGTTTTCGAAAAGTGTAAATGTCTATTGTATGCCGATGATCTTAAATTATTTTATGCAGTTAGTTGTTTAGAGGACTGTAACAAAATTCAGAATGACATTTTAAACTTCAGCCATTGGTGTGATTTGAAATGTTTGGAAATCAATGTTCCTAAATGTAAATTAGTGAGGTATCATAAACGTACAGCACCTATTGTATTTCAATATCACATTAAAAATATTATATTGGATTCTGTAAATAGTTTTAATGATTTAGGTGTAATTTTTAGTGAAGACTTAACTTTTAATAAACATATAGATTCTATAATTTTAAAAGCGTCAAGAATGTTGGGTTTTTTAAAACGGACTTGTTCAAAAATATGTGATATATCAGCTATAAAGTTAGTGTATAATTGTATCGTCCTTAGTATTTTAGAGTACAATAGTGTAATATGGAGTCCTTTTTACAATTGTCATGTTAATCGTTTAGAGCGGGTACAGAATGTGTTTGTGAAGTATTTATTATATAAGCTTAGGTTTCCATATAAAGATATACCCTACCATACTCGTATTCAATTAGTTGGTATTAAGAGTCTTCAACATCGTAGAGAAAATGCATTGGTCTTATTTTTGCATAAGTTACTTCATGGACAAATTGATTGTGGGAATTGGTTAGGTCAAATTTTATTCCGAACACCACATAGAGTTACTAGATCTAGGGAATTATTTCATATTGCATTTCATAGAACAATATATAGGTCTCAACGTTTCTCAGACAGACTAATGAGAAATTATAATCACAGCTTTAGTGACTTTGATTTGTATCGTTATAGCTTTTTAGTTTTTAAGAATAAAATTAAATGTAGACAGTAGTGTTAGTGTCCATATTATTATGTTTGCACTTGAATAAATTTGTAGTTGTTTGTAGTTTATACTAGTTGGAGCAATTTACAGCTCTGTAAGTATTTGACATAAATAAATAAATAAATAAATAAATAAGTCACGTGAGATACCTGTATTGTCTGGTGTTCCACAGGGTTCACATCTGGGGCCCCTGCTGTTTAACCTTTTCATAAATGATATCTCAACCTGTTTCCATCACAGCCAATTTCTACTCTTTGCTGATGACTTAAAATTCTTCCTTAGAGTGTCATCAGTGGATGATTGCCATAGGCTTCAGTCAGATTTAAATAGACTGGTCAGTTGGTGTGGTGCAAACGGTATTGACTTGAATGTTGGAAAGTGCTTTTCAATGTGTTTCAGAAGGTGTAGAGAGCCTTTAGACCACACTTACAGAATTGGCAATGTCATGCTGGAGTCTGTCTCCGAGATCAGAGACTTGGGGGTAATGCTTGATAGTGGTCTAAGCTTTGTTCCGCACATTTTAAGTATAGTGCGAAAGTCATTTCAGATGCTTGGATTTGTTAAAAGGTGCTCAAAGGATTTTCAAAATATAGCTTCCATGCGACAGCTATATTGCTCACTTGTGCGTCCTCATCTTGAATACAGCTCTTGTGTCTGGTCCCCTTACTATAACGAACATATTAATAGGATTGAGGGAGTGCAACATAAATTTCTTCGATATGTAGCCTTTAAGCAGACTGGTCTACCAATTAATTACCAGGACAGGATTGACTACCGTCATATGGAGTCAACCTTAAATTTGGACAATCTAGAAACTCGCCGCAAGTTTAGAGATCTTAAAATGTTTCATAGCATTCTACACTCTCAGAGCTCCTGTCCTAGACTTCTTAGTAAGATAGGCCTCCACGTCCAACCAAGGCAAACTAGACAGGCGGTTTCCTTCCACAATTCAACACATCGCACAAACTATGGCCATAATTCTTTTCTGGCAAGATCTGTTAGATTGGCTAACCAATATTCCCATCTTATTGACTGCTTTGAGGGGCGTGCAAGCTTTGCCAGGAGCGTGGAGTCTTGTGTTGCATAAGGTTGTTCCTTATTAATGTTACCTTTGTTCTGTTAACTATTTTGCAACTTAGCTGTGTTGAGTCTTGGTTAGGGTTGGGTTACTTAATTAGTTATTAGTTATTAGTTTTAATTGTTTTTCTTGTTAATATATTTTGTTCTATTGTAATATTGGGTTATGCCCGTTGATAAATAAATAAATAAATAAATAAATAAATATTTCTTTCAGTGATTAAAATTTAAAACTACGTTTTCAGACCTATTTTCTTAATTTATGAGATTATTTGTGATTCAAGGTTCTTGACTTTTCAAAAAATATGTATAGTTTTTCCACAGCAACAGAATGGTATCAAACACATGTATTATTCACAAACAAAGCCACTGAAAAAAGACACAAAATG
Source organism: Kuschelorhynchus macadamiae (assembly GCA_030620095.1). Taxonomy (NCBI): domain Eukaryota; kingdom Metazoa; phylum Arthropoda; class Insecta; order Coleoptera; family Curculionidae; genus Kuschelorhynchus; species Kuschelorhynchus macadamiae. The sequence goes on along the minus strand of JAUTXW010000419.1, from coordinate 1,896,827 downwards.
AATGGTCTAATGGTATTCACGTAATTTAACTATTGTTATTTTTATTTTGTTACTTGCTTATATAAATTTACCTTTAGTCAGAAGAAACAAACATTTTTTTAGTCATCAAGCAGTGAATGATTGAATGACTAAAGCTTGGTTCATATAGCAAAATGTAGTATTAGCAATACCTTTAGTCAGCATTTCAATTGGTTTATTAAAGTCACATGATTAAAAACAACTAATAAAAGGGCAAGTTCTTATTACTAAAGATAAAAATAATACTAAATGAACCAATATTTAGATGTGCAGACATTTTTTTCTCCCTAGATTAGTGCTTTCACTACCTACCTCTTTGACTGATGCAGTAGGGGGTGGTTGGTGATTTTGTGATCAAGTCAAAGTATCATTAAAAGCTGTCATTTATTTGAACTCAATAATGAAATATTAGCAATGTAAATACCTAAATAAAGACTCAGTTATCAAGTCAATCTATCCTCAAAAGCTGTTATGTATTTGAAACCAATAATGAAATATTAACATTGTAAATATCTAAATTAAGAATGTATAAAAACTATAGGTAACTTATAACTTCCCCTAATGACCAGTCTCCAGAATAAGGTAGCAATACTTTCTTGATAATAATGAATAAAAAAAGGAGACTTGCTTAATAAACTATCTTCACATTACCTTTGCCAAAAAATGTACTCAACTTAAGTTTGGGAAGGAAAAAAACAAGTTAGCATGAAGAAATGTGTAATGTTTTGTTGTTTGATTTAAATTTTAATAAGGGCATATAACAACATTTTAAGTGACATAAGTTAAAATTGACATATTTTATTGTGTAAAATAGTTTTATGTTGTTCCATTAATATCTCTAAGATCACATCAAAGTCAAAATCTTTTTAGGTAATCAAAAAATTGTGGAACAAAAAAACACAGTTGAATGAGGTTAGAATAGAACAGTCTTGTTAACAAAAACAAAGTAAGCTATGTACAAACTACTAAACATTTTATAAACATCAAAAACTGCTTTGTAAAATTTATTTACCTACACAGTAAGATACTATCTCCAAGTGAATAGTAAAAATACCCTTCTTAAATGTTTTAAACTTAGTTTCTACCTTCAGATGGTTAGGCCTTCTTCGAGTAGCAGTTAGATCATGAATTGGGCTATTCAGGCCCATATACCTGGTGTTAAACTGATGTTGAGTCTCAAATTGAGAAAACTTGTTTCTATTTTTTTAAATGAAGACTAGGCACTTATATGTACATAAAGAGTAAGAATTTATGTAGCTTTAAATTTCTCCATTAGCCATCCATCATTTTTAGCAATAAGTAAAATCATATATTTCAGGTAAAAACAATAAAATTGGTTACATGCTTTGTTATAAAATGCATTACAATCTATAAGCCTGCTTGGCAACAACTAGGTACTAAATAAAATTGTGTTTAAATATATATTGCATAGATTATAATTAAATATAGTTTACAATTTGTTTTTCATTTCTAGTTTCAATATATTATCACTTATAACATAGTTTGGGTGTCATTCAATTATTAATTCTTTATAACATATTTGCAAAAGATGAATGAAAAAAAAAAAACCAATTCCCAGTAGTTCCGACTTCTGAAAATCTATAATACTTTTGGGTAAAGTTTCGTAACACTGACTAATGATATCACTATTATTTTATGTAAAGGTCATATTTTCTGAAATCTTAGATGAGATGGCTCAGTATTAATGAAAATATAGAAATACTAAAGTTCTCACAACATTAAAACCATATACCTACTTTTTTTTCATAAATAAATACTCCTAATATTCATTATAATAGGCATAGTAGAGTTTAATCTTGTAAAAATATCAGCATTGAAATTTTCAAACAATCTTACATTTACATTTGCATGTATACTTAATTGAAAATTATACATTTCTCTGGCAGTACATGTGACATCTTTAAAATATTGATTACAGAGTTTTGGATAAATTAGAATGGTTTTCAAGTTACAGGGGTAAAGGTGTGGGGTAGTAATCTTAGTAATAAAATTAAAGGGAAGTGTGGCTTCACCTTAGCATATTACAGTTGTGCAGACTACAGATTATATGCTACTTCATTTTTTTGTATATATATATATATATATATATATATATATATATATATATATATATATATATATATATATATATATATATATATATATATATATATATATATATATATATATATATATATATATATATATATATATATATATATATATATATATATATATATATATATATATATATATATATATATATATATATATGTATATATGTATATATGTATACATGTATACATATATATATATATATATATATATATATATATATATATATGTACATATATATATATATATATATATATATATATATATATATATATATATATATATATATATATATATATATATATATTTATATATATATATATATATATAAGTTAGTTTTGGTCAGCTTGTATATTATTTTTAATCTTTAATTAGCAAAAATATTGAAACATTAGCATGTACAATAAAACCCCCATTATCTGGCTCCAATGGGACCAGATCAGTCAGGGTTAAGTGAAAAACCATGGATAACTGAAACACATATTTATTTTGAGTAATATATCTAAAATAAAAACTAAAAATTTGATATTTTTACATATAAAGGGAAGTAAAAAAATTGCACCAACAAACATTAATTAAAATATCAGTAATTCATGTAACCATTTTATGTAGCTGGTGGTCCAATATGTATAAAAAACCTTTTTTCTTATTATTGTAAGAATAAAAAACTTTTTTTAATAGTTGACTCAAGTTAATGAAAGATTAGCTGAACAACCTGTTTCTGGTGCTGCAATGCTTCACACAATCCAGAGACACAGGGAAATTTTGGCTGATTTGTCTAGAGATTTCCGAAAGACAAATTCTCAACATGAGAGCAGAAGAGAGAGGGAAGACCTGCTGAGAGGCTCGAGTGATAATAATTTCCGAACTGATGGAATCAATAATAGGAGGGATATATACCTGAAAGAAAATCAACATGTTCACAAGTAAGCTTTTTTTATGTGGTTTAATTCAGTCTATAAATAATCAATAAATAAATAAATAAAAATTTTAAATGTTACAAAATATACAATATACAAAGGGCAGCTGAAAATGTAAAACAAGTAACATTTTTATTATTTATTAAAAAAAATTATATTAAGTAGGAAATAATTATGAATCTACCAACATTGAATTAAAGCAAAATTTTATAAACAACCATTACATTTTTTCAAAGCCCTTGTAAATTTTGGTAAATTTTTTAAAACAAGTCAATATGGCTTGTTAGGACATTGGCATACATACGCATTTTGTCTAGCAGTAGTGGAACTTGGTCTGAAATAGTTGCTCCTGTCTTGTTGATCTGATGATGACAGGCTAAATAGATTACACAAGTTTCCTTCTTCTCTGAATCTTTTCCAACAGATCTAGGTATATGACATTTGTTGTATGATGATCACACAGAGAAACTATTCTCAAGTCTAAATCGTTCCAAGACACCTCTTAGAGCATACCTATTACTGAAATCTCGAAGAGACCTTAAAATAAAGCCTAATAGTTTCCATTGTCTTATTGGTGACATTACAAAACCTTCGATGAAGATATGGGCTACCACAGGTGACAGCAGACCCCATGGCTAATCCTGGGTTTGTTTATAAAAAGTTCCTTGAAAAACAAAATAAATTGATGTGAGACATGTTTCAGTCAGATCTGAAAGTTAGTTATCAAGATTGTTATGGTGAAATAGGTCTGATATTATGAAATTGATTCATTAATAGGCACATTCGTATATAGCAATTCTACATCAAAACTGACTAAGATATCTTTTGGATCTAACTGGATTGCTTTTATTTTTTCTACAAAATGTGTAGAGTGTCTAATATATTTATGTGTTTTTTTTGCCTGTAAAATTATCAAGAATATTAGAAAGATATTTACTAATTTTGTAAGTGGATGATCCTATTGAACTAATGGTAGGTCATAGTGATACATTACCCTTGTGTATTTTAGGTAAACTATAGAACCACAGGATCCTTGACTTGCTTGGTCTTATGTCTTCTTCTCCTTTGGTGGCAGGTTGGATGCATTTATAAGGTTGGTTATCCGTCGCTCAATTTTGTTTGTTAGGTCTGCTTGGTTTTTCTCTGTAGGTGCTGACTTTCAAAAGTAGGTGTATTTTATCCACATACTCAGTTTTATCCATGACTACAGTGGCATTTCTCTTGTCCGCTGGAAGGACCAAAATGTTTGTTTGACTTAGGTGGCTTAGAATTTTTGATGACCTTCGCTGTGTCATACCATATTATGTCAGCTTCTTCTGCTGGAAATCTTCTGATGGTCACTTTGACGAACGACACTATGTCTTTTAAGGGTATGTTCCTTGGTGTAATGGAAAAGTTTTGGCGATGACAGATTCTTCTGCTTCAGTAAGACTTTGAAAGACAGGTTTATTATGATGTTCTGTGGCGGTTCACTGGTATTTGGTTGTCCACAAAACCTTGGAACTTTTTCTGCTGCTTAATGTTAACTGCTTGATGTATTCTTTCAGCTTGTGCATTGGTAATTTTATCATGAGTTTTCAATATTTTATGTTGAAATATAAAAACTAATTTTAAATGAATATCTAATAACTTATGAGCATTTATATCCAAATCATAAAGAGTTCCTTTTATCCTTCTTCTTGCCAATGCCATGCTGGCTTGTTTATAGATGTTCCTTGCACTTCTTGATGTTATGTGTTGTTTCATCTGTAGAGATTTTGGTACTATATCGTCATGTGGGCATCTAAGAAGAAATGTTAGTTGGTAGAGTAACCTCTTCTTGTTGTTTTTTAGATCGCTAAAGGTTTTGGCTTTCTTCTTGATTTCCTCCCCATAGAGGTTAGCTGTGGTGTATTAACACCACATAAGCTTAATACTCTCATGAAAATTAACGATGACTAAAAAAAATGTAATTGTGTTAAAGTCTTATAAAATAATTTATACTTTTAAACATTTGCTTGGGTTATTAGCTCTTGAGGGGCATTGTCCCCCCTCCCTATATTTTTGCCTTCGATTGCACGAGGCATCTTCAGGGATGTTTATATCACGAGATCGGAACATCTGCTTGGAGAGATTCTTTTGAATAGGCTTGATAATTGTTAATTAACTTTTCAGTCCCCACACACATTTACAAATTTTAAGGAATAATTTGTATATATTTTTTTGCACTACTTATTTGTATAAATTTTGAGCCACCAATATATATATATATATATATATATATATATATATATATATATATATATATATATATATATGCTTTAAGGTAGGAAAAGATTATTTACAAAATTTTGTTTCGATCTAGAAATCATTACAAAAATAAATCACTTATCATACACGATCCAAGGATTGATGAAGTCTGTACTGACGTTTCCAGCCCTGTATATGTGAGTCGGTTTTCCTTTTTTCTTTCTTATTTTACGCAATTCCGCATGTAAAATATTCCAGAGTCAATCCCCTATTCAGATCTCTGGGTGAGTGGTATACTTGTAGCGCTCCACCATTGAATTGTTTCTCATTCCCCAGTATCTGTGGCTTGAGTAAAAACCTCAACTCTGTTCACCACTATCCCCAATCCTGCAAGCCTTTTCTTCCTAACTGAAACCAAAATAAGCCATAAAAATGCAACCAATTTTTTTTATTTTTTTACAAATTCAACGGGTAACCCCATTTTACAATAATGGTTACAACCGAATTATACAAACAATACAAGATAGTGAAATTAGTGAAACTATTAACACGTAAGTATAAAATAGACCAAAATTTACAAAAAGAAAAATGCAAATACAATGTATTTATATTGGTATCACATTAAAGGCTTGTCTCTTAAAATCAGACAGCGTACAGTTAAAAACATCAAGGTCTGGATTTGAAGTAAATACTTGAAGAGTTCTGTCAAGGGAGGAATGAGTCCCATAATTTGTTGAGTGAAAAGGGATGCTGAACAAGTTTGAGCCCCGTAAGTGTCTGCTGGGCATATTCAAGCTAATATTTGACAATAGTTGGGGACAAGTGGACAGGCTGTTGATCAACTTAAAAACAAAAAAACATGTCAAACAATAGACGCCTATTCTCCAACGATCTTAACCATAGCAGGAGTCTCATCAGTTCTGTGATAATCCCACATGTTAATATTCAACTTGAATGCAGCGAATCTCAAAAATTTGTTCTGGACTCCCTCTAACATGTACTTGTGGGCCTGATAAAATGGAGACCAAATGACTGTCGCATACTCCAAACCTGATCGGACAAGTGAGCAATAAATCAGCTTAATAGTGTTAACATTCGTAGACCCCTTAAACTCACCTTAGAAATATGCTCAACAAAAGTCAGCCTCTCATCCATCCTAACACCAAGATCTTTAACACTGTTAGAATAGGACAAATGTGGGTATCTTGTCCTGACCCGAAAAAAACTTATTAAGCAGCACTTGCTTATGTTTAAAAATAGATGGTTAATTACACTGGCCGACAAGATTTTTTCTAACACAGGCCAGCTCATTATTTTCACAATGGAAATACCCTCCCAATAATAAAAAAAATATTCGGAAAGCCCTAATACGTACCATTTTTTAATAGCCTAATTAGAACCTTTTATATTGGCTGGTAAAAAATTTTATTTTACAACGGAAAAATTACCTAGACTGGGTTGTTTACGACATTAAACATAAAATAAATGTTAAACATCACTCTTCTGTTGAGTTTTGAATTGAGTGGTTCTCTGTGTATCGATAAGCATGTATATCTGAAGACGAGAATGTCCAGTCAAACGCGCCGAAGTTGCAAAATTTCTCCTGACAAATTTTGTTATATTTGTGGAGAATTTCTGGTGAAATCACAAGCCAGGCCACTTTCCGAAAATGTAAAAAAGCCTACTTTAAATATTTTGGTGTGTTAATTGGGGATCAAGATAAGCGGTGGGCTCCCCATGTGTGCTGTGTTAGAGAGAAAAAGTATGCCTTTTGCAGTTCCAATGGTATGGCAAGAACCCACCAATCATTCTGACAATTGTTAGTTTTGCCTGACAAAGACTGAAGGTTATTCCATAAAGGGAAAGCACAATATAGAATATCCAAATTTGCAATCTGCCATACAATCTGTTCCTCATAATGCAAATTTGCCAGTGCTGATTGCGCCTTTAAATTGGCAAGCTATTGATTTGGGAGGTAATGGAGATAACGCATCGTCAGGCAGCTCAGAAGAACAGTGCACCGATCCCCACTTCTACCACAGGTCCCAGTTCCGGCGAGCCACGTTTGATTGTTCAAAGTAAATTAAATGATTTAGTACGTGATTTGGGGTTATCCAAGCAACAGTCAGAACTTCTGGGTTTTCGTCTTAAGGAATGGAACCCATTGGCCAAAGAAACAAAAATTACGAATTTCAGAAAAAATGTTTTCTGAATTCTACAGTATGGAAAATTCGTTGTGCGCGTGTACTGATATAGACAGTTTAATTACTTGATATTGAACATTCTCGCCGTGAGTGGTGCTTATTCATAGACTCATCTAAATATAGCTTAAAAGCTGTGTTATTGCATAATGGAAATTTAAAACCCTCTATACCAGTTGCCCATTCAGTTGCAATGAAAGAAAATTATTTTTCTTTCATTGCAACTGAAAAACTGATTTTGGATAAAATAAACTACAATAGGTATAAATGGCAGATATGTTATAGCGATTTTAGTGGGACTTCAGGGGGATTTACAAAATATTGCTGTTTTCTTTGTTTATGGGGCAGTCCTGCAATAAATCAGTATTATGTAACAAAAATTTGGCCAGAAAGAAGCGAATTTAAACCGGGATCTCAAAATGTTAAATTTATACCTTTTGTTGATCCCAAAAATGTCCTTTTGCCCCCTCTTCACATTAAACTTGGGCTGATGGAAAACTTTGTGAAGGCTTTGAATAAAGATGGTGATGGATTTAAATACCTAAGACAAGTCTTTCCCCAGTTAAGTGATGCCAAATTAAAAGAAGTCATTTTTATTGGGCCACAAATCAGAAAGTTGCTAGACAATGTCAGTTTTATGGAAAAGCTTACCAGGCAGGAACTCAGAGCATGGAATTTATTTGTTAATGTAGTAAGAGGTTTTTTAGGCAACAATAAGGATGAAAATTATGAACAATTGGTTAATGAACTCAGAGCCTATAAAGGAATGCCAGAATGTCATTAAAAATGTTTTTTTCCTAAAAATTTGGGAGCTGTAGTAGAATTTTCAGATATCAGTTTAATTAGTGTTTTAAGTTAATATTTTTCAACTTGGTTAAGAATTTTCAGTGTTACCTTTGATTTCATATTAATCTATTCTTTACAATCTTGAATCGAACGGATCTGATCCTGTGGCTCAAACTAGCCGTTAGAGCTTCTTTTTAATTTATTCGTTGTATCTATCCCTCTGCATCCATATCATCTATATCTCCTGAGCCTTGGAGACTTTAACTTCCATTATAAAATTGAGCACCAAGGTAAAGCAGCAGAGGCCTTTATAATCAGCCAATCTCTTACTAACCTCATCAGAGAACTTACCTAATTCTCACGCGAGTCACACATAGCCAAAACCCATTCGACCTCTTTCTCACCACTCATTCAGAGCCTTATTAGTTTTCCATTTCCTTTCTCCTGGTTTCTTCTGACCATGGTCTGATTACCGGTTCCTGTTCAATACAATAGAAAGTTGTAGAATCTATGCCACCTTGTACTATAATTCCCCTGATTAGGAGCAAGGGTTGCGGGATTTCTGCTCTTCCTCCCTTGGAAAGATGTTTCTTTCTCTTTCAGCAGTCCTTCTAAAGGTTTTTTAGAAATCTCAAATGTTATCCAATTAGGCATAGAAATCTTTATACCACATTGTCTTAAGACTTCAAGACCTCCCAAAAATAAAGCTTGGTTTTCAAAATCCTGCGAAGCCAGACTACAGAAAATTCGTATTCATAACAATTTCTTTAGAACCCTACCTCAGAAAATCTACAGGTCAAAAATGATGCACGAATATAATTTTCGAGGCCAAAAATGCTTTTAACAAGTTCTTGTGGAAATGGTAGCCAATCCTTTCGGTCGCTTGCCAAAAATGTTGATCAAAACTTCTGCGGGAGCCCCTTTTGACTCTAAACTACTGATGAAATTGTCTCCATGTCTAAAGCAAAAACTGAGCTTTTTGCAAAACAGTTTGCCGCATTTCTACTTTGATCCATCCTCTTGATCTTTCCCTTCCATCACTACCAACTTTACCATACAACATGCACGAAATTACCTTCAGGCATAAAAAGGTAGAATATATTCTCAAAGTACTTAATACCAAAAAGTCCTCTAACCATTGTCATAAAATTGTGCACTTCTGAATTCTTGCCAGGTTATTCTAAGTGTCTTATGAAAAGGAAATTGTTCCTAAAAGCTGGAAATGTGTTTATGTACAATCTGTTTCCAAGAAGGGTCTAAAACTATCTAACTACAGACTACAGACCTGGATCCCTACTCCCAATTATGAGTAAGACAAGGAGAAATATATTGATACGGCTCTTCTAAATTACCTTGAAAGGTATAAACTTACCCATGATAGGCAATATGGCTCCCACAATTAAAAGTCCACAACAGACCTTCTTAACCCACATCTGGAACAAGTCTATTGAATTCCATGGAGAAGCCCAAATTATTGCCCTCGAAACATATCCAGAGCATTTAATCAAGTCTATCATGATGCATTTCTAACAAATTTTCTGCCTATCGTCTTCCTACAAAACTTGGTATTTGAATTGCCAATATTCTTTCCAATAGACTTATGTCTGTAGTGCTTGATGGCCAGGCGTTCTACAGGGTTCAGTCTTAGCACCTATCCTATTTCTTTTGTACATCAATGATCTCGGTGATCTGCTTTTTTCTACCTAGCTATGCTGAGAATCCATTCCAGTCCAACATACAATTTTTCAAATGTGATGTTGATGATAGGCGTAGAGTAGTCCAAACCAAAGACTTAATTAAAATCTTAGAATAGGGAGGAAAAAACCTTATGCAGTTTTACATTACTAAGACTAGTATCTCACAAATTATCTCCCAATACCCACACCATGAATACTCACATGCTTGAAGCCAGCCTAGTTGATATGCCTTTTCAGAAAGATCTTCGCTCACCTCAGTTGCCACAGCCGCCGAGAAGAAATTGGGTTTCGTTTTCCGACAGTCAGACCCAGCCTTGAATATTACTCGCTCATTGTACATAGGCCCTCGGCCTTTCTGATCTGAGAAAACCCTGTTTCTTCCTTTGGTAATAGAGATAAATCTGGGTATATCAATATAAGATATTTAAAAATAAATGTTACAGAAATTCAAATTATTGTAGAAAAAGCAAAGTTCGGCGCTAATACCCTTTTGCAGGGTTTTTAAAAACAAACTGTATAGGGACCATTTTAAGTCTTAACACATTTCCATTAAAATAATTAGTGGCCAAAAATACCATCTACCAGACGCATTTTTTCATTATTTTTAAGAAATAAATTAAACCCCATTGAATTTACCTAAAATTATTAAATGTCCACTTCAAGCTATGCTTACTTTATTAATAAAAACGGTAACAACAGTAATTATATTTTCTTTCATATTTAATATTTATTAATCTTCTGTTTTAGTTCTGATCACCTAATCAATGAGCAAATAGCCATAGCAGTAGAGACAAGAGAACATCTAACATCCCAGAGACAAACAATGAAGAGGCTACAAACCAGGTTTAATGATATTTCAAATAAATATCCCATTATTAACAGTCTGATCAATAGGATTAATCTGAGGAAAAAGCGGGATTCAATTATTGTAGGCTTAGTTGTAGCAATTTGCACTATTCTTACTCTAGTCTACATGTTTAGTTAGATTTTAAGAAATGTATGTGATAATTTTTAGTGGTTAAGAAGAAAATGTGTTTGAAAGGTCCGAAAAGAAAAACAAACTTAATAATAGAGATATTTTTTTATTGAACTTGAATATTTATATTGTTAAAAAAAGTACTGTTTGATAGAAAATTGGTAGCAATAAAACATTTTATGCCAAAAAATTCTGAAAAGCAAAACCAAGGTAAATTAATTTAAATTTTTTGAGAATAAAGTCGGTGAAGAGAGGAAAAATTTTATCCTTGAGTGGGAGTAACCAACAACCTTTGTGTTTAGAATCAAAGTAATTTCAGCAATTTTAAATAAAAATTTAAAAGGTTTTAGCAAAATGTAGTTATAATATTGCAGAACTATCAATTGTCTATATATTTATATTTGGTGGCTTTGTTGACATTTAATGTTATACTTTTCTCTCATTATTGTATATCTGTATTTTTTCTTACTTTCTATATGGTAACAATGTATAAAAATAATTATAATTTTAAAATACCGGGAATTATTAACAAAAAGTCATCACTTAGGTCATATTGTTTTAGTTTTATATCTGTTGTAATTTATATTTCAAATATATCATTTGTAAATATCAGTATTGTTTCATTTTGATAATGCATACCCTTGCTCAAACTTACCAGTCTTAAATGCCAGTAGTATTCATTAAATTTAAAAACGTCAAATCTAAATATGGTGGTTTCCTGATGAAACAGCACTCTTTGACTGGCAAAATGACAGCTGATACTTGTTCTATTTTAATTCTCAATAACTGTTTGTAAAACTTAATTCTGCTTGCGAAATTATATCAAGAACTGTGACAAAAAAGTATTTGAAGTAAAAGTACCAAATGCTCAAAAAGTCGGTACCAGTAATGATTAATTTTTTTTTAATTTTCATTTATGGAGTTTACAAGCTTTTCTTTTGTATTTAAAGTCTTTATACTAAAGATATGGCAACAAGCAAACATGTTGAAAGTTGGAGCAATATGTTATGTCAGAATCAAATCCCCACGTGTCGAGCCTGCGCCTGCGCCCGTTGCTCGCAAACACGCAACATTCGATGCAACAACAACTCATATTCAGTAAGCTATTCGAACAAACTTCTGGAATCCATTTTTTACTTTCAAGATATAGTAAACCTACAGAAATTACATAGATTTTTTAAAATTTATTACATTATTTTATATAAAAAAACAGTTATAACTGATATCTTAATAAAATATGCCTAAGTATTTGTGAGAAGAACGGATAAATTATGGAAACATATAGATTTCAGAGCATAAGTCGAGAACGAAACGTCGCTGAAAAGATCAGCGCACCAGAATCTACTAGTGTTCTAAAAATCGGCCATAGTAAGCCTAACCGAAACCTTACTAGCAGTAAATTTTGACAATTTCTTGAAAGACTACATAATATACTTTACACATGTTTTATTGTCCAAGAAGTCAAACTCTACCGACAAAGCTTGCTAACTATGTCAATATAAATAATTTAAACATAAAATAAGTCATTGAGAGAATATCAGCCACTAAACAACAGTAGAAATCAAGGTGTCAGGCCATACAATTATCAAAGACAACACAAATCTGTACAAAAAGATACTTAAAATAAAACAAAATAATAAAATAGTCATAACTTAAAACAAAAAATAAAATAGATAAAAAATGAAAACGTCTCATTGTAATACTCTTCCAGACTGTAATATGACTTGCACGAATATCGATTTCAATCTCCTCCGAAATTGCAACGTAATGCATGGAGCGGAGATTTCTCGACGATTCTTAATACCCTTGGTTACGCTTACGCTTTGGAAAACTTTTATTAAAAGCAAACGAAATATATTTTTCAAAATTTATCCAACGGCTCCGGGTTCTGGATAATATTTTCGTAGGATATTAGGCTACATTGCACTGTTGCCTAAACTTTGCGAAATTGACTGAACTGAGTATTCTGCCATAGCTATAGTTTTTAAACTCCTCCACAAATGAAAATCTTACTAAGACTGCTTTATGATCTGAAAGTGCTTCTGAGAAAATACTACACTCCATTGTTGAAATCAAAATTCGTACAAACGTCTAATATAGTTGCAGAACTCTGTTTAATAAGTGTCAGTTGAGTAACATGAATTTTTAAGATAAATGATTATAAAATATTGGTCAGTGTTTGAGTGTGCAGTGACTGCTGATCTATAAAATTAACATTCAAGTCACCTACCACTACATTCTTAGAGTTAGTCCAAAAATGCTCAAGCCTCTCGAATAAAAGTGTCATGTTAGCGTCTTGGGGTCGATATGTACAGGGTGTCCAATTTTGGTTGTAAATGCAAGGTATCTCGGTTATTTGCAAATATTTAGGGTTCAGGTTTTCGCAACACCGTGCCACTTTTTTGTCAAACTCAAGCTGCCGTAATCAGATTTTCCATAGCCCGCCTCGTTTTGGAGATACAGGGCCAAATTGAAAGTTGCATTTTGGGACACCCCTCGTATCTCGTATTATCTTTTAACGTATCGAAAAGGTAAAAACTGGATCTTATAGTTTTTTACGTAGAATCCAGTGGCGTAGACAGATTTTTACTCGGGGCCGTCGTTTTTGATACATGACCCAAAGTCACGTTTTTTTAAATGGGACACCCTGTATATTTTTACGGAGTCCTATTCGTCTTATTATGAGCTTTTTAAAAATATATGGTTATCTATACTTATTTTAAAAAATAAGGCTGCAATTTAGGTTTGTAATAATATCTATCTATATTTTTCATAGTAAGCCATGGACTGATTGTCAAAAATGGCTTTGTCATAAAGTAAATGAAGTTTTGATGTTAATACTAATAGACGTGTTAAATTAGTCGCTCTGATTATTACTTTTTAACAAATGGCTGCAAATCAATTATTTGAAAACTTTGAGCAATATGATATGCTGACCTGTTTCATAGAGAGTCATGAAAATATAAACGCTGCTTCTGAGCTTTATTTCATTAGGTAATGTTTTATTTTCAAAATTATTATTGCAATCTTTTTTAAAACTTAAACTTTTATTACATAGATATCCTGAAAGGAGGCAGCCAAATAAATTAAAGGGAAAGGGCTGTGTGCACGTAGAGGTAAATAAATTGTGAAAATCTTTTCTTTGTATTTCGTGCAAATCAATTTATTAAAAACGTAGCAAAGCGCTTTCGGCTTTCGCCATCATCAGTGCCACCTGAAAGGAAGGAAATCACTTTCTTTAGTTTTCGACAAGTATTTTATGAAGAGAGTTACTAATGTAGAAGTGAAATTGAATAAGGACAAAGAAACTATGTAAAAAAGAGTAATTATGAAGATAATTTGTATTAAGAAGCAAGCAACCAGGGGGTGATCCCTTGTTTTATAAAAGTTTTAAATGTGATTTGTTATATATTTGACATGTAACTTACAATTTAAATGTTTACTGTTTTTAACTGTTTGTGGTACTTTATGGATTTATTTCCTGTGCACACTTGACTAAGTAAGTTGATCACTTATTGAATTATTATTACAGATTGCTTCTTAATACAAATTATCTTCATAATTACTCTTTTTTACATAGTTTCTTTGTCCTTATTCAATTTCACTTCTACATTAGTAACTCTCTTCATAAAATACTTATCGAAAACTAAAGAAAGTGATTTCCTTCCTTTCAGGTGGCACTGATGATGGCGAAAGCCGAAAGCGATTTGCTACGTTTTTAATAAATTGATTTGCACGAAATACAAAGAAAAGATTTTCACAATTTAAATAAATTAATATTCTATAGGCTGAAATCGAATTTAATAAATTTTGGCTCTTTCAAAAAGCCCAGATCAAAAAAATATAACAAAGAGAATCGTGAGGCTGACGAAATTAACGTCTTAGCAAGTGTAAGTGTAACGCCTGTAACGTCCTGTAGAAAAATAGAGAATGAAGTGAGTGTAATCAAGTCTCGGGTTCAAACGATTTTAAAGAAACATAAGTATAAACCTTATAAAGTCAGAGTTGTGCAAAATCTACATCCTGGAGATGCAGAACGATGTATTGATTTTTGCCAGTGGTATTTACAAAAAATTAATACTAACCAAAATTTTGGAAGGACGGTTATATGGTCCGACGATTCGTATATAAGTAGTGCTGGAATATTTAATAGGCATAATACGAGACACTGGTCACCTGAAAATCGACATTTGATATTTCCACGCGAGCAACAAGGAAGATTTGGCTTTAATGTCGCTTGTTTCGTACTAGGAACCAAAATAAAATTTCATATTTTTGAAGGTCTCACTGCTAATCGCTACCTTGAAATATTGCAAAATATATTGCCAGAAATCATAGAACATGTCCCTTTAGCACATGTGAATCAAATATATTTCCAACAAGACGGAGCTCCAGCACATAACTCCCAAATTGTGAGGCGGTATTTAAGAGAACTTCCCCGAACGCTGGATTGGAATCCACGGACCTGTCCGATGGCCTCCTAGGTCGCCTGACCTGTCCATATTGGACTTCTTTTTATGGGGTCACCTAAAAAATTTAATTTTTCGTACTCGACATAACACAGTTCAAGACCTGCGTAACACCACTGAGCAGGCATTTTTGCAAATACAAGCACGCAATGTAGTCATTTCAAATGCACTGGGTAAAATTGCAAGAGTGTGTGAGAGATGTCTAAGAGAAAATGGAAATCAGTTTGAGCAGTTCTTTTGAACATGGCTAATTACGAAAAATAGATATACTTAATATATTCTTAAAAACTTAAACTGTAGCCTTATTTTTAAAATAAGTATAGATAATTATATATTTTTGAAAAGCTCATAATAAGACGAATAGGACTACGTAAAAATATACAGGGTGTCCCATTTAAAAAAAACGTAACTTTGGGTCATGTGTCAAAAACGACGGCCCCGAGTAAAAATCTGTCCACGCCACTGGATTCTACGTAAAAAACTCTATAAGAGCCAGTTTTTACCTTTTCGATACGTTAAAAGATAGTCGAGATACGAGGGGTGTCCCAAAATGCAATTTTTTCAATTTGGCCCTGTATCTCCGAAACGAGGCGGGCTATGGAAAATCTGATTACGGCAGCTTGAGTTTGACAAAAAAGTGGCACGGTGTCGCGAAAACCTCAATCCTAAATATTTGCAAACAACGGAGATAACTTGCATTTACAACCAAAATTGGACACCCTGCACATATAACATAAATATTATAGGTTTTCTCAAAGATGCTGGAAAATTTAATTCCTTTTCAACCAAGAGAAATTTGTATTTATCACTTGATGTCATAGAAAATGTTTCAAAAATACTAACAGAAATAGCAAGATATGTCAAAATAGATTTGGTTAAATTATATAAATTTCCTTCATTAGTATACATGTTCCTGACACTTTGGTGAATTAATAGTCTATAAACACTTCATGGCTAATAATTTTTTAGATCCCTTAGAACCCAACAAAATAACCCAAATGGTGAATAGCATTTTAAATTTATTTGGAAACTACTATGCCTAGAATTTTGTATGTTGATTTCAGTATTTTTAAAACAATCTGATTTGTCCAGTAATAGATTTGTAGCCTCGTCTAACTATCAGGATACTATGAAAGCAATTTTTACAAAAGTTACATTTAAAACAACCTTACATAAACAGATTAATAGCTAAAAAAATAAGAATTATTGTTGGGTGCTTTTGCAGAAACTTCTAAATAAAACTGGCAATCAATTATAGGTAAGGGATTTATATGTCAACTGTTTTGTCAGACTGCAATGTAATTTTTTTTAAATAATACCTTGATATAAACTGGAGACGAATATTAATTTTTGCCATTTTTATGTAACAAACTGAACAAACACAAAAATAAAATGTAATCGTTAGTCGACATATATCTGACATTTCAAGAATGGGTTAATTATCAGTTATACCATAGCTCAGTGGCTTTTCAGGGGGATATGCGGTTGCGAAGTAACAAAGGCATTTTATTGTTTCGTGTGTCTGATTTTTTCAAATTACTCTTTGTGGTTTATATGTATTGTTTCCCCTGAAAAGTTGACCACGAGCCGCCACTGAGCTATGGTATAACTGATAATTAACCCATTCTTGAAATGTCGGCTGTTGACCCAAACTTTGCCAACATAAGCGGCATTGTGGTATCTTACCTATGCGAATTTGATCGGGAAAAACTCGCCTTCGTTTATAACCACGAGGTCAACGCGGGCCGCCAGCCGTGGTAGATTCCAAACGAAACGAAACCTCTCCGGAGATCACGGTGCGAGGCATGGATAGTGTGTCGCGGAATTAAGAGAATGGTCAACGAATTTATACGCTTAGAATAATAGGGGGAATTTCCAAATTAAAAATAAATTATGTATTGTTATTTATTTGTTTCTATTTGGAAATATTTATTGGGGCGTCATAGACCTAATGGAGGAGCCGCCACTGCCATTTGAACAATGGCTTAATTCAGTTATACCATAAGTACATAAAAATTACAGGAAATTGAAAAAAATGTGTTGCCTGAAAACTGCACAAATTATTTTCTTTATTGTGTCAAGAACAAACTAGCCTGACTATTTTTTAAAACAATGAAGAAATTAAGCTAATTTTGTGTTTTATAGGCAATACGATTTTTTTTTAATTTCCTGGTTAATTTTTATGTACCAATGCTATTCGGCGGAAAATTTGCCGAATAAAAATAATGAATACTAATTTTGTGTTTTATATACCAGGCAATTCTGTGTTTCACCTGGGCTTTATAATCGAGGTGAATTCTCGGAGTCAATATAATTAA
Source organism: Kuschelorhynchus macadamiae (assembly GCA_030620095.1). Taxonomy (NCBI): domain Eukaryota; kingdom Metazoa; phylum Arthropoda; class Insecta; order Coleoptera; family Curculionidae; genus Kuschelorhynchus; species Kuschelorhynchus macadamiae. The sequence goes on along the minus strand of JAUTXW010000419.1, from coordinate 1,879,098 downwards.
GGTGTTTTTTATTTAATAGCTCAAAATAAAAATGTGGAATTTATATATGTGTATGTAATAAAATCTCTTTAATTTAATGAAGTAAAACATATATTTAGATATAAATATTAACAAAAAAAATATAAATAACTGCCAATCAATAATACTTAATAAAATATTGAAACATTAAACAATGAACAAAAAAAAGATAAATACAAGTGTCTACTATATAAAAAAGGAATGAAAAATGATTAAACTAACTTTTAAACATACTCTAATTTCTTGTTAATATTTTTAATTTCTTCATTAAGGGGTACCAAGTGATAGTAATGATACAAAAAGGCAATTTTCTCATATTCCACTGATGGCAAATCAAATAAATAATAGTAAAAGTTCCAAATAAATATAATTAATACAACGCACTACAAAATTAACATGTCATTTCAAAAATCATTTTACTGTACTATATTCTTGATTTCCAATAGATTTATAAATACATGTACTGTGTTCATAAATGTAAATAAATACAGAAAATCCATGTATAATCAGTGGAATTGTAATTCTTAAAGATATCAAAATGGCCCATAAAACAAATTCTATGGCTAGGTACCAGAATTTAATAGAAATAGTTTCAATTGCCAAACACGTCAATATAAATCCTAACCTGGAACCTGTGGTAGAAGAGAATCAAAATACAAGAGTTCTAACCACACTACACCACAACTTGTTACGTTCTGGGCGCGCGTTTCCCTAACCAAGTTAGCGTCATCAGCAGATAATATAAACTCACATCATGTGGTGTAGTGTGGTTAGAACTCTTGTATTTTGAACGTCAATATAACTTGGATTTTTTTTTTAAATGAGACATCCTGTAAATCTTTCTTTTAATGGATAGGTTTCATTATCTTGATTTTAAATATACCAATTGATGATACCTTTATCTTAAAAATTAAAGGAAAAAATGAAGAAAATTTGTACCATAGGACCCATGTGTGTGACAAAGATTCTATCTCTCTTTATTACATTTCTCTTATGGCGAAGAAATTTTCATGTTTATTTTAAAGATAAAGGTATCAAACATGGATTATTTAGAATCCAGACAAAAAGAGCTATCTATTAAAAGCAAAATTTATAAGGTAACACATCTAAAAAAAAGTAAGTTAATCGATATATTTATATATTTGACAAATGAGATTTGGTCTACATTCTCTTAATGGTATTTAAACTTGCCAACTAGTTAAATAATTGTTATTTTGATATCTTGAAAAATCAGAAAGTTATAGCAGATTATAACATGTGAATAAGTTAAAATGACCACGCTCTATACAGCTTTCATTTATATTTTGACACATAGCTACAGCTTTAACTATAGGAGAAATAAAAAACCTTTTACCACAAAAGTTGTAGAATGTTTCTTGTATTATCTTTTAATACTATTTTTTTTTAATTATTAAAAATTGTAAAAACATACATAACCCATTGTTTTTTTTTAATAGGATACTTCGTATATTATTTTAATGCACAGGGCTCTTACGAATTATAAAATATAGCAAGTTTGATACCTTCATCAATTGAGAAAATTGATAAAACCATGCCATCGGAGGTAATATATTTCTTTTGATTCCCTATGTGTAAAAGAGAATCTTTCCCTCTCTTACCTCTTAAAGCAGGGTTTTTGTCAATATTCTTAGTTGTCTTTAAAGATAAAGGAATCAAAATGGTATATTTAAAATCGGTATGAGAGCCATTTAACAAAATCACAGGGTGTCTATTAAAAATATAATTCATATATACTTTTTTCTACTTTTTAATCAATCAAAAAATTATATCCTTAAAAGAAATTACAAAAAAAAATCCTACAAATTTTCTATTTGAAGTTTTTTTTGTACATCCTATAGTTTAAGATGTAGGTAGTAATTAATTATAAATGAAAATGTTGTACAGTTTATCCAGTATCCACTATTTTGTTGGAGCATACCTTTATTCTGCAACTACTTAAGCATCCTAAGCTATCAGCCAGAAAAAAAGATATTAAACATATATAATTTTAAGCACAAACCCTAATTTAAATATAAAAATAATAACAATATCAAGTTAATTGAGCTCTCTTAAGGCCACAGTATTTTAGAACATGCCTTAAATTTAATATATTGATTATTAAATGTACATGTATTCTAAAAATAAGTTGTAGATTTTTTTTTATTATCTTTTAAGAATAGGTACCATTTTTTTAAATTTTTAAAAAGTAGAAAAACAATGTATATTTTTTTTAAATAGGATACTCTGTACATTATTATTTTAATGAGTGGGTGTCTTCTTACCAATAATAAATATAGCAAGTTTAATTTACCAATCGCGAAAATTGCCATCACTAAAATTGAAATCATACCATTAGAGGCAATATATTTCTTTCGATTCTATATGTGTAGAAGAGAATGCTCTCTTTTTCTCTCTAACACACTGCCTCTTATAGCAGGTTATTGGTAATTTCCTTACTTGTCTTTAAAGATAAAGTATCAAATATGGTATATATTTAAAATCTACATGAAACCCATTTTATGAAATAATATATAGAGACTCATGTTAAAAAATATATCCTTAAAAGATAAAAAAAAATCCCACAAATTTTTTAAAGTTTATTGTATCTCTTATATTTTAAGATGTAGGTAGGTGACAAAATATAAATGAAAATGCTGTATAGTTTATCCAGTATCCAATATTATTTTGGAGTGTACCTTGAATCTGCAACTACTTAAGCATCCTAAGCTATCAGCCAGAAAAAAGGTATTAAATCGATATGATTTTAAGCACAAGTATTAATTTAAATATAAAAATAATATCAATATCAAATTTTTTGAGTTCTCTTAAGGTCAAAGTATTTAAATTAATTAATAAACGTATATACATTCTAAAAATATGGTAATATAATGCAGAATGTACTGGTAGATGTGGGATACTTAATCACAAATTTAAACTAAATATTTTATATGAAATAATAAACTAAAAAGTTGCTGCATAATTGCGCATATTTTTTCAATTCAACACTTCATGTTTATACAGGAACAAAAAATACTAATACTTTATAAAAAAAATTATATTTACACTGTAAAATAATTAAGCTACACCAAATATTTCTACCATAGACATTGTGTGGCTTTACTCTGTTATCAGACTAAAAAAAAAGTTTGCTTAAGAATAATGGCCTTTGTAAAACTCTGAAGCCAAATTGTTTGGTGTAAGTGCAGATTTAGTAAAAAAAAAAACAATATCAGTAATTGCTTTGAGATTAAGAAAAGTTTGATTTTTTAACAAAATATATAAGTGGCTTGGAGGAGAGTTGTAATATTTAAGACATAAAGATATTAGATCAAGTTAGTGGCCAAGTATCCAATCACTTTCATAAGTGTTATATATTAAATCCATTGCATAAGATTGCATGTACATGGTACATGTTTAGTGATTCCAAAAGTTTACTTAATACTAAGAAATATAAAAAAATAATACTGTCTGCCATAGTCATATTTTGTTTCTATTACTGCTTTATCAAGCTTACAGCAACTGGTACATTTTCCTTATCTACAGTTGTAGGGTGATATGGGCTATCAATACCAAATGGACTGTACATTTTGGTGGGAGTTCTACCTAATACTTGCCGAGATCGTGTATATGGAGTTTGTGCATTGGGAGTCATGGGGCCTTCTTCGAGGATTTGACGACGTTTTGTTGCAATCTTGAAACGCTAAAAATATATTTTATAAACATGTTTTGTAATCCAATTTCTAACAAATTATTTATTGGTTTTTGAGGATGACCACCAATATATTTAAGTGCTTATCTATGTATCATGAATCAAAACCAACAGAACAGGCTTGTTTATTTTTCCACTCTTTGGAGTTAAATTACTTTTATATTTTACTTGTTTTCTTTGTAGGATTAGAAATGTTAACTTTGCTAAGCTAACTTGCTAAAAATATCTGAAGCAAAAATATTTTAAATACTCTGCAGGTTTTATATCAGTATAATCAATTTGAATTGTTTCAAATAAGAAGCAAACATAATTTTCAATGTAGTTTACAAAACAAATTTTAAGACAACTTTAAGTCAATCAATTAATTGAAAGGTCATGGTGATCATCAATTTTCACATTAAAAAACAGTCACTAACTTTTCACAAAATGGAATCATACAGTAAAATTCAACCTAGAGTTATTAAGTATTTTCAAAATTAAATTCTCGAAACTTTGTTTACTATCGAGCCATATTCTGTAAAATAATATTTAAATTATGTTTTAAAATTATTTACTACTAAGTTTAACCATTTATTTTTTATTATACATCTATTTTTTAAAACTTTAATAAGGACTAAAATGTTTCAAATATACAAATATATATTTATTTTTATAACCTTAGAGCAAATATAATATTTTTTATAAATTTAAACATTGTTAATAAGGACACAGCCGCTGTAAGCATTGTACAAGTGGCTCTTATGAAACATTCACTGCACAATGTTATCCATTCTACAGTGAATGTTTTTAAATTATGCTAATTTAAAAACATTGAAACCTTTATCCTTTATCAAAATTGATAGTTCCCTGGTTCTTGCCAAGCTGATCGAATTGGACGAGAGCAAAGCTGCCGGTCCTGATAAAGTTGCCTTGATGTTTATATGAAATTGTAGTCCAACCCTGACCATACCTTTAACTTACCTCTTTCAACTATCTTTAACTGTTGGCGTATTTCCGACTATATGGAAAACTGCTTATGTCCCGGCCATTTTTAAAAGTGGCGACCGATCAGACATATGTAACTTCCGCCCGATATCAGGTCTAGACTGTATAGCGAAGGTTCTCGAAAGTCTCGTCGTTGATGAGCTGTTGCTCAACTTTCGTAACACGTTCTCCCAAAATCAACACGAGTTTTTACCAGGGCGTTCTTGTCAAACAAATCTTTGCGTCTATGCAGAATTTCTGGCGACCGCAATAAATTCTGGCGGTCAGGTTGACTCGATATACTTCGACTTTAAGAAGGCGTTTGACAGGGTTGATCACACAATCTTGATAAAAAAATTACAATCATACGTAGTTCTTAACCCCTTATTGTCGTGGTTTGCTAGTTATCTTCAGGGACGTACACAAGTAGTCAAAATGCATGAAACAGTCTCCAGGGAAATTGTGGTATCTTCCGGGGTGTCCCAAGGCTCACACCTAGGGCCATTGCTGTTCCTTATCTTTATTAACGACTTGGCTAATTTATTCAAAGATTGTCAATTTCTTTTTTATGCCGACGACCTCAAAATCTACAAGCAGATCAAAAATACCAACTTCTGCCTGGAATTGCAAAATAATATTAACATATTAAGTAATTGGTGCACTCATAACAGAATGGATTTAAACTTATTGAGATGCAAAGTGATAACTTTTACTAAAAAAAGGGAACCGATTACCAACCAGTATTTTATTAATGACACGCGTATATCCAGGGTAAACCTTATCAACGATCTAGGAGTAATCTTTGATGCTGAGTTGAGATTCAATGATCACATCAATCATGTTTTGGCAGTCTTATAAAATGACAGGGTTTATTATGAGACAATGCTGGGACTTCACTAACATCGAAGTCTTGAAAACTCTATTCTTCAGCTTAACACGCAGTAATCTGGAATTCTGTTGTGTGGTCTGGTCCCCCTTCTACAAAGTACATGTCAAGAGAATTGAACGCGTACAACTAAAATTTGTCAAATTCCTATTATTCAAACTTTGTATCGAAAAAAACACGCTCACTCATCAGGAACGTCTGCAAACACTTGGTGTGGATAGCCTAGACAGAAGGAGAATTCATCTCACTTTAGCTTTTGGACACAAGATCCTGAATAATGTTATAGACTGCCCCACTCTTCTGGCGCAGTTCAATTTCCGCATTCCTGCGCGTAACACCCGACTAGCTGACTTGTTCCTAGTCAATAAGAGTCGCACGGATGTAGGCCGCAACAGGGCCACGAATCGTATGATGCAGTACTTTAACGCCTACATCCCGTCTAATTTTAATCTAAATTGTAAGCCTTTCACTTTTAAGAATAAATTAAAAATTCTGATTGGTGGTTAATCCGACTGAAACTGCTGCTCTGTTGCCACGTTTCCGTTCCCGTTTTGTCTTACGATTTATACCTGTGATGTACCAATTAACTCATGGATTTAAAACCAATTTAGGTGCCAGTATTTTAAGTCTCTTTTGTCATATTATTTTATTTTTAAATTTAGTTTAATGTTTTTATACCATTTAGAGATCTTTCTCTGTAGTGTATTGTTATTGAATAAATAAATAAATGTATGTTGTTTACAAAATAAAATTATTAAATGTATACATAAACTTCTTTTCCAAGAAGCAACAATAAATCTATAAACAAAATTTGGTATTTAGATACTAACCCTATTTATAAGTTAAAAACAGGCATTTTCATCCATTCAATACTTACAAAAGATAAATTATCCAATATTTTAGAAAAAAAACATACTATACATAATCATGACATACGACAAACAGATTTATTAAATACAACTAATATTCAAAGCAATTTTGCAAAGAAATCTTTATTATATGATGGTATATTAATATATAATCAATTACCAACACACTTACGCAAAATAAAAACTTTATTAAAATATAAAAAGGAAGTAAAAAAACATTTTTTATCGAAACATGATTTATTGAAAAAATAATTTGACTGTTAATATTATTTATTTTGTTCTTTAATTATTATTTATTTTGTTATTTAATATTATTCTTAACTGTTAGTTTGTTATAATATTAGTATCGTTAGAATTCCCTGTAATGAACTTATACAGTTGGTTGGGAATGTTGAGAATAAATAAAAATAAAAAATAAATAGTATAAATTTGCAAAAGACTGAAATAGATAATGATGAATAAATAAGACTAAAAAAAATATCAAATAATAAGATAAACAAGAAACAATGATGTAACAGCATATCTGTTACAACAATTACACAATTATAGTAAAAGAAAATATCAGACAAAACGTACATATGAACAGACGATAATCTGAATAGTTCGTGATGTTAAAAACTGCCGCCAAAAGACATAAATGAGGTTTCCAGCTGGTGTGTGGTAAACAGACTACCCCTTGGACTATCCTTAAATATACAGAAATGCAAAACTATGACAATATCTTGTCTTGTTAATGAAGTTATTCATCAGTACTTACTAAATGTGGATCAGTTCATGATCTGGGAGTTAGAATTGATAAAAAACTAAGCATTAATAAGCATATTGATGAAGTGACTCAGTCCACTCAAAAGTCTCTTGGTTTCCTTATTAGATCAACAAGTCATTTTAGCAACCCATTAAGCTTAATTACCTTCTACAACTCACTTGTTAAGTCAAATTATCTTAAGCCTCTCTGGTTTGGTTCCCTAGCTATAATATACATATAGACAGGCTTGAGTATGTACAGCGAAGATTCTTAAAGTATCTTTCATTTAAATTGGATAGGATTAACCCAGAAAGAGGCTTCAATCACCAGTTACTACTCAATGGATTTAGTTTTTCTTCACTTAAGCACTGTACAATTTCTGCTAATCAGATATTTATTTTCAAATTATGCAATTATCAGATTGATTGTTTCGAATTACTAAGTCAATTAAACTTTTTTGCACCACCAATAAATACTCATTGGCGTCACCAATTTTACCATGAAATAAGGACCACTAACATATCAAGGAAAGCACCAGTGTATAGAGCCTGCTCATGGTTTAATGCGATTGGTGAGCATGTGGAGTTGGATATGTATTTTCATCCACTCAGAATCTTAAAAAAATGTTCTTTTTTTCAAAGTGATTCTACTTTGTTTTTATTTTGTAAAGTTTAATATTGGACAAAGTTCCTTATTATAAGTATACTATATCTTCTTGTATTATTATTGTTTCTCAGATTTTATTACAGTTATTTATTATTTCACTATTTTTTTTACTTGGGCACACATTTGAAAGTGCCTGATTTTGTTGTTTGCATTTATAAATAAAATTTTTGTGCCCAATATAGTAGTAGTAGCTAATATCTATATTAGCTACAATTGTCTTTGTATTGGGATATTTCCTGTTACACAATAAATTATTTATTATTATTATGATTTATTATAATCACATAACCAATCTGCTTAACATGTCTGCATAACAACGCACCATAACTGGTTAGTTTTTTTGCTTTTGTTTTGTGGTTTCCATGCAATGCATTATAAATACTTCCCCATCTTCTTTCAAAAGACCTAAAATATAATAAAGTATATTTCAATAGAATTTGGAAGTACTTGTAAAATGAATCCAAAGAAACCTTGGCTACATAACAAGACATTTAAAGAAATCAATATGGAACAAGTAGAGAACAGATAGTTACAGTCTCTATAGAACACACAGCAATGTTTAAAGATCATGATCAATAATGCTAAACTGCAATATGAAGCAAAGATGAAAAATATTTTTATAATTATGTAAAAAGAAGCTTGAACAGTAGCTCCAATGTACTGGTTCTGAAATCAAACACAACTTAAAGAGGTCATTGAGCAGAGGGATCTTGGGGTTACCATTAGTGCCAATCTCAAATTTGAAACCCACATCACACCCCATCATATCAAAGACATCAAGCTTCTAGAAAAGATCCAGAGAAGATTCACTAAAATTTCCAAATCATTAAAAAACACATCATATGTAGAATGCCTTAAGATGTTTTGACTAACAACACTAAAGGAAAAAAGGGATCGAGGTGACTTGGTTGAGACATACAAAATACGGAATAACAACCATTGCTCCAAAAAGGAAAAGTGCTCCAGCCTTTTGTGAAAGAACTTCCTGACAGAGTGGTTTATAAATGGAACTCCCTAATGAAAATAGAGTCAATGCACCCAGAACAGCATATTTAAAATCAGGCTTGATGAAGACACTGTCTAGTAGTGGCAGAACGTGGATTTAAAAACGGTTGAAGCGCAGATAGCTAGGTGCACAGCGGCGTAGGTAAAAAAAACGCCGCAGTCGAAAATTTTTCGGGGTGCCACGCCCAAACTGGCTATTTTTTTAACCTTTTTATGATGTTAATTATCCATAGCTTTGGAGCGTTTTTTAATAGTTAGGGGAAATAATATTTTGTTCTTAAAAAACAGTTACGTACCTATATCTTAAGCAGTTATCTGCAGCCTGCAGAAGCAGCTTTATGCCGCTCCCATCTCTATTTGGCCTACGGATATTCACCATTGGGTTACCATAGCAACTGCCGTAAACAAATCTATGCGCGAAAGCCGGCATGCAGGGGGAGTCTGAGTGTGTTATGACAAAAAAAGTAAAAAAATGGTTTAGACAATATAAACCAGCTGTGGGTAGGTAGCTCCTATGGAATTAGGGTTGGCTGCGGACATATTAACTGACTATTTAATTGCAAAGTGCCGAATCTGGTCTTATTCTGGAAAGTGGTATAGGTATCCGATAAATGCACTAAATCTATAATTTAGGTGATCTATTAAAAAAGAGTTACGATTGACTTTTTCATTTAATAGGAACTAAAAATGAGATTGACCACATAATTATTTCACAATCAATTCCACCATTTATTAATATGTGCAAGAAAACCAGAATTAAAATGTCTTGAATTTCACATTTTTTTCCTATCTTTGAAGAACTTTTGTCATAATACAAATAACCTGAAGTCTCTCTCATGGATCGTATTGATATTTCTTAAATAGTGAAACATGCCTTCACTCTAGTAAGGTATCATTTTAAAGCTAACTTCCTGATGACCAATACTCAGCCTCCCCAGGAAGTTCCCTTTAACCTGCAAATGGGTAAATGGTTTTCAAAAAAATTCAATATCTACAGCATTTAGATAGACCACTAGATATACTTATTCTGAACCTATATATAATATAATAGCAAAACAAATTATCACAGCCCAGGATTCTGAAAATTACGTATTCTCCTCTGGGCAGTATTTCTTCTATGTAGAATTCAACTATAGAAGAAGCATCAAGGACAAAAGAATACTCTTCTGGTATTGTAGCTTAAGCAATGTTCATCAGCCTGCCTCTTTATAAAGGTAGTTGCTGCATTAATTCAATACAGAGTGTTGGTTTATATACTATGTAATTTTAGACACTAATTTTTGTGATAATAAATGGCTATTACTAGTGAAAATATAAATTATTTAAAGCTGTTTTTGTACCTGTGTTAAAGTGCCAAATGTGACTCGAACTGAGTTAAACGTCTTTGATATTCTTTCTGCTCCATTCCTGAAATATCTTCTGGTGTCATTTAAATTCAACAAGGACAGAACTGCCCTTTCTCCTACAATTTTCGAATCTCCATTTTTCTTGATATCATCTATGGATTCCTCACATTCATCAAACTTGTCTTTCAGTCTCTTTCGGCAGTGTTCTTGTCCATTACTTCTTGTTGAAGATCCTGAAAATTCAAATTTAATTTTCCAGTATGTTCTATTATTTATATTGTAAAGTAGGGAACAAATTTTGACCTGACGAATTTCGAGACGTATTTCTTTGAAATATGTCGTTCTTACGGTCTTGTGAGTCTTCCATCCTTTCAAATTAAAATTTTAAGTACTTGAAAAACGAGTTTTTTTGCAAATGAAATAACTGAATATAACACTTTGATATTTGGTTTCAGCTTTTATTCAAAAGCAACGGTCAAAAACGACAAAACTTTACACGAGTCGGAAAGGCCGTTTATTGCGCAGGTCGAAGTGAAGGTTGCCTTTTATTTTAGACATATTTAAAAAATTAACTTGAAAGGTTGCCTCATCCCTAGCCACTTTTTAAGCACATATCTACTACACATTTACTTCCATCTCAGAGTGTAACGTATTCAAAAACAATAACAATTAGTAATAAACATTTTGAAAGTTCCCGCTCCAGACCTTGTTGACAGCAGTTTTGACACAATAAAATTTTCTCTCAAATACATAAACTTTAAAAGCCAAAGTCACAAAATTTTAAAATCGTGTTAGTATTGGCAATGCCGCAGATGTCTGAATAATATATTAGTAAAATAATTGAAGTTTAAAAACTATCTTTGAATATGCATGCTCTCCTCAAGTTTAAGAACATGATCTGTAACAATGATTCTGAATTGGGCCGGTTATTGCGACCGTAATGGAAAACTAGAACGGGTCCTGTTACTACCTATTCTTAGGGCTAAATTATGAATAGGCTGATAATTTTACCAAACAGATATTTACCATAGTTACAATTGTGTCAACAACGGTATCCTTGACAGTTATCTGCTTGGTAAAGTTACCAGCCTATTCATAATTTGGCCCTTAGCAGGAGTGGAATTTTTTAAAAACGGAAATATTCTATAAAAACGTCTGGAATCTGTCAATTTTGTTTTTATTTTTGCCGCCTTTTAATATTTATTTTACGTATAATATATCCAAAAAAAGCGAAGCAGGTGACAGCCCCTATTTTTTTTACTTTTTGTATAGAATACCTAATTTATAATTAGTCTGTTTTAGAAATATTCATCTTTGAAGACTGTCAATTTTAAATTTAGAGATTGTAAAAATTTAAACGACTTGACTGCAACGGATTGCACATTCCTGTCTTAGTTGTTCATGCTTTTTTATAATGCCACTTTCTAGTCAAAAACCGCATTAAACTTTTCCTCAATTGTTTCTTTTATCACTTGTTATTTATTTTGACTAGGCGTTCATGCCATAATATTAAAGATCTCAAAAAGAGAGAAATTCGTTTTGTTAAGTCAAATCATTTAGAATATATTGCGTTTTAAAATCTAAAATTGTTGGTTTTTAAATGCGAATATTTCGAAAATAGGTAAAATATGGTATAGGATATTTTAGGCAAAAGTTTTCTAGAATCTTGGAAATAATTTAAAATCCGAAAAAGAAATGGACAGCTTCATTAAAAGAGGAAAGTTTGATAACTAGCCCGTTTTAAAAAATGTTTTTAAAATATCGCAAAAATAAAGGTAAAGTTGGCGGGTCAGAGAATTTTTTCGAATAATTAGGCGTTCTTATAATATCGAGTATTTTCTAGTTAAACATTTCATGGCAGGACTAGAGGAAGATCCAGAAGACCACGAGTTGTGTTTCGGCAACTCTGGAATAGTAAAGCAGGGATGGTGCCTGGTGTCAGCCCAAGACGAGTACTCTAGACGCTGGCTGCTGGAACTCGAGTCATTTACCATATATACATATAGTAAGCACCATGATTGCAAAAGATGCGCCGTGGCCAGAGAAGATGACGCTTTATGTAAGGAGAGACCTTCTGAGGGTATTAGGTCTCCCAAACAGAGACATGCATGTTTCAGAGTGGAGGTACATTAACACCACTGGATCAGGCAAAGACTGGAGACTAGCAGTCTCGGTTCCGTCTGCGACCATCCAGAGACTGGACGGGTCCTCTACTATAAACTGGTGACCATCTCTTTATGGAGGGAGGTTGACGGGAAAGCTCCTTCAGGAGAAGGAAAAGAGGACGAAGAACGCTGGGGCTTTCCGTCCAACCATGATAAGACTCACCATGGAGAATATACGCGTAAGCCGGATCAATATTGAGCACATTGTGGATGCCACTGGAAACCGGTAAAATCCCTATCTGGGAGTGCTAAGATTGTTCTGATACAGCAGCCACACGTTTTTATGAAAAAGTAGGGGTCTAGGCTGCACTGGCTACAAGTTGGTAGTAGGTGAAGAGGAATAAACAACAAGGACGTGTGTTCTTGTATCTCTGGGGCTCAACGCTTTACCCACAACAACTGGGATACAGGATGCAATGGCAATTATGCTGGAATAGAAGGTAAGCAATGTTAGTGATAAGTTAGTCTTAAGTAGTCTTTACCTTCCGACGATCCTCGCCAGGCTCCGAGCTGGAATTTGCTTCGGGTGGCACATTTTGCTAGGAATGAAAGTACACCAATCGAATGGATGTCGACGCACACTTTTCACGTTCTGAGGCAGTTTTAATTAATTATTTTAGATCAAAGAACTAGTTCGCGAATGAACTAGTTATTAGTATGATAATGATAAATAATGGACTGGTCGAGAACGAAAATTACATGCGCGGAGCTAAATATAGGTAGGGTTGGTAACGCGTTAATTGTTTGGTTAGAACTAAGTGGCGCTAGTTTGAGCCTTGTCTGGAACATCTGAGCAGACTATTTATTAATTATTTTATTGGGGGTTTAATAGCTACTTGGCAAAGTTGCCATTTTCAGTGTGATGATACGAATTTGAGAGTTCGGCCTTTCTTCCTTTTTGTATATTTTTTGTTTAAAAAATAAAATTATGCAAAAAACGGATGTAACGTACGGTTTGCCCTACTTTGAGTTTTTTTTATATCTTTTAGACTAGTTTTGGTTAGTCTAAACCAACTAAAACAATACCTAAAGACAAAAGCCGTGTATTTTTTTTGTTGTATTATGACGTAAATGATTTTAACCATTTATCGGAAATATTGCAAAGTTGCGTATTTTACCGCTCCTAAAATTACTAGCAATGTAGCATTATCTGAACGTCATAACGCGGGGGAAGCACCGACTTGTTCTGTGAGCTCTTCATAGTTATATTATATTCAAAAGCAGGAACAATCGTGTCCGAGCGAAGAAGCAGATTATCTGCAAATAAAGACCCCGAAGTTTTGTTTTTTAATCATAATTTGTAAATATATTTTTTAAATGTCAAAATTTTAGAGTTTTCATTGAATTTTTGAAATATATTAGAAAAAATAAACAGTTGAATTTTATTTAATGGAACAGCCTATCCTGACAAAAGATCTCCTGTTTCCAAAAATATTTATTTGATCGGTCTATCTTAAATGGTTTTCGAGATGTGCAACTATAAACCAGTCACAACAACAACGCATTAATTGCATTGAAAATCCAATTTGCGTTCTCTTTTCTACACATTGTTCTTATAGCAGCTTTTAGCTGCATATCTCGACAACCGTTAAACATAGACCCATCAAATATGGTATTTTTAGAATCAGAAGAAAAAGATATTTTATTTTTATATACAATATACAGAGTGTATTAATGTATACTCGGAATTTTGTTGAAGCGCTACCGCGGGCTTTCTTTACAATAAACCTAACCGATCCTAACCTAACCTAGTTCTCTTTTTTATTATAGTTTACTTCTATAAAGACTTCTAAATGTCGAACTTAAAAAAACTAATATGATTTCATAACTTAAATAATATTTTATCTCTTTAATGATGATTTTATCGACGAATCTGACCTACCTAACACCTAACTTCTTCGGAATATAGAAATAAAAAATTTCCACTGAATTAAAATTTCTTCGGAAAATGGCAATAAGAAATTTGCGTGGAACCATTCATTTCAAAAATTCTCATTTTCCGCTATTAAGAAGCTTTTAGTTTTCAATCTATAACTCGGGCTAAGAACCAACGTAAACACTTAGCTCAAACGCACGACGCAAGAGGCAAACTTTTTCAATCTATAAGCCCAGGACCCTTCAAACTTTTTGTAAACCGAAGTTTTTATTTTCGAACTAGTTACCTAGACCCTCAATTTTCTACATGAAGTAAACAACAGGTCAACCTAATAGTAATGTAGTTTGTCGGTTTTTCATGTGCAATAAATAGCTGTGAAAATATAGTTACAGTTTTCCCTTGGTAGTAAAACTCGATTTTTCAACACACATTAAGTCCTAACACTGGAACCTGTGGTGGAAGATAGATCAAAATACAAGAGTTCTAACCACACTACACCACAAGTTAGGATCATCAGCAGATGATATAAACTAACAACACACATATCAAACAAGTTTTCTATGGCTTTATATCCAAGTAGAATTTCTTAAGTTTTCTACTGATCCAACCTTCTCTCAAGGGCATCCGAACGGTGGTGTTTACTCAGGGGGTAAATTGCGCAAAAAGCGGAAAGAGTAATGGACGTCCGTGAGAGGAGCCCTAAACGGTAATGATCAAACATGGAACAACTACAAGCAGTCAACAATGAAGTTCAAGAAAGAAATAAGATGGAAACTCCGGAGACATCCAGGCTGGAAAAAATACTTAGTAGTGAATCGGCAAGATCTATAGGTTCTCTTTTAAGGCAAAACATCTACTCTAAGTTTACTCTCCAGGTAGACATACAATACACAACTCCTTGGAGATGGCAAGCCGATTCCAAGCCGATTGGAGAACGCCAACGAAGTCGTCAATGAGGAGAGTATCATGGTCTATAAACGAGTTCGAACCATACAAGGCATTAAGGCTGGACGAGATATTTCCGGATGTCCTTCAGAAAGGTCCTAATAGCAAGAATCAGGAAAGATTGAGATCGAGCTTGTTCCTAAGGTATGGAGGTCGATTGACAGACTAGATTCCCAAATCGGGAAGGGAGAACTATACAGGAACGCCAATGCTCTCAGGCCAATTAGCCTCATGTCTTTTCTTATGAAAGCTCTAGAAAAGTTTGATGCATAGTTACTCTTGCAATGCCCGACCAACTGGTTAAAAAGGAGGAAATTGCAACCCACCTTCGAATGGGAGGTGGATAGGGATCTCAGCATCTCAATGACAACAAGAAGAGCGTTAACATACATGTAAGCCCTCATTATAGAACGACTAAAGATAAATAGGCCGTACTCCATCATAATTCTAGATGAGTATGATTGGATAGCAGTGTAGTTAATTTTGAAGGTGAAACACTAGTGTACTATACTGATGGATGGTGGATGGCTGAAGTTCAGTCGCATGCGCAGGAGTGTTTGAAGAGAAGCTTAACTGTAGGAAAAGCTTTCCTCTTGGGAGGTATCCCATATAGGAAGTTGAAGGTGGAGAACAGAAAGAATTGGTCATTTACTCAGACAGCCAAAGAGCGTTGAAGTGTGCACCTAGAGTCAGCACAGTCTTAAATCAGGACTACAGATGTGGGGCTAGAGCTAGACATTTTTGGCGCGGCAAGACATTTGGCAAATGGATGAGTTCAAGGATCTTCTTTGGAAGAATATCCAAAGCTACGTGGATAAGTAGGACAGATTTAAGAAAGGCTCAAAGGTAATATATAGCTGGTTGGCCTGAGTTCTACAGGTAGGTCTCCCTTCAAGTATTACTACTACTACTACTACTACTACTACTACTCTTACTACTAATAATAAAAATGTAGTTGAATCTCGCACCAGAAAAAACGGAGGCAGTTATTCTTAAGGGAAGAAGGGATTATACGAACATCAGCCTCAATCTAAAGGGCAATACCATTACACCCAGCGAATCAATAAGATATCTATGTATCATCCTCGGGAGCCATCTCAGTTTTGGAGACCATATAAAGGCGGTGACGAAAAAGCAGAGGAATGAACAACATGATTGTCTCAAGTAATGCCAAACTTGGGAGGACCTAGAAGCCAAAAGAAGAGAGTTCTGAGTGGAGTACTACATTCTAAACTAGAGGAAAAAACTATATAGGAATACAATGGAAGCAACGCAAAGAAAAATTCTGTTAAGGGTTGCAAGTGCGTAAACTGTTTCCAGTAAGGCACTGCAGGACGTAACAGAAATACCTCCTATAGAACTGCAAGTCAAAGAAAGGTACATGTTATGCATATAAAGCAGATGAAGTGACTCCAGAAGTGAGAAAGAACTCTAGACAGATCACACTCGAGAAATGGCAAAATATGTGAGAGGAAAACAGCACACAAGGGCAGTGGACGAAAAGACTTATTCCAGACATAAAAGCTTGGGTAGAATGCAAACACACAAGTACTGACGGGACACGGATCGTTCGGAAGCTATCTAAAAAGATTTGGACTGCCGACTTATACAGAATGATGCCTGCATCTACTGCAAATAAATGGATATAAGAAACATATATTGTTTGCAAGATCGACCCAAATCAGAAGAGAAACAATATTGGGACATCAAATAAATCCGGATACCCTAATTAGAACAACGATAGTGAGCGAACACAACTGGACATTAATACAAATACAAATCAGAAAGATAATGAAGCAAAGGGAAAAAGATAGAAAAGAAAATGAAAGACAGCAAAGGCAAATGAGAAACTAAGACATATTCTTTAACTGAAGTATACACGACTACGGTGTTTCCGGTAAAGAAATAGACGAGAAGAAAGAAAGTTTTTTTAGCTAGTAAGCATACACTTAAAAGGCGATTCACTCCGGCCACATAAGATGGGACATGAAGGCCGGGTAGTTTTTAGAAGATTTTTTTATCTCTTAGAAAAAAAAAGACCATTACTAATATTGTTGACTGCTCTGCAGTTTATAATTTATTTGTAATTTTATGTAAAAGAAAATGCAGTATTCCAGAATATTCTTGCTCTAAAATTCGAAGCAATCGCTTCACCTCAGAATTGGAATATATGAAGACACTACAAAAATGAGTCAAAAAATTATCATTCACAAAGGCTACACCGCATTAGTATAGCATACCAATGAGATGTGAGAAGTAGTACAAAAATTATTAATGATTACAATTTTTTGTTGAGAATAAAATAATATAAATGCTATGGAATCGAAATAAAATCATGTACCATTATTTTGTGCTTGTAGTAACAGCTTCACTTAAAGCTATATATAAACTGGCCAGAAGTTGAATTACATTACTAACCTATAACTGAACTAGAACCAGTATCTAGATCTCCTTGCATCTGGCGGAATCTGTCCTAGGTGGATAGTTTTAATAGGTCAGTTCGACCGGTCTTGGTGTCCTCTTGCAACACGTTTTTTAGTGAAAAAGCGTTTTACTACGCTCTGCATCAGCTGCGTGCTTTTGTGGGAAGCTTGCAAAGACCATATTTAATTTGCTTGCTTAACTTATCGTAATAATACACCTACTTGTAAATAGAAGAATAGGATTGCCTGATAATGGTGTAAAACCTATTTATATACAAATTCAACCAACACGTTGGGGAGGCCGTTCGTTGCGGCCGAGCCGGAAGTTACCTATTACACTCCGCATTACAGGAGAAGAAAATTAGTCGAAAAAATGGGTGAGCCAAATAAAACCTTCTCTATTCTTACCCCTCCAAACCTCACATATAGAGCATCTTCAAAATCAGCATTCAATAAGAGTTCTGAACAAGTAGCCAAAAAAAAACAAAGAAATTATACTACAAAACAACCCTCTTTTCTGTGAAAACCAAAAACTAAAAACCAAAATTAAAAATTTTGAAATATTAATACAAAGCTCAAAATCTCAAAATGAAAATCTCCTTAAAAAAATAACGGATCTTTCAAACATAAATATTTCACTAAACGAGAAAATAGACTCACTAATAGAAGAAATGAAATCATTAAAAAATAATACCCCAACACTAACTAAGCACAGCCTAAATATACTAACATACCAAATAATACCAATAATACAAACTCTGATATCTCATGTACTACACAAACAAATACAACACCAAATGTAAGCATAAAAACTGACGATCCTCAAGACTTCCTAGTCCTCGCGAATCCTACAAAAAACCACGGACCACTATACATGCCTCTAAACGTACTAAAATCAAAACAAACCTATATCAATATTCCAAAAATACATACAGAACAATATAAACTCCACGGAAAACTCCCCTAAACAACAAAAACCCAAGACAGTGCCAATAATCATTAGAAGTACCCCCGACTGGTTAAAAATACACACAGCACTTACAGATATGAATTTAAAATTTTCTACCCCATACCTCCCCCACACCGAGAAGACAGATTAGGAATATCACTCACTCCTGACTCACCAAACGACCACAGACAGATTCCTAAAAATAACAAAGAGTTAATATCACACTTACTTCTTCCCCAAAAACTTAACATTATAATAAAAGAAATAGACAAAAAGATACCCATAACCGACATATAAAAAGACTTAGAAGACCAGGGCTTTTCTCCTAGCAAAGTAGGCTACTTTTCAAACTCGGCAACAATAAAAAATATGAAACCAACATGGTCAAAGGTCTAATTCCCAAAGACCAAATCCACATCTACGATCTCAATAGACTACATCATATGTCGGTGACAATAGAACCACAAAAAAGCTCCCAAATCAGATACATCTCCCAATGTCACGGGTGCCAACAATACGGACACTCACTAACTAACTGAAACGCTTCACCAAAATGCCACCGCTGCGCCGATAATCACTTTTATAAAAAAATGCCCAAAACCAGGCAAGACGAAAATGCTGCCACTGCAGCGGAGATCACCCAGCAAGCGACCCAAGATGTCCCAAAAACCCAAAAAACAAATCCAACAAAACAAACCAACCCACACACAACACTCCCAAAACCCCTGCCAGACAAGTAACACAAAACATATCCTACGCACAACTTACAAAAAACACTAAAACACAAAACACCCCACCCAACAACGATTAAAACAAACAAACAGGAAACAATAACATGAACCCCCTCATATTACTATTAACACTCAACGAAGACGAACTCGACTTAAAACTATCCCACCTTGAGGAAAAACTAAAAAACCGCCCACTATTCAAAGCATTTTTAGACATTACCCATGGCTAATACAACAAAACATAAAGAACTCTTCATCATAAGCTGGAATGCGAACTCTCTATACCCAAAAAGACAAGAGTTTGTTGATTTTGTAACAGAAAACAGAGTAGACACAGCCTTAATACGAGAAACTTTCTTAAAACAACATACTAAATACACAATTAAAAACTACACAATTTACAGAACAGACAGACCCAACAGAGTAGGGGAAGGCACAGTAATAATAATCAAATCCAAACACGAACCCTTCCAACATGCACACACTAAAAACTTGAAGCACATAGGACTATATATATATACATGCTAAACAACATAATAAAAATTCACTCCGTTTACAAACCACCAACACTACCTTTCGACACAGAAAAACTTGACGAGCTTTTTAATTCAGACTACGCTACAATTCTAGCAGGAGACATGAACAGTAAAAGTCGACCCTGGGGCTGTAAAGGTACAAACAGAGCCGGCACAATACTCAGAAACTACTCAAACCAAAAACTTACCACAATACATGCCCCACTAGAACACATACACTATCAGGCTATAACACCAGACATACTACACATTACAATCACAAAAAACTTCCCTTACAACACACAAATAGACAACATACACGAACTCGGATTATCAGACCACACCCCAATAGCAATCAAAATAGGAATGCTTTACGAAAAACAAGAAACCAACTCACAAACATTTATAAACTGGAACAAACTAAAAGACATTTCACTTAACCTAGAACAACCCCAGAATTTAAACACAAACGAACAAATAGACACAGCCATAGAACATTTAACAAACTACATAAACGGCGCCGCAGTTGAACTTTCCAAAACTACTGTACACACAAAACAAAACAACCCATACTTCCGACCAACAGAAATGAGACAACTAACAACAGAAAGAAACAGACTTAAAAGACAAGCAAGGGTCACAGGGGATCACAGAATAAACAGACAAGCAAAAAGACTGACAAACAGAATTAAAAAACAAATTAAAACCTGCAAAAATGACAAATGGCAAGAATTCCTAGAAGGACTCTCCACAGAAGACAGTATGGAAATTAAACAGGAAAAACACACATAAAGTACCCCCTACTACAAGGTCCAGGAGGCATGGTATATTCCAATTAGGAAATAGGAGAAACTTTTGCACAATCTCTGGAAAACCAATTTACATTAAATGAACACGCAGACGACGACATAGACCATGAAGAACACATAGAAAATAGACACCACACAATCTTCAATACACATACAGACGAAATAATCCAACGAACAGACATAGCAGAAATAAAGGAAACCATAAAAAACACAGACAGCAAAAAAGCACCGTGGCCAGACAAAATAACAAACAAAATACTCAAAAACTTACCACCTAAATATAATTATAAACTGCATCACTAATACTAATTCAAAAACCCCAGAAAGATCTTAATTCCTTCAAAACTGGAGACCAATCAGCCTGCTATTAACAATGGCAAAAACTCTTGAAAAGATCTTTCAGACAAGACTACAAATTTACATACAAGGCAATAACATAATACCCGAAGAACAATTTGGTTTCAAAAAAGAACACTCAACAGAACTCATACGACTCATTGAGGAAATAACTCTAGGACTATAACGCCGTGCTTGCACAGGAGGTGATCCTAGACGTAGAGAAAGCCTTCGACAGAGTTTGGTACGAAGGCCTAATAACCAAACTAAACGACATACTAAACATACCCACTCACATGACACAATTTATAGGAAGCTTCTTAACAAACACACATTTTCATAAAGTGCGGGACACGAAAGAAAACCGGGCGGAGTCAATCGGTTTAGGACGGTCGGCCAAGAAATCACTTTGTCCCGTCGTTCTTTAAATAATATGGCGCTCCTTTTTGACTATACGCACTTCAGATAATTAAAAAATGTAACTATGCTTAATGAACTTTTATCTATATTTGTCTGTTTTCTTTCGTGTACCGCACTTTTATATCTCTTTTGTGTTGCAAAAAACGGCGAACTTTCGAATTTTAAAATGATTTAATTTTGATTTTTCTTGATCGATTTACCTATAAATATATTTTTTCTTGAGTTCTGTCATTAACGGTTCCCGGGCTACTGCCTACTTCCACTATTATTGGACCACCCAGTATAATAACAAACGATTTACATGTCCAGATTTTACAAGGGCAGCCAGCATCAGATCTAGTGAACGAGATTTATCAAAATTTTAATTTATGCAGTTCGACTTTGGGCTACTCGGGTATGCCAAAAGTGGCCGTCTGTCTCCGTTTGTCATATTACTTTATACAGGGGCCGTCACTGTGAAGTACTATACAGGGCGTTTCCTAATTGCGTGCTGTTCTTAAAGGGGGTGTTTTTATGTCCTAAACTTTTGAGATACAGGATGGTAGAATTTAAAAACAAAAAAAAAATTTCATCCCAATTCTGATGCTATTGTAGATAACTTCATGAAAGTCGATACACGTCTTCTATGCATTAAGGAGCATACGAATTCATTATTAAAGTTGATAAAAAATGCCCTTTTATGCATAAAAGACGTGTATCAAATTTCACACAGTTAATTATCTATAATAGCATCAGAATTAGGATTTAAAAAAAATGTTTTTTTTTAAAACCCTGTATCTCCAAAGTTAAGACTTTTAGGTTCATATGAAACTTTTTTCTTAAAAAGGTCCAAGAATCACCCCCCTTTAACATTAGCACGCATTTAGGAAACGCCCTGTATAGTACATTTCAATGACGTCGCCGGTACAATGACAGACGGAGACAAACGATCACTTCTGACATACCCGAATAGCCCAAAGTCGACCTGTATAAGTTAAAATTTTGAAAAATCTAGAACTACATTTACAACTTTGGAGAACATTACCAACGCACAGGCAGAAAAAATCCATCAAGAAGTTACACTTAAGCAACAAAAGAAGTTTGAATCCCTCCTGAACAGAACACAGTTATCAACCTGTCATGGAAGCCGTTAACCGAAGCAGAACTTTCCGTCCTTTCCAAGGGCCAAAACTTCGCAATAGCACCGAGCACCATTCCCGTAGAAGACATAGTATCTTCTGTTGAAGCAGCAATCAGAAGATTACCAGTGGAACAAGCCGATGAAGTCAGATATGAGACAGCGAAGATCATTAAAAACTCAAAACCACCGAAGTCGAAGCTCTCCGCAGCCGAAAACAGCAATGAAGACCTTAAACGAAGACGCAAACATTCTGGTACTTCCAGCAGATAAAGGCAACGCAAATCACTAAAACCAAGCAGCTCCAAGACTCCCAGGTTCTACGGTCTTCCGAAGATACACAAGGACAACGTACCACTTCGACCGATCGTCAGTGCAATAGATTCGCCCACATACAAACTAGGTAAATATCTTTCAAATTTTCTTAATCCATTTACTGAAAAAACAGATTCTTTTATTAAAAACTCTACACATTTCGTGGAAAAACTCAAGACAATCCAGTTGGATCCCGAAGATATTTTGGTCAGTTTCGATGTAGAATCACTTTACACAAATGTTCCTGTCAACGACTCAATTTCCATTATATCAGACATACTGGATAACAATATTCTTGATAAGAACTTAATAGACCTAGTGGAAGCTTGTCTTACATCTACTTATTTCACTTTTCAAGGAACTTTTTATGAACAAACTTCAGGGGCAGCTATGGGATCTCTTCTATCACCTGTGGTAGCGAATATCTTTATGAAAGCCTTTCAGGATATTGCTCTAACATCCGCCCCACTAAAACCGAAGCACTGGTTTAGATATGTAGATAATACTTTTGTTGTTTGGCCTCATGGACAGGATAATCTCCTCATATTTCTGGACCACCTTAATCAGCAACATCATAATATCAAATTCACGATGGAAATTGAATCTAATGGAACAATTCTCTTTCTAGATGTATGTGTTCAAAGGAAGGAAAATGGTACATTAGGACATTCTGTGTATAGAAAACCGACACAACAAATAGATACTTAAACGCAAATTCTCATCACCATCCAGCACAAAAGAAATCGGTTATTAACTCACTAGTATTCAGAGCTATTTCGATTTCTGATCAAGATTCTTTAACATCGGAAACATCGAAACTGACCGAAGCTCTCAGAGGGAATGGCTATTGCACTGAAGATATTACGCGTTCAATTAAAAG
The DNA here is from genome assembly GCA_030620095.1 of Kuschelorhynchus macadamiae. Lineage (NCBI taxonomy): Eukaryota > Metazoa > Arthropoda > Insecta > Coleoptera > Curculionidae > Kuschelorhynchus > Kuschelorhynchus macadamiae. Next base: position 1,855,410 of record JAUTXW010000419.1, on the reverse strand, counting down.
ATATAGTAAACCAACTCCGCCAAAGGAGAATGATAAAGAGCCACCATTAGGTAGTGTTGTTCTTCCCTACATACATTGCACTACAGACAAAATAGGATGATTACTTCGGCGGTCCAACATACGTACAATCTTCAATACACATAAGAAGATTGGACAATGCTTGCGATCCCCGAAAGATATTGTTCCTTTCCAGACAGAAGGAGTATATAAAATTCCTTGCTCTTGTGGGGAAGTGTATGTGGGAGAAACAGGAACATGAACGATGTATTAAAAAGAAACAAATTGTTCAATCTGCTGTGGCTGACACTGGCCATTTCATAAATGTAAAGGAAACCAAGGTTCTAGCATCGGTTCCAGGTTTTTATAAACGAAAAGTTAGAAAATTTATTGAAATATTTAAACATACAAAAAATTTCAATAGAGATACGGGTTACGGTCTACATCACACGTGGAAATCGATCTTAACACAGGGTCACGGTTCGGCGAGCGGAGCGGGTATAAAAGCCCGCTTGAATCTCTTCGAGCTCATTCAGTTCAGATCTCGTGGAGTAAAGATCCCTGAAGATGCCTCGTGCAATCGAAGGCGAAACGTCGGATAGTAATTCCAATTTAACACGGTCTAATCCCAAGAACCATGATTTCTTAATTGATAAATCTTGTCCACTGGAATTAGTGCTGGCTCCACTACTATGACTACATTGATGTGTTAAGTTTGGCAAAATATGAGTTCTGTAGTTTTTCAAATATTAATTGCAATATTAGATATTTTTGACACCCGGTATTGAACAGAAAATTAATTATTTCGAAGCAGTTTATTGACAGCTACTTTATGAACAATTTTACAAAATATATGAAAAAAAAAACTAAGCAATTTTTGAGGTTGATGGCTATGATTCTAATGGTTCGATTCCTTCTAAATCGTGGTCTTCCTCTAAAAATGATGAGGTTTCGTCGTCACTACTTGAAGATCCCAGTGTGATAACTAAATCATCAATAACCGTTTCAATTTTGCCATCTACTTCCCAGTATTTATCTTCAATAGAACGAACATGTTTAACATACGATGTTCAATTTTCAGCCGATATTGAGTCAATCGCTTCTAATGTTATTTTAATTAAATCTTTAATTGAAAGTTCACCGGTGTTGCGCTCTCGAATATATTTTTTTACTCCTGCCCATGCAAGTTCAATAGGCTTGAGGTCACACACGTATAGAGGCAGCCTTAAAGGTGTATGACCGAGGTTATGTAAAAGACCGTCAATTTTACACTTTTTTTCTCTAGGCTTGTTGGCTGATATTACTTCATATAATTGATATATTCTCCATGTTGGATCACATACAAGATTATTCGATTTAAGCCACGATATCATATGAGCTTTTGTAAAGTATTTAGTTGGCACTTTATCTTGTACATGAGAATGATAAGACGCATTATCCATTACCAGGATTGATTTGGGAGAAATGTTAGGTAGAAGCTTCTCGAGCAACCACTTTTCAAAATTATCTCTATTCATCTGTCCATGCTAGTCTCCAGTTGTTAGTCAGTAAAGCAGCACCTGGAACAAATCCGGCTTCTGAACCAGCATGAACTATAATAAAGCGACTACTAGAGCGGATTCCCTGCACAACACCTGTAACGCTTTCACTTTGCCAGCATTTGTTCACTGTCATATCATTATCTACCCAGGTTTAGTCTAGATACACAATATTGCGTCCTTCTTGCCTATATTGTCTTACAGTTGATAGATATTTCACCCGCTAGTGAAAAATATTTGGCGCCAGTTATAAGTAGACCAGTGCGAAATTTACTAAATCCCCGATTAATTTTCCGTACCGCTTAGCTGGCGCACTTTATAGGTGAAGCGGCAAACTATTACAACAAATAAAATAACATAAAATTTATTTGCGTACACAAATTTTACTTTTCCGCTTGCTTAAGACTATCAACCTTTATTTTAAGGACCGCCCGGTTTTCTTTCGTGTCCCTCACTTTACCAAAATATACAACGAACACTCAACAAACATAGACATACTGGCAGGAGTCCCCCAAGGTTTTCCACTCTCCCCAATCATTTACAACCTCTACACCGCCGACATACTAAAACCTCAATACTCCAAAAACCTTGCACAAATTCACAGAAGCTTACAAAACCACCTCAACCAAATAATAGACTGGGCAATACGTTAGACAATCAGAATAAACTCCGAAAAAACACAAGCAATACTAATAACAAGATAGAGAAACACACACATAGAAAACCAGTCAATCGAAGACAACTACATCACATGGGAAAACCACCTAAAATATTTAGGAATTAGACTAGACCACAAAGTGACATTTAACAAACACTTACAAACAAAACCAACCTAGGGGAAAGCCCTCATAAGCCAGCTTTACCCAATGATTGGCAAAAAGAGCCAAATGACCAGAACAAACAAATTATTAATATACAAGCAAGTCATCAGACCAAAAATTTTACACGGCTTTTTGCCATATGTCCAAAACAAACAGAAGAAAATTAGAAAGATTCCAAAACAAAATATTAAGAACAATAACTTGTGCAACATGGTACATACGCAACACCGAAATTAGACAAGCCACAAACATAGACACAATACATGAATACTTAGTAAAAAAACACACTAATTTCATAAACACGCTAAATAACCATACAAACCTAATCATCAGAGATCTTTTTAACAGACCTTTCAACATTAATACTTCATACAAAAACTTAAAATCTCAAATTACCAATCATAACTAAAAACTCAGGGTTCATTCATCTTTCACGCCCCCTCATCTACGCTCTTACCCCGTCCCCTATCCTCCTATCTCCCCCTCATCTAAACCTCCAAAAATGAAAAATAAGGAGGACGTAAGTAAAAAAATATATTTGGCACACTCATATAATAACAGTGCAAGAGTTCCCTCAAGGAAGTAGCATAAAATAAAACTTCAAACAATTCTATATTCAGTGCCGTTTCACTATCACTCTGTGCTAACACTGTCGTATTCGTCTATGCCTAAACTAACTATTCCACACTATTTATAAAATTATTCAATTCAATCCATTTAGTCTTCAACCTTAATTACATGTCTAACAGAATTATTACAGCTATGTACAGAAATATTATTTACACATTTTTTAATTATATCTATTACAGAAGTACTGTAGAAGTAGTGTGGAAGAAGATATCGGATTAAAAATACAATAAAACGAAGGAAGACGCAAAACTGTATGACCAGAGGCACTAGCAAGATTATCACAAATACATTCTTTATTATATCATATGCTATTAAAACATTTAAAAGATCTTTTTTTGTATAAGTTTCTTCGAAATATATATAATTATCATCATACAGTTCCGAGGTTCTCTTTTTATATTGACTATTTTTCGGAATATTTGGAAGACGGCGATTCTGAAACCAATCTTCAAATAATTTTGAATCTGTACCTTGATGATAGTCCGAAGATGAACTGGCTATGTTCTTCGAAGATAGTAACAAAGAGTTTGAAATAAAATACTTTTTTAAACCAGCATGCAAATTTGTAATCCTCTATTTGAGGGGGCCTTCATGGGCACCCGGAGGGGGGGGGGGCAAGGGAGCGCTTGCGCCCACTGCAAAATGTAAATTTTGTATATTACATATATGGTAAAATATTGGTTTTGCCCTCTCTGGACAAAATCGAATCTTCCTCCGGCCGCTTTTGGAGTTTTAATCACTGGGATTCCAGTAACATTTGCCTTTTACTTATGGTCCGATATTTAAAATCCATTGCTTTAACAATTCTACAGTTCTGCTACATGAAATCTACTGTAAGTACCTTTTGTAGAGAATATATTGTACGAATCATTTGTTTATTATACATGTCATAATTTTTTCTTTGAATTAAGTCATTATCAGCTTCTTCAATACTTCGAAATTTGCCGATGTCGGGCCGTTTATCTTCGATAAAGGAACTACAAGTTAAAAAGCACTTGCCCATACTTTCATTTTGATTATACCCTTTCTTTAAAAATGATAAATAAACGTTTTTCACAATTTCTTTGGCATCAAGGGATAAATGTTTTTTTTTGAAATACCACTCCGGATGCACTATTACCATCCTTTGACCAAAAACGCCACATTTTTTTCTAAACTTGATAAGGAAATAACACCGAAAAAATAACAGATATTTGACTAAATGTACAGTTTGACAAACACATAAATACTAATTTAAATAGATGTTATATATTTGTAGTTAAACATTTTAACATCCAGACCAGTGGCGGCTACATTTTACAATCAATTTACTTAAAAATAGAAATATTTTTAAAATATTAAATATTTTATAATCTATATTTTTATTATAAAAATACAGTATATTTTATATAAATTCACATTATTTACTTAATTATACCATTATTTTCTATCAAAACTAGTGTATTATATACTCAAAAAATAATAATTACTTAAAAACGTAGCGCGCTGAACCCCTTTTCATAAGAGCGACTCGTTGAGGAGTCACAATCAGCAGTAATAAATTCCGCATCAAACTCCCCCCGCACGCCGGCTTTCGCGCTTAGATTTGCGCTTAGGGCAGTTGCTATTGCGACGCGATGGTGAATATCTGTAAGCCAAATAGAGATGGGAGCGGCATAAAACTGCTGCTGCAGGCTACAGGCGCTTGTACGCTTCTTATAGAATTAATGTAAATTAGTGCGTTAGGATCATCGGAGACGGAAACAGTTTTGCATCGATCGAATCGAATCGAAATTAACTTTAAGATATAGGTACATAACTGTTTTTTTAAGAACAAAAAATATATTTAAAATTTTGTAAATTCATATTATGTCCCCTAAATATTAAAAAATGCTCCAAAGCTATGGATAATTAACATCATAAAAAGTAAAATAGCCATTTTGGGCGTGGTACCCCTAAAAATTTGCGCCACCTATCCACCTGCGCTTCACATGTTCTTAAATCCACGAGCCGTCACTGATCCAGGCCTGTTTCCAGGTAGCCAACATTTATAGGGTTTTACGGCTAAGGGTTCCAGGTAAATTCTATTGCTGCCAAGAAATCAACGAATAATTCCGGAACGGACTTTGATTAAGTTTTTTCATATGTATCAAATGAACAAATTATGAAAATTTTAAGGAGATAGTGAATATATATTTTCCCTAAGGAGACTTTTTGACAAAGCATGGTAAAACTTATTAACTCATTTGTCGTAATTATATGTATTTTTCTGAAGGAAAAAACTGAAAGCCTTCTTCTAGAAAACCTACAACTAAATTTCTTCAAATGTATCTAATGAACAAGTTATGAAAATTTTAACGAGATAGTAAATATACATTTTCCCTAAAGAAACTACTTTTTGGCAAAGCATGGTAAAACCCATTAACTCTTTTCAATAGGCCTTGACGTCGACGAGCATTTCCGTCCGCAGCTTTTATCCATTGAATAGCTGCCATTAATACGGCGTAAAATATTCGATATAAAATCCGGATGGGCTATTGTTTCATCTTTTTAGTTACAGACGCTTGGACGCACAAAATTACCTCTTTCATGGATTTTTTTGGAATAAGTAAAGTTTACGTGGGTGTCCCTCTCTCTGACGTGAAAACAAATTGGAACATAATGAAAGACGCAAAAAAGATTTAGTTTCAAGCTGACCTTGATGATGTTTATGTTTTATAGTTCTTGCAAATATAAGAAATTAGCGTGGAAAATGAATTTATAAACAATGATTTCTTCCTTTATCGTTATTGTGCTTGAAATATGTAACAAGTTGTTACAATCTCTATATATATATTATAGATAAACAAAATTGAATTAAACTTTTCCACCCTGTATCTCATTAATGAGCGACATTTTGCTAAGGCATGTTTGGCTCAATATCATTATTTTCACGAGTTTAGTCAAGCATTGCTTTTTGGCGCATTCATTACCCACCACCCTGTATACATAGATTTTAATGTCTAATAATTATAAATTAGTTCCCCTTTAACTCCCTCTTCTTCTCCATACCGTAAAAATCTACTAACATAAAATTGAATAAGTTAAACTGTCGTAGTTGGTGCTGAGCTCATGATCTTCAAATTACAATAATAAAAGACAGACAATCAAAAAGCAACAATAATTTAAAAACTAGTCCGGCTTGATATTATTAATCAGAGATCTGTTTCGGAGTCCTGGGGAAATCGCTATATGTCGACCATGCATTCGGATATCAAATACATAGATCTTAATGCCTAATAATCATGAATGAGTTCATTTCCCCTTTAACACACTCTTTGGGTTATTATAATAATAAAAGATAGACAATCAAAAAGCAACAACAATTTATAATATATAAGAAGGACCTTCAGCCGCCATGAATGCGGCACTGAAAAAAATGTTTTCCGGTAGTCTATCAAAGCTACCTAAATATTCAACTTCCTGGCTTTGACTGCAAAATCAACCTTTTGCCATGCTGCCTAAATACATTCTGTTCTTATGCAAAAGCAGTGTTCGATTTAATGTCTCCATTAATTCGGGAGGTTAAAACCGATGTGAGTATTTTATAGACCGCTTGGGTTCGTTAAATTTCCAGACCTAAGAATCATCCTTATAGTTCCCAGGGTGGAATAATTTGGAACTGATTCCTCTCTAAAATTGCACCACCACGTTGCATAGAATGTGTCTTATTTACATCAGCTTCTGCGATCAGTACATTCGTAACTGATGGCAAATACTTACATTTTTCAAGATCGGCGAACCAATGAGAATCCTCGAGATGTTCCACAGGATTCGGCCAAACATTCCTCTGTTATAGTAGAAAGTTATTTCCTTTTGACAGTCCTTTTAAGTTTCTATAGATCAGCTCAACAATTCCTCATTGTGTTGATGTCTCACTCCATACCTCTTAATTCTGTTACTTAATGCAGCTATTTCTTTATTTCAGATTATCCGAGTGAACAGCAAGCTTCTTACGAAATGATAGATCTGAAGACTGGATCTTCTTCCTAGAGCCACTATTTTCTGACTTTAGTTTTCACCTTCTTGCTGGGATTCTCAAGATTTCATTTTATTTATTTTATTTCTCAGGCACACGACTTTTGTTCCCTATTCTTCATTTTTGTCGTTACAACCGACATACCGCAGTACATACGACAGGTGTCTAAAAAAATTTTCACTTCCCACCAATAACTGCTCCAGCATGTGGATTAATAAAGTTCTGTCGTGTTGGCTTCTTTGTTGAGCCTAGGGTTTCGTATTTTAGACTTCGCGTCCATTGAGAATCCATTGCATTTTCCTAATAATTCATTATTTATGTTCATTAACTCGTTATGTTCTGCAAAGTGCTGCGGATGCTATAACTGATCGTCAAGACTAGGAGATTTATTATAATTATTACTATTGTTATTACGTTTAAGTGAATTTCTGCTTTCATTTTTAAGTTCTCTTGACCTTCAGTTTTAAATAAAATCTTGTTCGTAATGTTTCTTCCACTTTGTTCCATAAGTTATATAATCCTGTTTTTAAAAATTAACTGCGAAAATATATTTAGTTAACCAATACATCAAGAAATCCAAAACTCACACGAAGAAACACTGGAGACTAATCACTCTACACATACGCGTATATAAAATGCGCCGGCCGTTTCCATGCATAAATTTAGACAAAAATAATTGTTGTCTGACTGAACATCAGCCAGCCTTACAAAAGCAGAAAATGTGTTGAAAGGTCTAAAATTATCCTGCAAAGACATTTACCTTAATCATTTCGGCATAATTATAAGTGACACGTCTAGGCACCATTTATTAACCCAGAATAGATCGGCAGATTTGTGCATGAATTTTCCTCAAAATAGTATTTTTTAAGTTCTAAGACTGTAGGTAAAATTTAGAGGTTTGTAGTTTGAGCTTTTTATTTGTTAATAAATATGTAGGATGTAAGTATATGTTAATATAGTATACATATAACATACAGCCTGTTTAAAAATTGATCGTTTTTTGCCCATTAGGGTGCAAATTCAAATGGGGTGTGAATTATTAAGTGGCAAATTCTACCAAATAATTAATAATACAATCAGGAAAAATGTTTCTCCATGAAGCTGCAGTTTACGCCTAAATAAGGGTGTATTACAAATTCATCTTGGTACCAACTTATCCTAATTTAAGTCCTTATATTACTGGGATAATAATGAATTGCCTGATTGATAGAACAGCGGGTCCGTCACAAAGTATGAAGCACGTGGTTTTTCTCCTTTTCAAAGAGAAAGGTAACTTAGTTTCCTATTGAGAACATGTTTCCCTTGTTCCTTGATGCCGAATGCCTGTTGCAACACGCAAACTTACTTTCACCATCACCATCGTAAAATTTTGTTTGGAATATTTGTTGTGGTGTATCTAAAATTTGTAAACATACATACATATTCCTTAGATTAAATATTGATGCCTGTTAATATGACATGTTAAATCACAGCTCTTAACAACAGAAAAAGCATTGGTCAGTTTGTTTATATATATAGGCAACTTAATATACAAAATTGGTATGGTATTTGGCTGCTCCTAGCGTTTGTAGTGTTTAGGATTCATTTTTAAAATAATACCGGTTGTTCCAAATTGATGCTTTTAGTATGTATGTGCGTATGGTTATTTTAAGACTTCGCAGGTCGATAAGTTGTTATGTTGTAAAATGTGTATGCAACCCTGGAACAAAAAATATTTGTTTAGGAAAATGTATACAACTGCAATAATCTGTTTGACTTGTTAATCTTAATATTCGGGAAAACTGAAAGCTTACTCGACTTTCCAATTTTCCTTTTGATTTTATTATTTTATGATATGGTCTTAACTGCAATAGAGGTATTGAGTCAAAATGTACTATACGCCTAAATTAAATAATACTGGTATAATAATGGAATTCCTGGTTGATAGAGAGCAGGAGCAGGTTGATCACAAAGTATATAGAACTGTGTTTTTCTCCTCTTTAAAGAGAGAGGTAACTAGTTTCTATTGTGAAGATAAAATCTTTCTATTCGAATACCTGTTGCAACACGCAAACTTACTTTCACAGCAATTCAGAATCAAACAAAATCACAATATACGGCAATAATAAGAAGAATTGGGTTTATACATTATACCCAAATGTATTCAAAAGTAGTATTATAAAAGGAACTCAAGAACTTACTTAATCATAACATAAACAGTAATAACAACAAAAGATAACTAAGTAAACTAGTAAACTTATACGTTTAGTCAAGTAGAATTCTACCCAATTAAATGTTCAAAACATCCCCCGTGAATATCGATATACAGTTGAGTATGGTTTTCATATTTCTACACATTTCCTCATTTATATTTCCGAAACAATTTCTACTGCAAATTTTCGTACCCTCTCTTATAGTGGAGGGTATTTTATATACTTCATTCTTTACAAATCCGCATACCCCAAAATCCATTTTGGTCAAGTCGGGTAACCTAGGCGGCCATAGGATTGATCTTCCTGTTCAAATCCACTAGTCCTCCTCTCCAAAGGTTTCATTGACTGAACTAGTCCATAAATGTTCGAGGGTTTAATTCAGCATATAACCAATTGTGGTTTTTCAAAAAAATTTGGCTCAACGATGTAGTTACCTATAACTCCTCCCCCCTCGGTTGCTTGTGGCATAATAATAAATGTTATGTCTGTCACAAAATACCTGTTGTTCCATTCCAAAAAAAAAATGTAAATTAGGTTTGAATTACAGTATATTGATATGCCTATTGAAAATATCCTATATAATATGATAAACATATCGCACCTTGCAAGTCCTCGGCAATTGCCCCCCCCCCCAATATTATTGCTTATTTTGGTTTAAGTTTATATTAGCAGAAAATTATTACACATTTTATCATAGTATGATTTTTCGTAAATTAAAGGATTTTTCCGAACTCTTTGGCAACGTCACATAGTTAATGCAAACTAAATATGGTGTCATATAGAGAATTTTGCGAGGAATTCAAATATGCAAAAATAAACAGGGTGTTCCATTAAAAAAATACGTGTTCTGTCTGCAACTTCTTTTTTGTAGCAGTGGGTACAGTGGAGATTTGGATTGGAGTGGAAATTTTACTGGAGCTATCGAGCTTTCTCATACTATTGGCCAACCTTGTATAAGATTCTTGCAGATAACGGCCGTATACTATATTATTAACAGTATAATGAAATAATGGGGAGTCGGCCAAGAAGTCTATAAAACATGTGTTGTTTAAGCATTCGAAATGTATCATTTCTTCTTCAGATCTGTACAAAACAAAAATGTAATTTGTAAAGCCCTGAAAAACAAACATTTCGAAAACTTGACATATTAAAAATAAATGTAATATATACATTTTGGCAGTGCAATTCAAATTTTAGGCCACTCCGCCAAAAATTGGTGTGGACCCATCGCCTACTACTTATAAGTTAAAATCAACAATTGAAGTATAAATATTTATTTCAGACCAAAAACATAAACACCCTGTGTAAGTTTATGAAAAAAAACAATTCAATCAAAATCTTTCCATCTAATTTTCATTTCCGCAATGTCTTCAATTAACTGCTACTTGTTTATGTCTTCAGCTTCTGTTGCCAAAATCGCTGACCCTCTTAATTGGCTTTGATGTCTTGTTCCCTAAATACTGTTTTCTTTCAATATTTTGAGCGTTGAGAATGACCTCTGCTGTCGCTATTGTTTAGGGGAAGTGTAAGGAATATTAGAGACACTATAACTGCCGTAATATTACACGACAATGTATTGCTTTTTATTAAATATTTAGAAAATTCCTTTAAGTCCCAGACATTTTGTATCTCATCTTTGGGAGACAACACAGAAACGGTTTCCAGAGGAAATTCTGCAAAATAAATCACTTGGTTTGGGTACAAAAAATGACATTTTGTACTGTGGTGTTCAAAAGAAGAGACAATTTTGTCGGCAAAATATTTTGGTTGTTTATCAAAGTTTTTTGTTAAGCAATTTTGCGAATGATATTTTTTAACATAATAATAAAAATGTCATTAGTGACATTGCCAAGAGCAACAAACCTGAGTATGACAAGAGAACAATTTTCTCTGCAAATTTTTTTCCGAGTGTTTTCCATATGACTATTTTCCGAGAAAGACAACCAATAAACACCAAAATATTTATTCAACAATTGCTATGGAAATAATCAAAAAATACCTAACCCAACAAAATATTGTCACTATAATCTCATCATGTTGATTTTGTCAAGGAGTCATAGTGAATCGTTTTGTCGCTCTAGTAAAATAGTCACCGGAGAAAAGGAGAAAAACATTCTCAGTTCTGAAATGTATACGCAGCATTAGCTGATGTCTTTTTAAGACCAGCCAGAGACTAAATGCTCGAAATTCCATAAAATGGTTTTATATAAATTCACTTAGTTCAATCCAAAAAAGGCCTAACCAGGGTTAGCCAAAACAGAGTTTAATTGAACACAATTACATAAAAAATTTTATGTTTTGTTAAAAAAAAACTAAACAAAAAGTCATCGCCTGCCATGGAGGCACCACAGGACCTTTGCACCACTATCCTACCACTGAGCCAGAAAGCCTCATACTAAAAACATAATGAACTTGGTTTATATTTTAAAGTCATGAGATTTCGTAGGATTTAGTCGGTAATTCTTAAAGCTGTCTTTTTCCTTAGATTAATATTCTATTTATTTGCAACTTTAACAGCCACATCTTTTAGTTCGGTATAATTATATCTAAGCCTTTTGCTGAGAGTTTCTGCACTTTGGTTGGTGATATTTATAAATTTCAGGAAGCTTTCTGTAACTGCGATTTGTCTTTATTGTCTTCTTTTAGTCATCTTATCCAATTTTGCAATATCTAAGGTCGTATCGATTATTATTGAGAAAAAGGAACATACCTTAATTTTCCCACTAAATGTTTTTGCCAATTATTTGCAAGGCACTGTATCCTATATATATATATATAAATAATATATATATATATATATATATATATATATATATATATATATATATATATATACTTTAAAAATATCCGGCATGCCAAAAAACAAAGAAACATAACATATTGTTTACCGCTGTGGTAGCTCCAAAATTGATAAATGAGATCCCGAAACTCTAAGGAAATAAAAATGTAGCCAATTTATTTCAATACACGCTCTAATAAAATTATTACTTTAAGTGCATTTTTCTTTGATGCAATTTATTGCAAGTCGTCATTATCTTTTTGGGAATTGGGTCACCCAGTCTGGGTGTTAAATAATTTTGATGCAGTGGATTTCTTTTCGGCCACTTTAGGCATTATTAGTTATATTCGTTAACACCTTGTTTTTTGTCTTTTTAAAGAGTACCATTTGTTATGTCATTTATACCTGTGCCACTTCTAATTACTTATTATTTATATTCTTTTGACAACAATGGGCAAGATTTAATGTTATTTAATTTTATCCACCTTTTTTGTATGAAAAGATTTGAAAACAGTTCTTTTCATTCTAAATGTGACAGTTTAGTGGCACGAGATGTAGGCGAATGCTACAAAACACATTAATGTAAAAAGTAATTTTCAGAAGAGGTTATACACTGTATTTTTTCTACGACTGCATTTGTGGTGTGCAGCAGTGGCGACTCGTGGTGAATAACAAATTTAAAAATAGGCGTACTTAAAATAAAAATAAATATCTTATCTGTAAATTGAGCTTTAAATACTCTTGAAGTTCAGGTCTACTCTTCGTTCTTTAGAATTGGAAATGATACGTTCGTTAAAATTATACGCACATTCCTTTTATAAACGATTTCTCGATAATTAACATTGCTAAAGCAGATAGTCTATCTTGGCCCAACTCCTCAACAAAATTTATAAGCCCTCGAAAAACCCCTGGATTTTCATACAAAACCGTTTCATCATGGCCACGTAGTGCCAGCCCGAATGCCCCGCAAAATTTTATACAATCTATAATTTTGTTTAAAATGTAATGAATTTTGAATACATTTTCATTAAAATTTCTAAGGGATTTTCTATAAGCTATGTCTAGCTGAGTGCGAATATCAACACTTCCGACCGTAGCATAGTTCACCGAACATTCCATGTGTGATCTGCAGAAAACGCATGGTTTCTAATTTTTTCTTTTAAGTGTTTTAAGTCTTTAACATCGATTTTGCACCATAATGAGCCCGATGAGTCCTTAAAAAACAACAAACATACCTAACAGTGAAATGAGTTAGAGACTTCACAACCACATATCCAGTTAGCTAAATCGTACATACTTTTGCGAAAGTTTCGATGAACCTCTTTATTTTTGTCTTTACTAGTTTGTCGTATACTAAGTTCTGGTTCAGTTATTTTCCCAAAATTAAGTTCGTTAGCACTCTTTAGTTGTTTAATTTTTTGCACTACCGACATTTTATTTCATCTACATTCACAACTCAAACATAGACCACCTTGAATTGGTCATTTTTGCAAAATTTAGTTCGTAAGCACTTTTTAGCTGTTTATTTTTTTGCACTAGTCACTACCAACATTTTATTTCCTGTATATATCCAACTCACACATGGATCATAAAAATAAAAAAATATATATTACAAAAAAACAATTGAACTTCCGCATGCCGACGTGATGCCGCGACCGATCGAATTATGAGAAGAGACCGGCTGATGATCCAAATCGCGATTTTGCTATCACGTTTGGCTGCTGCTCGGTAGCTGTGAAATCTTCGAGTACTTTCGCCAAGCTTTAAGGTAATCAGGGCAATTCGGACTGCCCAGCCTAGCTTAGTATAGCGTATTTTATTATGTCTAAAAAACGCAACAAGACCATTTGAACCTCCGCGCGCGGATAATAGTGTAGCGTATTTAACTTTTCCCAAGGTTCGCGTTTTATTACAACTATTAGTCAAACGAATAATTTATTTTCTGAAATATTTTTGGGGGGTCATTGACCAAATGGCCCTATGGAAGAGCCGCCAGTGATGTACAGGGTGGTGCTTTTTCGGCGTACATGTGGGGTTTTCGCGAAACTTAAAGATGGAAAAAATAGACCACACACATCCGAATTCGATTTCGAGCACAAGTTTTTTACCGCTATACATTGATATACAGTGCATTTTTCAAATTTTGTCATTTTTGAATACCCTCCATATCTCGGTTATTAATCAAGATAGAAAAAACTTCAAAATAATAAATTTTATAGATTTTTACGTAGAATGTAGTGTATCAACTTTTTATTTATTTTATCATTTCGAAGTTTTTTTTTAAGGAACACCTTGTATATTTTTCAATATTTCCTTTAGAAATTAATTTACATTTTCACCGATACCATACAGTTATTTTTAATGATAGTTTCAAGTTAATATTCAAAATTTTAACAGTTCCTAGCAATAATTTGTGATAAAAAAACTAATATAAATGGAATATTTATTAATGTATTAGTATTTACTAATTAAATAAATAAATAATCGATAACAAAAATAAAATTTTATTATTATTAGTGAATAATAAGTGAATAATAAAATTTTGCTATGGCTTACTATAACTTATTTAAGTTAACTATGTTAGAATGTTACTTCGAATCGGTAGCGTATTTAAGGAGTGGGAATTGAGGGTTAAAATCCAAATAAAGTAATGACCTTTTTTTTTTGGTAGTTTGGTTAAAAGTTTGTATCATCGTCTCAAACCACCCCCCCCCCCCTCCAGAAGCAATATATATATATATATATATATATATATATATATATATATATATCTGCTTCGAATGTGGAAAAGATAGCGACACTGCATCAAGTTTGTATTTTGAGAGATATCCCGAACGACATTAACAGAATATTCATTTGCTTGGAAATGCAAAACGGAGTATATGGCTTTAACTCTTTTTCGATGCACTAGAATATTATTGCTTATTTCTATTACTGAAGCATCATTTCGACATATGCAAGTGTATTTATTTAATCTAACACCTGATTTTCTGTCAAGTTTTGGCCCAAGGTTAAGGCCCTCTACACACTATTCGGTTCGATTCGTCAATTCATATGAATGAACGAATATTTCATGTACACTATTTATTAATCTTATTTAATTTGTTCGAATGAATTTTATGCATATTAATGTTTGACAATACTCAAAAACAAAGTCAGAGCCAACTTGATTAATCGCCCAAAAGACCGACTCGCCGCGCAACGATCGCACGGACGAACGGGAAGAGGGTCTACACAATGTGGACGAATGAACAAATGAACGAATAGTGAGTAGCGGACTTTAGTAAAAAAAACATAATAAACATACCAAACTTTCAGATATTTTTTCATCGACTATCGATAAAGATTTTTGTATTATTAAAGACAATTATTTGGTTTCGGATTTTAAGTAGGTCTTTTATTAATTTTTGAAAGAACATTTTATTTTGTTACATTTTCACCGATACCATACAGTTTTTTTTAATGATAGTTTCAAGTTAATATTCATAATTTTAACAGTTCCTAGCAATAATTTGTGATAAAAAAACTAATATAAATGGAATATTTATTAATGTATTAGTATTTACTAATTAAATAAATAAATAATCGATAACACAAATAAAATTTTAAGGCATTAGTGAATAATAAGTGAATAATAAAATTTTGCTATGGCTTACGATAACTTATTTAAGTTAAATATGTTATAATGTTACTTCGAATCGGTAGCGTATTTAAGGAGTGGGAATTGGGGGATTTATTTTTTTATTCAATACATAATAATTCTTTAATAAATAATCGGTGTACAGGTTTTATTATTTTTTTTTAATAACTAATTATTGTTAGGAAAAGTTAAAATATTGAATATTATGTTCAATTTTGGAAAAAAAAAACAATAAGTGTATGATATCGATGAAAAGATAAGTTGTTGTAAGAAATGTTGAAAAATGTGCAGGGTGGCTCATTAAAAAACTCAATTTTGAGTCATATTCTAGGCAAAAATCTATAAAAAATAATCTATAAAATGCCAGATATAAGGTTTTTAATTTCACCAATAATTAAAACGTAATTGGGATTATTTGTTTTTACTTGCTCTACATATAAAAAAAGATGAGAGTCCAATCGCTTCTGTGACATGGTATTTCTTAATTTAGATTTAATTTGAGTCATTTTGGAAAACAATCGCACACAAGAAAAACTAGTTACAGGAATTACGGAATATGTTTAAAAGAGTTCAAATAAATTAAAATACATTTTGTGTCTATGACAGGCCATTAACCAATTTATTAATTCATTGCTGTTTGCCCTTTAGGGACAGATTCATCAATTTTAATAATATTGCATTCTACCATTAAATCAATTGGTTTTACCTTAAATTTTGTTTCCAAGATTGTAAAGTCGACATCAACGTTACAGTTTAAATTTAGTATTTCACCGATAATTAAAAATTAAATTGGTCATTTCCTGGTTAAAACGCTCATCAATCCCGAATATAAGTGAATCCAAAAAAGGATAGAAAGTATTAACTTTAATGTCCTTTTTGTTTTCAAATTAATGTTGATTTTTTAACAACAAATTATCAAACAGTTTATGATTTTATTTTTCGCAAAAATAGTATAGTCAGAAGCAGTGTTATCGTGTGGGTCATACGATTTATCAACGACCAACTTTTTAAGTTTCTTTTTCTTTTATTACGTGCAATCATAAAATCCGGAAGATGAATTAGAGAGACTGATGATATTTTCATATGAAAAAAGAGGATAAACATATAAACACCAGCAGTTGCAAAAATCTTTGAGCGATGTCACTTCAAAGTCAGATTGACAAGTCAGTGACAAAATAACTAACAGAAAACAATTTTTATACCGATTCTCAGAGCTTTTGCCATTGGCTCCTGGATATTAGCCAGTGAATTTTAATTTAAAAATTTTTTTATTAGATTTGACACCATTTATTTGCTTACTTTTTTAGTACATTTGTAATTTTGTAGGCCATAAATAAATAATTATAGAATACTTGTTCCAATTTTAAAGCGTGTTTAAAATAAGTAATTTTTTTTATTAATTATAAGACAAAATTTGATAATATAAAAATCGGTAAAATCGCTTTACCAGAAACTCGGGGCTAACGAAAAATGCAGGCTATATATATATATATATATATATATATATATATATATATATATATATATATATATATATATATATATATATATATATATATATATATATATATATATATATATATATATATATATATATAGCCTGAATTTTTCGCATGCATGGCCCCTAATTTTAGATTGAAATTTGAAAAAATCGGATAAGTAGTTTTTAGCTATGACGCGAACAGACAGACTGACGGACAGACATACCTACAGACAGACGGAATTGAGAAAACATGTTTTCCGGCATCTAGGGACCCTTAAACCTAAAGATCTGAAAAAATCTCACGAGGGAAGTAATAACTAATTATCTTGTGTTTTTAACAAAAGTGTATAATATTTTTGCAAAACAAAATTTTTTTGTTATCACAATACAAAAAAAAAAGTTTTCTTTGCACAGGGGTGGCCCGCATTTAAATAAATGACACTGTATAAGTGGTTAGATTTTTAGGTCAAGCGGGGCTCATGATTTTTGGTGATTGGTAAAAAAATCTCACTTTCATTAAATTTCTGTATAAACAGAACATATCCTGATTGTTCCACTGATTCGAACCGCCTTCCGACTTTATTAAGTCTCTTGCCGTTTTGTGTATTTTTGTTTCTGCCAACCAAAAAATTTTAACCAAATACCTATTTAGAGAATTTTCTTATTTAGTCTCTTGGCATTTAATATATAAAATAATATTAAGTGGCTATCTTAATAATATTGTGTAATATAATAAAAAACTATTTTCTTTCTCCCTGTATATTTGTAAATAGTCCATCGAGATTTAATAGCTCGATAAAAGATTCACACAACATTTTGGTGTTCACTGTGTTTTCTGATTTGATTCATAATGTTGGTGACCTTTGGACCCGCACGATAAGACCGCGTTCGACTATAGCTTAGTTTTTATTCACTTCTGTACACTTTATTTTACCAGGGCAGAATTACAAAATCACAAGGTTTAATCACAGCTTATATACAGAATAACATAATAAGCTGAGGTTTAAATACCCCGCTTCCGCCGCCTACAATGGCGTGAATTCTATTCAAACTCGAGTCAACTTTATACATGCAGTATCAAATAAAAGGTGTGTACTGTGGACCGTTTTTTTAGTCGTCAAGTTTGCAATAAGCGGAATCATTTTTCTAGAAATTCCTAACAGTAATATTTATTACCCCCCCCCCCTTTCCTTGGGACTGCTTTGGATCCGCTCTTTATTTTGACACACCTTTAAAACCTCGAAGTGTCCATAAGTGTCCGTGCAAAGCTGAAAATATCAGTCATATTTCTACTATGATTTTTTATAAAAGTAATTCCACACTTTCTGGCAAACTGGAACTAAATAACATTCTTGTTATTTAAATTTATTTATTGACATTTATTTATTTATAAACGGGTTATATCTAATTGATATTATTACAGCTGCGAGCCTAAGGAATGTACTACTAATAATAGCAAATTTATTGTTGGAAAGGAAAAATTTACATTATAGTGAGCCCTGGGCCACCCCGTGGGCACACCTATGGTATATATTAAGTATGTTAGCAGAATTTAGCTCAGGTGATCTGGGTAGCCGCTCAATATGCCCCCCCTTCCCATCCAAAAAATTTTCATGTAAAAATTGTTTCACAGGTTGTACGAAATGATGTGGTGCACCATCTTGTCGAAAAATGATAGTATGATGGTCTTCTTCATTCTCCAATACTTGCACTGCATTCTCTAATAATTCCAGATAAATTCCGCCATTGAGAATACCGGGTATAAAAATGTATGTATATGTGTATGTATATGTACATGTATGTATATGTAATTGTGTGTGTATGGGTATATGTGTTTAAATATTTAGTATTATTGATCTTTTTTATAAATTTTGTACGTGTATATGTAGTATTTGGATTAAGCTATTATCCTTTTTATTTTATTTTATATTCTCTTTTTAAAGCAGCTTTGTCAATGAGATTTTTCTTATGATAATAAAGCATATATCGAATTGAATTGAATTTATTATGTGATTTCCATAAATAGCCGCAGACATTTAATTTTTGGGGATGCTGAGTATGTACTTCACAAAATATTCTTGAATTTTCATCTGATCAATACAGACAGTTATGCCTATTTGCAATGCCATTATGTTAAAATGAACACTCATCCTAAAAACAGATATCAAACATGTAGTTTTGATTATTGTTAATAATTTCACTGACCACTTCACAGAACCGGAGTCGGTGAACGAAATCATCCTCGTTCAGTTCCTCTACCAATCGTATCTTAAAAGGATGGAACTTATGTTGTTTAAGGGGGAACTGCACGCAGTAATATGGATCATTTGCAAGCCTTCCGCCGCTGCAATATTATGTTAAAACTATAAGAGATAGGTATTATCTTCAATGTGATTTTAATAGGGAAATATGTATAGTTGGGCGCTAAATGCGAATTTTTATGAAAAAATCAAATCTAGAGTTACAAAATAAAAGTAGATTTGTCCATTTTCGACCATTTTTTGACCACTTTTTGACGCACATGCCTTCGCATATAGTTTTTTCTACAAAATGGCTCTTTACCGCCTTACATTGATCCTTTGTCTACGTAACTGCAAAATTTGAAATGGTAAATCGTATTCATGTCTTTGTATTTCTGCAGCGCGTGAACCCTTTTGAACCTATTTTTAACCGAAATGTAATTTAAATGACCTATACATAACACATTTTTTTGAGGGCGGACGTGCAGGAAGTTTTTTTTATTGCCTAGGTCTTTTCATCTTACTTTCAACTCGACTAAACCTTGTCGCTGGTTTTTCACTTTTTGCGTGCAGTTCTCCCTTAAGGTTTCTTCTTATTCTTGTGCGTGATACACCAGATACATCGGATACTTTCATAGTACTAAGGATAGGATCCATTGCTACACGACCTAAAACAGCCACTTTCTTCGCTTCGTCTCTTTCATGCACCTTCTTTTTATTTCCGACTGAACCAGTAGCTTCAAATTTGGCAACCAGTTGTAAAACGTAAACATACATTTCTTTCAGGATGGCGTTCGTTAAATAAATTAATAAATAACTATAGACGTCTCAAATGCTAGTCTGATAAGGATAATCCGTCGGGGTAATTTCACATCACCTTTTTCACTATTTTAGCTTTTATTTCTTTATCGATGAAAATTTCGACGCAATATTGTAGGCTTACATAGTATTCGATGAGATCTTCAAAATAACGTATCGCAACACTCCTCACCCCTATTCAAAATCAGGGGGTTGTCTTTCCCCCTGTAGGGCGTTGTTTTCGGGGGAATTCAGAAATCGACGGGTCCAAGAGTTCTTCGTTATTTTTCACAAAAATTTTAACAAGCCGTGATTTCGTTGTGGTTGAAAATAATAAGGTGACATTATAGGGTCATAAAGAACTCAATGAGACCTTTAAAAAGAGGTGTGGTGCGACCTCTCCCCTATTCCGAGGGTTGTTCTCCCTCCAGCTACGGGGATAAAAAAGCTGAAAAATAGTTCCCGCTCAAATCAAAAATCGACGGGTCCGAGTTTTTTTCCTGATTTTCATTTTACAGCCAGAAAATCAAGGTGTAAAGTTTTCGTTGGCCAATCCTGTAAAGTTCTGATTTTTTATAATAAAGGAATTTTACGATTAATTTAGCACAAAGAGAAAAAATGCTTATGATTAGAAATAATACGATTTATGTTAGCATATATAATTGGAATATGAAAAAAAATAGACTATGATTAGTACGCTGAATTAGTTTTCCTTCAAATAAGTAAAATTAAATTAATCTTAAGACATTATTTTGCTTTAAGGCAGGCATTGATATTGTGTTTTGAAACAGTGCATCGGATGCAGCACCTGATAGATATCATCTATTTTCAGAAGAGGGTGCTAAGAAAATAATAGTTTGTTATTGACATTTCTACTGACGGATTTCTGTGCGTCAATATTTGAGGCCTAATTAGTGATCGATACATTTACATTAATCAATGTGTTTTTTTACTAATACAATTATGAAGTTAATCAGTTGTGGTGTCATAAAGACATTTTTGAAATGAAATGCTCAGTTTAATTAAGGAGGTGATATTTTTGTACAAATTTAATACAACAGGTTTTCTTTACCTCTGTTTTTTAAATTAATAAAAATCATGTGTAGATCGAAAAGTACTATTGCATTCATTAGTACTTTTCAATATATCAAACACGAAACACGTTTTATTGTCCAAAAATAGCAAAGTCTTACTGAAAAAGCAGTAAATTAAGTGCTGAAGATTTAATTAAGTCATGAAATAACAATAACACTTTCGACCGGTTGCAGAAAGCTATGTTTAACGAAATGTCAAATTTGATAGCGAGTTCCTAGATTTCTAAGCAGCTTGTCAAATCCGAAAACTCGGTTAAATATTCTAAACAGCAATTAAGTTTTGTGCAACCGGCTGTTTTTTAAATAATGTAAAAAGTCACAAAAAATAGAAAAACAATACATTGGTAAAGTGTATAAAACATTGTAATTGATACATTAATAAAAATAATCCGTGCCAATGCTGATACATAGATAGAAAAATCGCTAAATTTTCTTTACCCGGAACTTCCCTCGTTACGAATTTTTCCTTATATTAGGAATAGCGAAGTGTGACCCAATTTAGTTCAGTACATAGTGATTTAGTAACACGTATATACTGACTTTTCAAACATTTTTATTGGGCGCCATTCTGTTTCATCATATTGGATTTCTGCCAATATTTTACCAGTTTATATCTATGCCACACCTGATTTTTCAACATAATTTCAAATAAATTTAATATGTACACAACGCCATTTTGTTATATCATGTTGAATATGTATCGGTTTATCCCTATCATAGTTAATTTTCTGCAAAATTTAAAGTCAATTGAACAAGATTTTTTTACGTTGATTTTTTAAAACGCACTACAACTTTACGCGTTTATCTCCATATCACACTTAATTCTTGCACAAAATTTGAAATTAATCTCGTAAGTAGTTTTTCAAGCTGAATTTTTAAATGTTTTATTAGGCCGCCATTTTGTTTTGCTATTTTGGATTCACATCAAAATGTCAGTTTTTACATGGTGAATTCGTACCAGTTTATTTTTATATCACACTTAATTTTTAAGTCAATGTATAAGTAGATTTTTGACATTGTTGTACTCGTATATATATGTATATATACTATCTTTTCAATTATTTTTACTGGGCGACATTTTGTTCAATCGTCTTGAACTCGTAACTTGAATAAGATAAATTTTTTTAAGTTGATTTTTTAGAAATTCTATTTAGCCGACATTTTATTTCGCTATCTTGCATTCGTACCACAATTTTACCAGTTTATCTCTATATCACTGTTAATTTTTAGCTATGACACAAACTGACAGACAGACGACATATATTTTTTGGAATCTAGGGACAATTTTACGAATTCATCTCTATATCACAGTTCTTGCACAAAATTTGAAATCAATCTATTATCCAGGCTTAATTTTTAAATATTTGACTATATCTTGGATTCGAACCAAAATTTTACTAGTTGATTCCTTGACTTTTGTGCAACATATGAGGTAAATTGGATAAATAGTTCTTTAATAATATTTTTTTAACATTTCACTAGGCACTAGTCATTTTGTTTCACCATATTGAATTTTTACCAGAATGTTACTAGTTCATCCCTATATGACCCTCAATTTTTGAGCAAAATTATAAGTAGTTTTTCAGCTATGCCGCTAAAAGACAGACCGATAGACAGACGGAGAGACCAACGGAATTGAGAAAACATGTTTTTTATTATCTAGGGACTTTGAAAGATGAAGATCTGAAAAATCTCATAGGGTGATTTGTTCACGATTACAATACTTTTCTTTTACGAGGGAAATAAAACATTACAAAAAGTTACAAACATTTATTTTTTTGTCAATATTTGCTAACATATTGTAGATAAACCAATTATTAAAAATGGACCTAATGATTTTTTTTCTTTAAATATTTAATATTTAAAGAAAATATTTAATACTTCTGACAAGAGAAAAGTATGAGCATTAGTACCTCCACCAGAGTTATTATTTTGTTAAAAAACGTTCATTTGAAAGGGCAAATTCCTGGTTACATGTGTAAAAAATACTTTTTGGTCTGATCGTATTTGTATAAACCATTATTTTTTATGTAGATAAGTTACACCTGTACATGTGGCAAATAATAGTTGATTTTGTCCATTTTACTTCTAGTGCTTACTCGGATCAACTACAAATAAAAACCTTATAAGTTATGACATACCTTTAAATTTAGTATCATTAAAAAGTTCGAAATATCAACTTTTAACGAAATTTTCATTTTTTTAGATAATTTTAAATATCTTTCACCACAGTCAAAATCTTCTTTAAATAACTCAAAGTATGGTATATTAGGGAGAATACGCACTGCAGCTCAGTCTATTTTTTATGAATTTTAGTATTAATTTTATCATCATCTTTATTTTTAGTTGACATATTTAACATTTTTGATATATTTAAATTTTACCAATACTTATATATAATTTTTGTTTTTATTATCACCGTGTCAACAAATGCACATTTTTAGCAAATTTAAATTTTAAGATCAAAATTGTGACTGACTGAGTATCGAAAATGAAATTGAATGTTGACTAACCAAGGGACGCGGCTAGCTTCTCACTTTTTCTGGGGATATTCTGTCCAGGAGTTTTATACTAAACCAAAGAGGAACTCACGTTTGTGTAACTGGAGTGGAGAAAAGAAATCACCTCGAAAATGAGTGAAAATACATCAGGCTAAGAACGCTTTTGCAACTGCTTTATACAGTGTGCGCACGCCCATGCCTAGCAGGTAAAAAGTAACCAATAAATATTATAATTTTAACTGTAACACGTTTACAGTTTTCATATTTCGGCAGTTATTGTGATTTTTTTTCCAATTTTACTACAAAACTACCCCCGATCTTCACTTTTCAGGGTCCCTAGATGCGGAAAAACATGTTTTCTCAATTTCGTCGGTCGATCTGTCTGTTCACGACATAGTTAATAGGGATATATTTTGGTAAATATCCATTATGGGGGAGCCAAATGGCGCCCTAGTGAAATGTTACAAAAATTATTACTAAAAAACTGATTACTCAATTTACTTGCACCAAAATCAAGCAATACGTAGAAATCAACTGGCAAAATTTTGGTACAAATCCAAAATGTCCAAACAAAAGGGAGGCCTAATAAAATATTTAAAAAATCAACCTAGAAAAATTGCTCGTTAGATTGATTTCAAATTTTGTACAAGAATTAAGAAAATGGCGGCCAAACAAAGTGTTGGTAGTCGTGAGGAAAAAATCACTCTCCTAGGTTTTACATATTTTCACGTTTTAGTGTTCCTAGTTATCAAATAACATGTTTTCTTAATTCCGTCGGTCTGTCTATCGGCATGACTGTGAGTTCGAGGCATAGCTAAAAAACTGTTTTTTTCCTTGTTGCAGGTGGGAAATCCTTTTACGGACACCAGTGGCCCAGCGCCAGTTGGTAGTGTAGGACTCCCGCAGAATACCGATCAAAACCCACTCTCTGGCACTGAAGCTTTACACTTTATTGTGCCAGTGTGGAGGGGTCTGCGATGACTCTGACACGCTCATCGCCAACCCCAACCTCTCTAGCTTAAATTTGCTCAGATCTAGAAGAAAGTCCAGAACTGCCTCCGGGTCGACCTTCGGTTGACGGCCTTTTGCGATCAAGTGCCTCACAGTAGCACACAATATGTACAGTTGTCTCATTGTCCTTATCGCAGAATCTGCATGTTAGGTTACCAGCGTGCACCACTGACTTACTCAGGTGGTCCTTGACAGCCATGTGTCTTGTAAGGATGCCTGTAATTGCTCTTAACTTATTCCTGCTTAGAAAGAACATATTTCCAGCAAGTACAGCATCAGTTTCCTAAATAAAGGATTTGCTGTGTGTATCTCCCTGTTTACTTTGCCAGTTTTGCCCATCTGTTTACCCAGCCCCATACTGTACACTTATATACTGCAAGGACGGGCTCTGGTCAGAAAAAGTATCTGCTAAGCCTATTCTTGCGAGCTCATCAGCTTTCTCATTACCTTTAACGTCACTATAGCCTGGAACCCAGAACAACTGGACAGTGTTCCGTTCAGCAAGGGCCCATAGTTCGTCAGGCATTTCAACACCAGTCTAGATCTTACCTTGGGACTCTGCCTGGCTGTCTGAGCAGATGTAGACGCGCTGATCTACATAAGCCTTTCTTCTATTTCCCGCACACATTGCAATATGGCGAAAATTTCTGCTTGAAAGAGAGTGGGGAGAAATCGAAGTGAGAAATTCAAACTTCTCTTCGGTAGCTCTCCATAAAAACTGCTTACCCGAGCGAATTAAAATTTCGGTCAGAAATTAAGAGTTTACCTTAAATTTAAAAAAAAAATAAGTGTTGCATGGTAACATTTTGGTACGAATCAAAGTTAACAAACATCTTGACTACCTAATTGGACTGATTTCAAATTTTGTGCAAACATAGAGATAAACCGGTAAAATTGTAATAAGAAAAAGAAGATGGTAGAACAAGATTAGGGTCAAATAAAATTTTATAGTAAATAAAAAAAAATTTAGTATATAAATGTGATATAGGGATAAAATGGTATCAATTCAATACGACGGAACAACAGAATAGTCTTAAAAAAATCAGTGTATGTATAACTAATTATTTAATTTATTTTGAATTATACCTAAAAATGAAATATGGCGTAGGTAGAAACTGTTTAATAGATAGTACCGAAAAGCTAAAACATATTTTAACAATGATTTGTTATCTAATAAATACAATAATTATTTAAATAAATGCCAAAGTATTAGAGCATAGGTATAAGAAAATGGTATGAAGTCACAACAGAAAAGTTAATTTAGAAACAGCGCAGCAAGTTCTGAAAATGAAGTACTGTTATTTATTTCACTAAAACATCTATACTATTAATTTGTCACGAAAAAAGGTAAACACGTTCTAAAGGAAAAGAAATAAGAAGGCGAAGTTACTTACATCTACTAACCTACTAAAGTTTTATCGTATTTACAATTTATTAATAAATATTTAATTTTATAATTCTATTAAACTAAAACTATTTACATATATAATTACAAATAAAAGCACTACCACAATGTACTAATGAGGGAATATGAGATACAACAAGTAATAGCAGTTCAATGAAAAGAAACATATTCAAGCAACATATCAGAAAAAACAACGAAATATTTTTTCTGATATGTTGCTTGAATATGTTTCGTCTAACTGAACTCCATTTTTTTTTTATGCAAGACAAAGTAGCTTGACTTACTTTTAGTAGTCAATTGGTAACCATTCTTTAAGCTGCTGTTTTTCCAACTCAAAAAATGGAAGCACATTTAAAATTAATAATTGCGCCGGTTGATTATATATATTATATCACTCGAATATATATATATATATATATATATATATATATATATATATGTATATATACATATACATATATATGTACGTATATATATATATATATATATATATATATATATATATATATATATATATATATATATATATATATATATATATATATATTTTTTTTTTTTTTGAATGAATGACAATATTATTTTGACAATGACATTGACGATTAGGTAAAAAGATCAAACGACTCACACTAGGGCAAACCTGCTTGAAAACTGGTAATAAATCAAAATATGAAAATGCTCATGGTCAAACATTTTTATAGTTTTTGAGTATACCAATGGCCTACGCGCAAGAAACTAAGCCTATTCAGTTAATTGCTTTGCTTTGACGTTTACAAATTAAAAAAAGGCAGTTGTTTTTTGAGTGGTCGAATGTGTCATTATCACGAGATTTATATTCCCTAGTTAGAAATATTTTTTTTTTGGTCTTTGTGACTATTTGACAAATTTTCAGCATGGAACCTTGAAGTTCAGGTATATATTAATGTTTTTTTATATATTTTAAAAATGGTAGTGTATTTCTTTTTTGATAAACTAGTATAATAAATAAGTGTAATGTATTCTATATTAGTTAGTTCACTTGATGTTTTATGGAGGAATAAGTTATGAAGGATAAAAAATCAAGGGGTAAAAATTGAAAATTTTGTAGAAAATTGAGACAACAACGTTTTGTGGGTTATTGGGTACACAAATTTGAATTATAGAAGCTTTTTCATACTCTAGTAGAAAATAAATGTGGAAGTGCTAAAAATCCAAAATTTCGTAAAAAATCGAGTGATATGTCGATTTATTTAATTTTCAAAAGTGAGGGGGTAAAAATTGAACATTTTTTAGAAAATCAAAGAATATATCGATTTTTTAAAAAAATCTGTGGTAATTGAGGATGATGTGGAAGTAATATTTCAATTTGCAGGGTTTTTTGTAATAAAAAGAAAGATGCGTCAGTTTACCTAAAAAATTTTTCTTCACTTACCGAAAGAAGCGTTAAATTTATTAAAGTCGCCAAGACTAAGATATCTAATTTTTAGTGACAAGGAAATTGATTGCGATAGTGATATCGATAGTGACGGCATTGATGAAGACTACTGAATAATTCCGTTTAATTTATTTTTGTTAGTGTAACAAACATATATTTTATTTATTATTTAAATTTGTTCTGGTTATAGAAACAGTACATTTTAGATTTTATCAGAAAAATATTATGTTTATTAAAAATGTTAAATGAATTATTCTATTCTAAAACAATATATTCGTCAGCAATTGGCTTTGTAGAAATAAATAGAGTTTTACTAGTTTGTGACGTACCATAAATCAAAGAAGCATATTTTCATTTTATCTTACAATAAGAAAATGTATAATAATTTAATGAGTAAATTTTAGGTAGCTTTTATGATTCCATATTGGGATTGCCCAAGAAAACTATCATTTGTTTTCTCCTTTTTTTCTACTAGGTCAACCATAAGAGTAAACTTAAGTAGCTCACTTACGTATGTATATTAGACAATAATAACCATATGTTATTTTACTTAGTTTTATAGATATTTTAAAATAAAATCTTTACAAAAGTAGCCTATTTATCGTTTGTTATATTTATTGCCAGTTTTCAAGCCGGTTTGCTCCAGTGTGCGACTGTAGAAGGGACAGTCATTTTATATTAAAATCCTTTATTACCTACGTTTTCTATGAATTAAAAAGAAATATAAGAAAATGACGTCATAGTCCAATCCTATTACTTTTACTTTAGTAGTGGTGTTTAAGTGAGCCTCAGAAGTGCTTTAAACTCATTTTCGTCAAAATATGTTCTAGCTTGATTATTAAAGACCTAAAGCACAATCCGTTTTTATCTTAATGAATTCTAGACGCATGGTACATTCAGAATCATTAGATATAGAGTTACATGCATAATTACCACACTATTTTACAGTGAACAAGCAAATAACCGGCGCCTAAACTTTAAAACAAATCATTCCGAGGAAGTAACGGCCGCTTTAGTTCCTTTAAGGCACGTATTTGCCATTGTATTCAGGTGACTCTGGTTCAAAAATATGTGTTAGTGGGTGGTGAAAAATTTGACCATCCATCATGGGTAAACGAGAATGCCCTGGTTTTAATGGACAACTCTCAGTTTCCAGGAAAGAATGGTGAGCAGTTATTTTAAGAGTAATACTGCTTTAAAATATTGCCTTCATTACTATTTCACATAGTTTTTGCCAAAGAGATTCGCAAAAGTTAAGGGTTTGAAATTAGTCTCGACTTCAAAATTAATAATAGAGTAATATTATTTTAGAATTTTCGATACTACTACAGAAACGACATAAGCAGCTAAGTTAGGTTATGTTGAAAGTTTTATTGCCTTTCCATGGCAAATCTTAAGCTTATTTTAACTGAATACGTGTATATTCACTATTTTCCTAAACATTTTCATATGTTCTACGAATCGCATTATTTCGTTTGAGAATATTTTTTCAGAATTTTTAGTAATTGGAAAGCTTTTTTAGTAATTTTTCAATCTTGTGTTATCCTGGATATACTATTCTCCCCTAAGTTTCATCGGACTTCTATTATTCTGATTATTACCTATACATACGGTCATACGACGACTTTATAAAATTTCATGTGGGGCACTACACTCTGCACTTTATTTTTAATATACATTTTTTAGTATTCACAAAGTTATTTACGGCAAATGGCAATCTACCTTAAACCGCTGGCAACATCTGTTTTTTTAATAGAATGATCTATATATCATTGCATTTTTGTATGTCTGTGCATATTCTAAACACTTTGTGTGTTATGTTTCCTATACCTGAATTGACTGAAAATTGACATTTTTTGACCCCTTGAAGCTCTGTAACTCCCAAACGATCTATCTTGCAACAAAATGGATTGCACTTTCTTATCTTAATTTTTAGTTATCTGTCTCCTGACAAATTTTACATCTTCTGTCAAAGCAGAAATTGATGTGGGGAAATAGTTAATTAAAAACTAAGATTGGAAAGTGAAATCCATTTAGTTGCAAATTAGGTCGTTTGGGATTTATAGAGCTTTAAAGGGTCAAAAATGTCAATTTTCAAGCGCAATTTTTTCGAAAACAGTTGAATCTACATACAGGAAATATAACACAAAAGGTTCTAGAATGTTCAGGACAACACAAAAATGCAGTAATATATAGGACATTCCATTTAGAAAACTGATGTTGCCACCGGTTTAATGTAGAAGCGGCAACAGCGTACAATTTAAAATACGTTATAAGGAAGTTTATGGACAGAGTCAAATTTTCAAAGTAATCTAAGTTCTCCAGATGCTTCAATAGGCCACTGAGCGTGAATAACCCTGTATAAAGTAATAACCTAGACGGCAACGTTCGAGTTTAAGACTAGCTAGTCTTAAACTCGAACATGGCAGGCAGTACTCTTATCTAGATAAAAATTAATAATATAAGCCTGCAAAAACAAATTAAAAAGAAAGTATAGTTTAAAGTGGTGCACGTCTCCCAAAAAGCCTGATGATGGTAGCAAATATCTGCCAAAACGTAGCGAAATAAAAAAAATACATGATATTCGGTTTGTTTTTGAAAACCCTCAACTCCTTACTTTATACTATTTCTATCACTTTAGCTAAATAAAATGGCTTTTTTGGAGGGAGGTTTAACCCACAAACCCCCCTTATATACGCCACTGTGCTATTCACTATAAATAATGTGATGCGTCAGTAAAAATTGTTAAAACGATTGGCGTTTATTTCATGTACACAGGGCATCAATATCGTTATTGGTTTGAATGAGTGTCTTGGCAACTTTGGTTTGAATCTTAGAATGAATTCAAAAGAAGATATTTTTGATTGTGGCAAATACATGCTTTAATTTCTTTTATAATTTGTTACAAGGATTCCATAAAAAGCGCGTTTTCGTAAAATGGTTTGACACATACTAAAATAATCTCTTCACTCTCCTTGGTGTAACGCTGGATGAGTTTCTGACATGGAAAGCTCACACCTCCATATTATGCAAAAAGTTACCAAGTATTACTTTCGTGCTGAGAAATCTCAAGCGAAATTTCTCTCCTGCTCGCTTATTTTGCACTTCATCATTCACGTCTGATATACGTAATACATTTGTGGGGTGATTCAGTGGGCTAGATCAGGGTCAAAAGAGGGTTATCAGAGTTTTGTGCAGTGTCGGCCCAAGAGATTATTGTGAACCACTGCTCATCAGTTTGAATATACTAACGGTACCTTCTTTAACACTTTTTCAAATTCAAAATTCCAGTCGGTGTTTAAGCAAATATTATGAAATTTTGAAAAATTGGCGGCCGAGAAAATTCTGCCTCTATGGCGAGGTCTCTGTAAGGGCCTAAGAGGAATACTAAATTTGGAAAATATTGCTTCGTGATCGGAAAGACCTGTGTTACAAACCTGAGATTGAACCTCTGATGGAGAAAAATCAGACGTTACGTAATTAATGATAGAAGAACTTGAAATTCTAGTTGGAGACGATACATGCAAGACCGAAAGAGTCGAATATAGAAATTAAATATTTCTGGGGGCAAAAACAGTAGCATAGTCAATATTAAGGTTCCCGCATAGAATTTTCCTGCCTTTTACTGGGAAACTATCTAGCAAATTTAGCAGGTAATTAAAGAAAGATTGTACATCAGAATTTGGTGATCTATAAATACAGATTACATAGAGTTCATAGTTTTGATTATATACTAAGAAAATTCAAAAATAAATAGTCATATTTAGTTACCGAGACGAAACCCCCATTTAGAGAAAGAATCAGTGTTTCTCCGTGAGTTACGACTTACATTGTTCTTTCTCTGGAAATGAAACAACGCGGACCAAAAATGTTCAAACGGGAATTAAAGAACTTTCTAATTGAGAAATGTTTTTACTCCCTTCAGGAGTACTTCAGCTATTTTAATGTTTTCTCACGTAACTCTGCCTACTATGATTGCATCGTAATTTGTTTTTATTTTCGTTGAATATTGTAAATTACGTATTTTATATTTTTGGAATTAACAACTTTTTCATTTGCTGTGAATCAGTCTATTTTATTATTTGACATTTGTTATTGTATTTAGGTCAGCAGACTGACTGAATGCCATTTCAATCGTTGAATGACATATAATTGAGTATCATCGGCATATTCATCCACTGAGTAGGAATTAATATAATATTGTAACTCATAACCAGAGTAGTAAGAATTCACGCAT
Source organism: Kuschelorhynchus macadamiae (assembly GCA_030620095.1). Lineage (NCBI taxonomy): Eukaryota > Metazoa > Arthropoda > Insecta > Coleoptera > Curculionidae > Kuschelorhynchus > Kuschelorhynchus macadamiae. The sequence continues at coordinate 1,823,636 of JAUTXW010000419.1, read as the reverse complement.
AGGGCATCAATGTTAGTCCAATATAGGATCTCACTGCAAAAATTCTTTATATTTAGTAGATTGTATTGGTTACTTTTATTCTACTTATAATAAACTAGTTGTCCTCAAGTTTATTCTTAACATTTTTTTTTAAACACTGCGAGAGTTTACTAGTAATTAGTGGATGATGCAAAACTTATGTATCTATGTATAATCATTAGATATTAATATTAATGATATTATTTTTGTTCTGTAGAAGGGGACTATTTTCAATATTGTATACGTTGTGTAAAGCAATACCCTTTAATTTATATGTATATTTAATACATTGTTTCCCTAAATTTTGTGTTTTATTATAATTAGAATAATACGTCTATGTGATCAATTTTAACCTATGAGCTACAAATAAACGAGATACATTTGAAATAATAGGCTCCTGTGTAAAGTTTATTTAGTAAGGTACCTGTACCAATTAATGCCACCTTAAGCTTGCTACATTTTGGGTTCTACCTAATAATACTTTATAAAAGTTTGTAAACATAAAGTTATAAGAGTGATTTTAGGCATACTTAAGTACGTGATACTCTTTAATCTTTTATATTTCTGAGAAACAAAAAAAAAGCTAAATGGCTTTATTAGGAATATCAGCACCTAATAAAGCCCATATCAAATATGAGAAATAAAATACTGCAAAAGAAGTTATTATTATTATTTAATTGTTAATACATCTTTATCAAAGTTAAAATCATATTTTTAAACAAATCTAATTAAAAAAATAAAATTTGACGATCCGGACATATTTCATTTTTTCATCTTTGTACAACACCGCACTTTCTTCATAAGCAAATCGTAAACAAGGGATATACAAGCGCATGTCCAGAACCTTGTCTTTTTCAGACAAAAAAAAAACAGTTTTTTTATTTTTTTTTTGATTATCTTTGGCATATCCATTTTCGTAATCGTAGTAGAAGTGCTAGTTTCCTGACCGACCACACTTAGTTTCGGCCTATGTACTTACTTATTTATTGAATAAATCTCTGCTAACAACCTGTGCAGTAGTGTTGAAAGCCTTTCGTTTTTTTACGATAGGAGTTCGCAACTCAGGTGTGGGCCAAAATTTTGTAACACTCTCTTTTATTTTATCGCTCGGAGAAACAGAACTTTTTTCAGTAGAATTTAATTTTGCCGTAACTGATTGCGTATTTACTGAAGCAAGGATAGATATCGGCGGAAATCGTCGTTTTCCGAATCTGATGAGGATAAGTGTCTTTTATCGAAAACTTTACTGGTAAATGGTATTCTATTTTCTAGTTTTGAAACATATCGAGAAAGTGGTAAATTGTCAGAATCGCTCTCATTTTCCGAGGAAAAGCTGATTCTACTAGAAACAGTAGATACACCACTAGTGGAGGGACGGTTATTGTCAGTTGTCCGAGTCACTTTTATAGATGGAGTTTGCTTGGAAACGTTTTCTGGATTGGGTCTTTCACTCAATGCGCTGGGAGCAAATGCGGTGTCAGGAACAATGTTTGGGTCAAAGGGATAGATTCCTGTAACCATAAAACCAGACTGGATATTTTCTGGTTACATTGCTTTTGGAAAAACACGGGAAAGAATTTCACCAAATCGACTTCTTGTTATTTTTCTATCAGGATGCAACCTGCAACCTTTCTCGTCCATATTATAAACCCTCTGCGGTTGATTGATCAAATTATGTTGTTCCAAGGTATCTTTAAGTTTTTTAAAGTAATCGTTAACAATAAACCTGTTAACTTTCTGTCCCCGTGCGGGATTTAACGTTTGCGCTTTTCGGCGGCGGAGGTCTTCATGTCCTTCAAAAAATAACTTCATCCATTTTTTTCCGGCCATACCAGAATCTCGATTAAAATTGTGTTTTATGTTATGCTCTTGAGGAGCGTAAGAAAATACGGATCTTAGGAGAATTTTGGGCGCCAGAGGCATTCCAACTTCAGCTAAACGAAAAATCCTGTTGCATAAATGTTCTTCTTGATATCTGGTAAAAATACTTGGACATCCCAATTTCCGCTGTCCACTACCAGTCTTTATGTGATTCCTTAGCGTTCTTCTCGGTATATGATAAAGTTTAGCAGCAGTATTGACATACATTCCATTGGCAATGCTATCTAATGCTTCATTCAGTTGCTGTTCTGACCAGAGAGCTCTTTTTTGGGAGGCATCTTCCGTTTGGTGCCTGCAAAAACATATTTTACAATATGTGCCTAATAAGGCCAATGCTCCTATTAAGGCCAATTTTGCTTGTAAACATTAATAACATTCACGCTCTTCTTTTATTAAATGCACAAAATCTTAATGAGAAAAAAATATGTTTATTTTAACAAATAAATATATATTTTTTAAATTAATTTTACACTTTTGCAATGCGTTCCTCACAAGGCCACTGTTCCAAATGAGGCCATGTGCATATGGCCTTATTATGAACAAATAACCTCAAATATAAAAATAGCCATTTCTAAAAATTATTAAAACGTTTGGGCCATTACTTACCAAGACTGTTTTCTAGACCACTTTCACTAACCTATCTACCTATTTACTTCCGCGTGAAGAAACTCGGCAATCTGATACTAGGGCCATCGTGCGTAGGACTTGGGAATTAAGAATCATGTGTCAGGGCATGTATTGCTGAACCTGTTAAACCACCGAAATATTTATGACGACCTGTTAGGCGTTTCGTCGGAATAGGTAGGTGGCATTATTAAGAGCTTGGCCTTAATTGGTACAGGTACCTTAGTTAAGAAAAATAGTATTTTCTATTAGTTAAAGATGCAGACTGCGGAATTGCAGACCTCCTTATGAGATTAGCTGATTTTCAGCCATTGAAAATGTATAATTTTAAGTCCCTTAAAATAAATTAGTGAATTTGTTACTTGTTTTGCTTAAGATTATTATACAAAAACAATTTTAAAATTTGGGAACAGGGTGGCAATTCACGTTTTTCGATATGTGAAGTGTGAATTGGAAAAGTAATTTTCGAAAACTTAACGGTTTACAGTTACGGCGGGATAGCGATTTACCTCAACAAAATTGATGTTCTTATTACAAATTGAAAGCAACATGCTTCTATTCAGCATACTAAAAATACGTCTTTGTGTATTTAATCTAAAAAAGCAAGATAAAATTTACATTTACTTACGCACTCTACACCCTCCAAAGAAAATCTTGGCTATGCTCCTGATTGAGCTAGAGCAGAGCCCATCGTTTATCGTAAGCCGCCAACCAGCGTACTTTTAATTAATAATATCTTAAAATTAACGACTGTATAAATGTATGGAAATAATAATTACATATGCAATTTCCTATTTTTTTGCCTAAATTATCCAATGAACTCTATTCAATTTTCAATTAATTAATAAACTGGACATTTCATTCGTACAACAAACTTATACATATTAAATATATAATAATAGTTACATTTAATGCCAATATATTATGCGTGTTTCACAACTATAGTCTGAATAGCAGGTCTAAATTGAATTTAACTTATATTTTAAGCTTTTAACGCAATTTGTTTTGAAACAAATATCCAGAATCATTAATACAAAAGTTACAATAAGTAGGTCTAAAATAGAGTATCTTAATATTATTAGCGGGTGTTGTCTTATAAACATACACAATTGGCCTAATTTTTGAGCTAAAAATGTTATTTGTATAACATATTTTGCTTGCGAAATGAATAACTTACATAACGATTACATTACTTCCGATATACAAGGCAGCTACAGAAGCATAACCAGACTTATTAAGAGGGGAAGGGGATTCTTTATAGAATCCTGAGACCGATACCAGAACTTTGGTTTCTTTTAAATGTATCAATGAACTCCATGCGTAACTGGGGCAAAAATGATAAAGACAGACAAGGACAGCCAGCATCAGATCCAGTGATCGAGATTTATCAAAATTTTAATTTATGCAGTTCGACTTTGGGCTACTCAGGTATGCCAAAAGTGGCCATCTGTCTCCGTTTGTCATATTACTTTATACAGGGACCGTCATTGTGGAGTACTATACAGGGCGTTTCCTAATTGCGTGCTGATGTTAAAGGGGGTGTTTTTATGTCCTAAAAGTCTTAACTTTTGAGATACAGGATGGCAAAGTTTAAAAAGAAAACATTTTTTTTCATCCAAATTCTGATGCTATTGTAGATAACTGCATGAAATTTGATACATGTCTTCTATGCATTAAGGAGCATACATATTTACCCAGGTTAATTACATATGCACGCCACTGGTAGAAATTTCAAAAATTGATTGTTAATAAAAAATGCCCTTTTATGCATAAAAGACGTGTACCAAATTTCACACAGTTATTTATCTATAAAACCATCGGAATTAGGATTTAAAAAAAATGTTTTTTTAAGACCCTGTATCTCCAAAGTTAAGACTTTTAGATTCATATTAAACTTTTTTCTTAAAAAGGTCCAAGAATCACCCACCTTTAACATAGGCACGCAATTAGGAAACGCCCTGTATAGTACTTCACAATGACGCCCCCTGTACAAAGTAATATTACAGACGGAGACAAACGGTCACTTTTGGCATACCCGAATAGCCCAAAGTTGAACTGCATAAGTTAAAATTTTGATAAATCTTGTTCACTGGAATCAGTGCTGGCTCTCCTACTATAACTACATTGATGTGTTAAATATTGCGTCGTTCTTGCCTATATTGCCTTACAGTTGATAGATATTTGACCCGCCAGTGAAAAATATTTGGTGGATTTATTTGAGAACAATGAGAAATTCAAATTCACACTCAACACTTTGAAATTGATGATGCATATGTTCCCCGATAAGGTAAAAATGAAACAGGACTCGTTAGCTCGGTTGGTTAATACGTTGTCCCGGTAAGTCCTGGGTTCAAATTTCAGTTGAGGCGAATTATTTTTCATAAAATTTTAAAAATATTGCCCGCACGGCGCCAAACCTGTTTTATATTTCAAAAACAGTAACATATTTTTTGCAATTTTTTATGTGTTAGTGTTTCAAAAATGTATTAAAACTACATTTCCTAAAATTGTAGTAACTTCGTGGCGGTTATAGGGAGTATATACTGTTATAAAATTTGCTATTTATTTAGTAACTCAAATTTATTCAAGATCAGTTATAAATTCAGCATTTTTCTAATCTAACATGAAACGTTTTATTTTACTAAAAGTTGAAAGAAAATAAAATTTCCTATTACTTTAGTAACATAAAGTTATTCAAGATCACTAATTCAACATGTTTCTAATTCGACATGGAATGTTTTATTTTACTAAAATCCAAGCTTAATACATTTTTAATATTAATTTGATAAAGGATAAAAGAAGATGTGCAAATTGCATATGAAAATAAAATGTCCTATTAATTTAGTAACACAAATTTATTCAAGATCACTAATTCAACATTTTTGTAATCCGATAAAGAATGTTTTATTTTACTAAAATCCAAGGAAAATATATTTTTTAAAATACAATTGATAAAGGATAAAAACGATATACTTTTACGTACGTCACATCAAATTTTATATGAAAATCCAATTTCCTATTATTTTAGTAAGACAAATGTATTTAAGATAACTAAATTAACATATTTTTAATCCGATATGGAATGTTTTATTTTACGAAAATCCAAGGAATATATATTTTTTTAAGAATAATTTGATAAAGGACTATATCCTTTATCAAATTATTCTTAAAAAAATATATATTCCTTGGATTTTCGTAAAATAAAACATTCCATATCGGATTAAAAATATGTTAATTTAGTTATCTTAATCTTGTCGTTTCTATAAACGACATGCTTTTACCAACGCCACATCAAATTACATATTAAAATGAAATTTCCTATCATTTTAGTAACACAAATTTATTTAAAATCACTAATTTAACTTGTTTCTAATCCGATATGGAATGTTTTATTTTACTTAAGGAATTTATCTTATTTTTCAGATTAATTTCATAAAGGATAAAAACAACATTCTTCTACGTACGTCACATCAAATTTCATATGAAAATTAAATTTCCTATTATTTTTGTAACACAAATTAATTTAAGATCACTAATTTAACATGTTTCTAATCCAATATGGAATGTTTTATTTTACTAAAATCCAAGGAATGTTATCACACATGTTACATCAAATTTCATATAAAAGTGAAATTTCCTATTACTTAAGTAGCACAAATTCATTCAAGATCATTAACTCAACATGTTTCTAAAGCGATATGAAATGTTATTATATTATTAGAATAACAACTGACACTACAAATTAATACGTGCCGAACTTTCTTTTTTCTTTGTAGACATTTTTATTACCTATTATTTAAATTTTAGTTTGAATTCGTGCGAAATTTTCTTACCCAATCTCCCACGCGCTTGAATTAATAATAATATTTTCCCGTACACAATTTTCCTTTGAAAATTATCTCTCAGTTCGACTAAGAATAATTTTCGAAAAATCTGTACTCGAAAAATTTCTGGAAATAATTGAAGCACTAGGGAGATTATAAGCGAAAATAGCAAGAGGTTAATTTTAACAACAAAAGTACAATTCACGATTAGGCCAGATTTATACAATTAAGTACATCACATAGTTTATTCAATCACAACAAAATCTAACAAATTATCTAACTTTAATAGCGCAAAATATAAAGTAAAGTAGCTCTATTTGAAGTTACAATTTATGGTTACATTTGTACAGTTTTGGAAACTGTGTGCTGGCATATCTTGTTTACTGATAGAATTCGTATATGTTATGTTCTGTAAATGTGTATGTAAATGATCTAGGAATTTTATTTTTTGTGTTTGTTAATTTGATCAGCATAGCCGAATTTAAATCTTTGATGTCATTGACTGATAATTTATGCAATTCGTCACGTCTACAAGCTCCTGCTAGACCGATAGCAACTGCAGCCTGAAAGTTTAAACGTATAATATTTAATACATTTTTGCAATGTTTACGATTAAAAAAATATATGCCATGAAATTTGCTTTTAGTACGTACTTTTATTAACAAGTATTGCTCATCTGGTGCTGAATTTAAAAATTTTGAAAAATCCTCCTCCGTTAGAATTTTGGACTTCTTTGGTGTATATTTTTCTGATTTTCGTTTTAGGAACGACTGTAGTTTCATATAATCGGAAATATTAATATTGCGCTTTACTTTTAAGGTAGCTTTAAGCATAGAGAATATCGACCACAATGTGGATGCTTTGTATTTCTTCGATAGTTCTTCAAAATATATTAGCATCACATTTTCCGAACATGACTTTACATTGCTTCTTGCTTTCCACTGCTGAAATTTCATGTACGCGGTCTCATATTTGTATCTGGAAGATTCCGGCAAAAGGTTTAGCGAGACGCTTGTAGCTTTTTCCTTTATTTCTGGTGGCGTACATTCAAATTCACTTTCACTCTCCATTTTTACACAACAAAAGGTGATTTTGGCAAAAAAATAAAATATTTTTGACAGATTGAAATTAAAATGAAAGTAACCAGGCAATCGAAAACGACGACCTACTTGATTGAAGCTTTAGTGACATTTGTGCTAGTCATCCATCATTGAGGTTAAACATAAGCAAAACTGTGTGCAAAAATTTCACACAACAGTTTTCACACATCGTGTGAAATTAGTAATTTTCAGATCTTGTTTGGCGTGCGTTTTTAGACAGTTTTCATAGCAGTCGTAGAAAAATCTATTTTGTTCTTTACAGCACGAAGTAGGGGTTTGCAGGTCGGAACCTTCTTCAAGTTTATATAAAAATCCTATATTGTTCGTCGAATTACCATCGTCAATTTTATCTTTGTATGATAACTGGGGTCTTTTTTTACTAGGAGATTTTAAAGGTGAAGAAGAACATGAGCAATCATTACGTTCTCTTTGAATTTTCTTTCACTACTTTCCGAAACACCAGTGTAAAATGCAGCGCGTTCTGTTCGATTTTGAATTGGAATTGTCAAGCTATTATTTTCAGCTTCTCTAGTACAGGTCTCTATAACGCTCGCAATAACTTCTCGCGCACCACTTCGAATTATTTTTCCTCTTTTGCTCGCCATCGTTACTTCGAAATAATAATTCAAAGTCAACGCAACGCATTTATATAGAAATGAAAACAAATGCTCGAAATGTATAGGAGCCACTGGAAATAGCTAGAACCTTCCAGTGGCAAGTGCATGGAGACTCTAGGCACATCCCAATTACAAGTGGACCAGTGCGAAATTTACTAAATCCTCGATTCATTTTTCGTACCGTTTAGCTAGCGCACTTTATAGTTGAAGCGGTAAACTATTACAACAAATAAAATAACATAAAATTTATTAGCGTAAACAAATTTTACTTTTCCGCTTGCTTAAGACTATGAACCTTTATTTTAAGGACCACCCGGTTTTCTTTCTTGTCCCGCACTTTAACACATGTATACTGTGACTATTCCTAAGAAATGGACAAAAAAAATCATAACGTCAGTTCGCGGCATAGCTACTTACCAGATTGAATTCAAATTTCAAGTCAAAAATTAAGGGGCATATGGGGATGACCTGGCACCTGGTAACATTTTGGTAAAAATCAAATATGACGGAACAATGTTAAAAAAATTAGTACTAAAAAAACTAATTATCCAATTTACTTTAAATTTTGGATAAAAATCTAGTGTTTTGATGTGAACCTAAGACAGCAAAATAAAATAGCGGCCTAATAAAATATTTAAAAAATCATCCTGGAAATACTACTTATTAAATTAATTTCAATTTTTCTGCAAGAATTAAGTGTGAAATAGAGATAAACTGGTAAAAGTGTGGTACGAATTTAAGACGGCGAAAAAAAATGACGGCTAAAAAATTTTTTAAAAAATCAATCTTGTTCAATTGGCTTTAAATTTTGCAGAAAAATTAAATGTAAAATTGCTTTAAAGAAACCAAAACTTAGCGGTGATATCTATCAAAACTGACATGTCAAATATCTCTGTAAATTTTATTATCATCCTATCATTTCATCATGTATATGGATTGGTACCTATCGATTTTTGACCGATATGTGCACTTTTTTCTTTAAATCGAATTTTCCCCACTTGCTAGGTAGTTAGAAGAAAATATTATTAAAGTTTTTTTTGTAGCCAAATAAATGCTCAATCCACGGGTCTGGAAATAATTTCGATTACTATTGGTAGTAAGCGGCAAAATGAGGTTAAAGTTGGAATTTAAATTGTCAATTTTAAAAAATTGCAGTAATTTAACGTTAAAGTTATAAACTCGAGATTTGGTCACAGTTTACCTAAAAATATTTTGTTTTGTAAAAAAATATCCTACGGGCTTAGATATATTAGGTTCCCTGTAATTCAAGATAATGCTAAAAAATGTACCCATTCTTGGAAACTTTGGTGCAAACTTCACCTCGTTAGTGCATCCCCTGCATATAATCCAGGACCCTTTCTAAATAGTTCATTTGGTGTAGCTCTTTAAGCTCTTTCTGGTGCCGTAATTAGTTTTTTGACCAGATGCATAAATTTTTTTATAAAAAAAAATATCAGTTTTTCTTAAAAAATCCTATTTTCTCGCCATTTTTGCGACAGAGATGCATTTAGGATTTGTTTTCCCATGGAAAACGTCTCTTGGAAAATTTCGATAGGACTCACCCACTTTGAGATATAAGCGCGCCAAAACACACCTTTTTCAAAAGAAAAAAATTGGTGAAATCGTCAAACGAAATTGAAACCTAACCAAACAGAATAGGGTTCTGTAAGACCAGAAGAACCATCGTTACAGAAAGCTTCGTCAGAAAAAAAATTAAAATTGAGATCTCAACCGTGTTTCATCAAAGTTGACTTATTTGATCAACTATGAGGTACCATATCTTCGGTATCAAAGGTGGTACAAAAATGTTTCAAAAAAATCTCGAGATCTATTTCTCCTCTAAAAATACATATCAAACTCAATGTCCTATCTCTAATAGTTTCCGAGATATGCTCGCCGTAAGGTTGAAAAACACGGTTTTCTGAAATGACACGCCCCACACCAGGTTTTCATCCCCGAGAGTGTGAGAGCCATAGTTTGTTGATTTTTTTCCAAAACCTATATTGTTGGGTATTAGGTTTAGCCCAGGTTCTTCGATAAAACCGTCATTAAATCGATAAGATCACATCTCAAAACATCGAAAATCAGATTTAAAATACGTACGCATTCTAAAGTGCTGTGTTTGGTACGATCCGCCGAGGATTGAAGGTCTTGTGGCTTTAGCTAGACTCCAGCGTCGGAGGGGAGGGGGAGGGTTGAAATCATCAACACAATATTTTTACTATCAGCTGATGACTAAATAAAAAAAAGGTCCTCACCTTGAAGCTTCCCAGAAGAATCATTCTGAAACACCGAGGAAGAAATGACAACCACCACCTAATGGCTTAAAAAAAGAAAAAAAGGTCTTTTATCTACGGCTCTTCTGCTCATCAAATCATGTAAAACATTTTACCATTAACGACCTTTTTTATCGTACATACTGAGCTTGTTTAATTTGAGACACACTGTATATGTTTTACCTGAATACAACTACGACCCAGAAATAGTACAGTTTAAACGGTTTAGACTTAAATAGCTTGTTATTAAAATTTCTCATATTAAAAAATAAATTTCAATAAACCGTTTATATTTCTAATTAAACAATACTTCTCATATATAATGGGCTATTATCTTTGATAAACAAAGTTGTAAGAACGATCAAGAAACAATAAAATCAATCTCGTACTAAAATTGGACTTAAACAGCGCATAAAAATGGAACAATGAGTGATAAAAATTAATGACGAATTTATTATTTTTACGTTAAAATTTACGTCTTTAGATAACATTTGATATATACTACGGACATTAGCTAGATCACTGACTTATTTTTGACAAAAACAATGAAGAGTTTTATATTACAAAGCAATGTAATCTAGGGTATCCACTAACCTATTCTTAATATATGTATATGTTTTTACTTCCCTCGCAAAAGGGAAGTAAACCGTGCAAAAAGTATTTTTCTGATTTTTCAGGTTCTCTGGATGCCGAGAAACATGCTTTTTTAATTCCGTCGGTCTGTCTGTCTCTTTTTGGCATAGTTAAAAAACTACTTCAAATTTTGATAAAAAATTAAAGGCCATATGTAAATCCCATGGTAACATTTTGGTAAAAATCCACTATAAAGAAACAAAATAGCGGACTAGTGAAATGTTAAAATAAATTATTACTAAAACACTACTTACACAATTAATATCAATCAATTTTTGCACGAAAATCAAATATTATGTAGGAATTAACTGGTAAAATTTTGGTACGAATCGAAGATAGCGCCTTAATAAAATTTTTAAAAATTCAGCCTGAAAAAAATCACTTGATTGATTTCAAAATGTGTTCTATAACTAATTGTAGTATAGAGACGAGCTGGTAAAATTGCGGTGTAATAATAAACTAACAACCAATATAATTAAAATTACTGAAAATTTCCTTCGCAAATGCTCAAAAGTTGCAATCTTTCCTAATTGGACTGCAGCCTCAATTTCCTGTTCCTCCTATAGATATAGCAGAAGTGTAATATTGACAATGACGGCCGATATTTTGAGCATTTGCGAAAGTAGTTTTTAGTAATTTTAAATATATTTTTGGTTAGTCTATGGTAGTGGCCCAACTAGAAGCCGACTTTTGGGGGGGCTCAAGCCCTGATACTTATAAGATAATATTGATTTGAGGATAAAACCAATTTTAAAGAAACAGTGATTTTTTGTACATGATATTTTTTAAGAGTTAACAATGAAATGAAAATTTTAATGTTAACTTTATCTTAACACTACAATGTATACCAAAAAAAAATGAAATTAATTTGCCATATTTTACCGTTTTTCAAAATACTACCTCTTTTTTATTTTAAATATGTATAATTGAAAAAAAAAGTAAAAGTCTACACTAGCGACTTCAGCGATTTTTTAATGTTACATTTAGCCCAACTAATACATTCTATTTGACTATAATCGATTAGCGTTCTCAAAATATAAAATATTTACGCTTTTGTACCATTAAAAAACCGATGTCTACGCCCATGGCATCCTAAATCTAAATTATTGAGACAGTTCTAGTCTATTTATGGTACAAGTTTGAAACGAATCAAAATTTTATCAGTTGATTCAGTTTTTAGTAATATTTTATATATGTTATATATATATATATATATATATATATATATATATATATATATATATATATATATATATATATATATATATATATATATACGTATATATATATATATATATATATATATATATATATATATATATATATATATATATATATATATCTAAATTATTGAGACAGTTCTAGTCTGTTTATGGTACAAGTTTGAAACGATTCAAAATTTTATCAGTTCTTTGACCTATTAGGGGCCCTGGGCACTTTAGGATAATGGGGGTCCGTATAACTATATAGGACTATTAATCAATGCAAGCCAAAACCTAAATAAGTATAGAATTTTGATTTTTGCATCTCTTTTTTTTATTTTTTTTTTCATATAGTAACATTAAATCAGTAGGTAATCATTATAGAAAGTCTATTCATATTTACTTACAAACTATACGGTTGGGCAGACTATAAGAAATATAATTTAAAAGTTTCAACTGGTTGAAGCGGAACTTTTCTAAAGCAAAATCATTAATAACTTTTTCAAAGTCTAGTTCTTTCAGCACATCTGATTCTATGGACATCAGCAACAAACTGGTCATTCTATCTTGAAGCATTGAACATTGGACTACATTTTTAATTCTTTTTAACTTGGAGAAGGACCGTTCCCCACTGCAATTAGTAACCATCATGCTCAAAAAGATTCTGAATGCAATTTCTACATTTGGAAATGTTTCTTCAATTTTATTAAACATTCTATTTCTAGCTGTCTGGCCCAGTTAATTGTAGTTCATTTCGTCGTTTTTTTTTGTCGTTTCACTAAAGCAAAGTAGAACTCGGTTTAATCTTTTTGCTCAAACCGGGTCCTGCCCTGCCACACCCTAGCTTTAGCTCTTTTATTGCGAAGCTTATGTTATTATGAGATTGAATTTTCGTAGGTATTTTTTGTTTTGTTCCTTTGTAAAGTTATGTTCTTTACAGTTATACAAGAATAGTAAAGTTTCTATTGGAGCCTTGTTTTTTCCAGTTTTTTGGTTTTCCTAACATTTTATGATTAATTGAAATGAGAGATGAAAATAATTTCCACTTTGCCATTGTCACTTTTTCTCCTCTACAAAACGGCAAGGTTAATTTTCCAATCCGATATTTTGGATTCGAGAGACCATCATCAACTTTCTTAATTTTAATGCCGACCTGGATTTTTTATTTCACTACTCAATGCCCTTCATAACTACCAAATAAATTGTGATGTAAAAGTCATAGCGTACCATTTGATTTTTTTGAGAAAATCCGCGTTATTTGGAGAATTCCAAAACAACGCCATCTAATGATCACTAACAAAGTCATTATGGTACAATCTATAGCTCCAGTAGTAGGCCAAAAAACAGAGATATCAACATTTGAAAGTAAAAATGGTTGACTTTCCCCTACCAATTTATTTTTGAAAAAAGACGAAATTGATAAAAAAAGTGCGTAATTGGCTGAAGAATACAATGCTTATATTTCCAATATACCTCAATTAGGGATATTTAAGAGAAAATTGGTATATATACTTTTGTGTTGCTGTTACACCCCCTAGCGGCCAACTTTCGATCCCGAGCTACAGCCGACGTCCTCCATTATGGGTACATGGTGTACATGGTGTCACGATTTTGTTGTCATTATAGGGTATATCGGTTATTCGTTACAATAGAGACCAGCGGATTTCACGAAGTGTTGCTATTTTTCGATGAAAAAAAAATTGCCGCAAAGACAATTTTCATAACCCGTTTCGCTTTTAAAATACAGGGAGATTTTGGAAGTTTTCAATTTTCAGGTACCCTTTGTATCTCGGTTAGATGAATCCATAGCAAAAAAGTAATGATTCAATTCCTGAGATATTTTCTAATGACATACTTACGATTTTTAGAGTCAACGAGTTCTGAGATATGGATGAAACTTGTGATTTTTTTTAGAGGGACACCCTTACCAACAATATATACAACTTTATAGTTATTTCCTCATTTAAGCCCCTAAAATGCAATTTTGCCGCTATAATTTAAATTATTCATAGTCGGCTATGAAATTACTTGGGTGTCAAGTTGTTGACAACATTCGTGTTAAGATCATTACTGAATTTTTAAATTTCTTTATTTCAAGTAATTTTAAGTATCTGTAACTAATATATTTGTTAATAAACTATTATTATTATTATAATACAATTTATCTGCCTCATTAACAACATATAAGATTGTTTTTAATAAAATCAATATCAATATACATTTATAATCATAGAAAGTGCTCAAATTAATTTCCTTTTTGTTGAATACAATTTTGGCACAGTTTTCCTATTCTGCGTAGCGTATTAAGTATGATAATGTGCTTGGCGTGTGATATCCTAATTATCCCTCAGTGGCATTCCGCAGAGCTTTCATTGTATCATATTGGGTCTTATACATTTTATTTTCCCATACAAAAAAAAAATCGAACACTGAAAGATCCGGCGACCTAGCTGGTCTTATAGGGCTATAGGTGCGAATTGCACGGCCAGGGAAATTTTCGTCGAAATATGGCCTTATAATCTGAGAACTATGGGTAGGAGCCCCGTCCTATTAAAAAAATTCTGGTTAAAAGACCTAACGGAACACCATCGCATATTTATGTTAAGATATTTTGTATTATTTGTAAATTCGATATAAAATTTTGTATTACCACGCAGAATTAAGCATACTACCAAAACTAAATCTGCTCCCTAGGAAATATGACATGTCGCTTCTCCTGAGGCTAATACCGATTATTATGTCTATTTAAACCATATATAATTTTTCTGTAAAAAATCCTATCTCTGTTAATATTTTTTTAATACCCATTGATCTTAGATTAATTTTTTACAGGAATAAATAACTTAAATAATAACAAATTGTCAGGAATAAACTTTTGGCGAAACCAATCCTGGAACAACTTAAAGAAGAGGTGCAACTTTAAATTGAGAATGATCGCGTTGAGCCCATAGCTCCGCCTACAACAGAGGAACCCGAGGAGGAAATACGAAATCAAGAAAACGAAAGGCGAAGAAGAATCTACTTGACAAGACATCACTGATACAACTAACAACACCGAGGAAAATAGAAACATATCAGTATACAACGAACTTCAAAAAGCTGTTGCTGAGTTTAACGGCGCAGATCCAACTTAAAGACCTAAGCTCCCGAAACTTAGAACTAGTCGGGAGACTCACAACATCCTTAAGATTTTCAACACCATACTAGCAGAGTTTAATTTGGAGTAAAACACCCTTGAGAAGTTCCAGACACTCATCTACTGCTCTGCCGTCGCCGTCCTTAGATGCCATAAACAACAAGTGCATTACCAGAAGAAAACAGGCAAAGCTACTAGGAACTAGGAAGACTCACAGAATTTCGCAGACTTAAAACGCTCATTAACAAGATATTTAAGAAGATAAGTACAAAATCCACCGATCTTAACCATCAACAAAAACTAGATGGGTATCAAGATATACTAAAGCAAAAACTAAAAGCTAGAGCGAAACCCCTGCAGAGATACAACAAATGCTCAAAGAGAAAAGGTAGAACTGACATTTAAACACCAACCAAAAACAGTTCTATCGGGATATCAATAACACCAAAGATCAAACCAATACTGAGAAGATGATGCCGAACAAAGAGTATTTAACCAAGTATTGGTCGAACATCTGGGAAAAACCAAAAGAGCATAACCGAGATGCTACATGGATATACTCTCAACGTGTTCAAATTCAAACACCACAAATGGAATTTGACTCACCAAGGAGGAAGTTAGCAGCTTTATTAAGGGAACGAGTAACTGGAAGTCGTCTGGAGTTAACCATATCCACAATTTCTGGTATAAGAACTTTGAAGTCCTCCATGAAGCTATGACTTGTCATTTTACCAAAATAATGCAACATCCGGAGACTACCCCCGCATTCCTCATGCTGGGCACTACAACTATCCTATCCAAAAGCAATAGGACAGAAGATTATAAAAAAGCGTTTGACAGTGTACCACATTCCTGGCTCATAGACGTACTAGGAATATACAAAATTCAACCTATGATCATTAATTACCAGGCAACTATCAAGCACCAGTGGAAAACGAACCTGAGGATCTATAATGGCGATCAATCTCTTATCACCGATGAGATACACATCAATTGGGGAGTTTATCAAGGAGACTCGTTAAGTCCACTTTGGTTCTGCTTAGCGAATAGCAACGAACCCCCTATCCACGTTGCTCAACAATACAGGACATGGCTTCAACATCAAAGCCAATAAAGTCAATTCCCGAATTATATCCCACCTTCTGTATATGGATGATATTAAGTCTAAGGTGGAAACCATACCCAACTAAAAAAGCTTATTGACGTGACAGACACCTTCTCGAAAGACATCTATATAGAACATGGAATTTGGAATCGCAAAAGGCAAAGTCATTAATGGTGATGTAGCCCCACCCGATGGAGAAATAGTTCTAGCGATGAACCAAGGAGAGACCTACAAATACCTAGGATTCCAACAAGCTAGACTGCTCCAGGAAAAGTAAGGAAAGACCAAGCTGAAATATCAGTACGTTCAAAGAGTGCGAGCTCTTCTGAAGACAGAACTGAACGCCAGAAATCTCATTATAGAAATTAACACCTATGCTGTGACCGTGCTGACCTACAGTTTCGGAATCTTGAAATGGACTAACACGGAGTTAATGACGACCAAGTATAAGTCATGCCACCCAAGGCCATCAACTCTCCAAATGACATTACCACGAAGAGAAGGAGGAAGATCTGTTGTTGACTTGACCAATTCGCACTCCCAACAGCTGCAAAAATTGAGAGATTTCTTCATCAACAAGGCACAAACATCAATCCTCCACCGCATAGTGACCTTAAGTGACAACTCGTACTCTCCACTCGATCTCGCAAGTGAGAACATAAGTTACTTTCAGACCCCGGGAAACAAGAACAGTGGGCTCAAATGGCACTGCACGGCCAACATCACAATGACCTGAATCAGCACCACATAGATAAGGAAGCATTCAACAGGTGGTTGAAGGATGGACACCTATTCCCAGAGACAGAAGGATTTGTGATGGCAATATAGGACCAAGTTATTAATAAACAAAATTCATCAACAAAGACCTGTCCGTTGAATTCGATAAGTGTCGAAAATGTAGCGAGAGATCAGAGACTCTACAGTATATAACATCTGACTGCACTTACCCAGTAAACACGGACTACCTCCAGCGACATAACCAGCATCATACACCAGAAGCTTGCCAATAAATACGGGCTCCTGAACACCTTTGTGCCCTATTATAAATACCAACCAAGTTCAGTGCTTGAAAATAATGCCTTCAAACTGTACTACGACCAGGCAATTATCACAGTAGACAAGTGACGAATAATCGGCCTGATGTGATACTATTAAATAAGAAAACAAAGACAGCTTATTTGGTAGATGTCGCTGTACCCAACAATAACAACGAGTTGGATAAATATCAAGAGAAAAGGGCCATCGGGACACAGCAGATGTGGCAATTGAATAAGGTTGATGTGATACCGATCATCGTATCATCAACTGGACTAGTTCCAAAAACACTAGCACAGAGTCTGAATATCATAGGACTGTATACTAACACCTTCATCGATATCCTGCTCAGTACTAGCCACATAGTGAGAAAATTCTTACAGGACAACACATAGAACTAATATAAACCAGCCCTCTCCTTTTGATGCATGCATCCGGGTATGAGTTTGGAATCCAACATTTGTTGAGGAATTGATTGTCAATTGCGATAATAATAATAATATTTTTTTTGTACTGACTTGGTATTATCCCGTCAGTATAAAATACAACCACAGGAATACTGTGAGACAACAAGGTGGAATAATAATAACAATAATAAGCATGTGCTGTTGGCGGAAATCCCAGTGGAGGAAAGGCCATCTTTGCCAAAAATCAGATACAGCTCTGTCGTCAAGAGAACTCTGGGATCTCAAGGATGTTTGTCACCTGGTATACTGTGCAGATGCTACAGTTACAAGCATGCTGGGTTTACCTATCAATAAGCATACTAAACACCGTAGGACGCCAGCAGAAAATTAGGATCTTCCTTGGAAGGTGAGGCTGCAACAAAAAATTAATAAGAACAGAAAAGAGATAGGGCATATTCACTTATACCTTAGTGGCAAGGAGCCAACGACAAGCATCCAAAAGCAAGTAAAGAACATCAGTGTCGCAGTAGAAAAATGCTCCTATATTGATTTCAAGGCTGGAAGGATACAGGAAGCTCGAGATCTAGTTCTGATGGACTATTCAGTCTATTCACTACTCCCTGCAAGTGAACGGTATACATACCTGAGCCGACATCAAGCCTTGCCCATTGAAAGCACGCCCATCAACATGCAAATAGATGCAGCTTTAAGGAAATTGTTGAAAATAGTTCTGAACACGGAGTTGTATTCTGGGTCAAAGGTGGCAGCTATTAATGCTTGGATCTTGCCTGTTGTGACGTATAACTTTGGAATTGTGCGGTGGAGTCCTACATATCTGGAGGGGCTGGATAGATTGATTAGAACTGGTTTTACGAAACATCGGTTGCACCTTCCCTACAGAATGTACCTGCAAATGAAAAAGGGGGTAGAGGGTTGTGAAACATTAAACAAGCCCATGCAAAAGAAATAGAAAAACTATTTACTTTCCTAAAATTAGCAGAGTTCACCAAGGCATCGCCTCCCTCGATGACAACCCCTCCCCGTTGAACCTCGTAGGGAACGCCGCATCTGTAATATCAAACTAAAATTATTTTAAGGAGTTGGAAGGCAGATGGAAAGAAAAAGAACTGCATGGAAGATTTCCAACCGTTTTGAATAGCCCAGAAGTAGATATAACATCGTCATCGCTATATCTCACACAAAGACATCTCATGATGAAAACAGAAGGGTTTTTGGAGCTATTCAGAATCAAGTGATGGCAACGAGGAATTATATGAAATACATCCTCAGGCAGGACTTTCCTAGTGACCGATGTAGATTGTGAAACGAGTCTTCGGAAACTGTTCAGCACCTCTCATCTGGATGCTCTTATCTGGTCTCACGTGTCAAATGAGCCGACACGATGATGATGCCAAGGTAGTGCATCAGGCTGTCTGCAAAAAAACTAAATTGGTAGATGAAACAGTACCTAATTATAAATACTTACCCGCGGACTGCCTTGAAAACGAGGACGCGAAGGTGTACTGGAACAGAATAGTGATCATGGACAGGGAGATCCAACATAACATGCCTGATATCCTGGTCTTTAATAAAAAGGAAAAATGTGCAACAATTATTGATATCACTATACCAGCATCTACCAATTAAAGGAAGTTACCGTGCATTCATTTGTAATCTCCGCAAATGGACTTGTCGTGGTGCATGCTAACAACGAGCTAGAGAACTTGATAACCGAGTTATTTCATAGCCGTCGATGAGAGGATAAAAATGATTTAAAATATACTTAGGGCGTCCCATTAAAAACAAAGTTTGATCTATATCTCAGAACTCGTTGACTCTGGAAAAAAATACCGGAATCTATGAAAAAAATTTACAAGAGTCAGTCATTACTTTTTTGCTATGAGTTCATCTAACCGAGATACAAGAAGTAGGTACCTTAAAATTGAAATTTTTCAAAATCACCCTGTATTTTAAAAGCGAAGCGGTTGCAAATCAACTCAATAGAAAGCTCACACGACGACACTGAATATATGTGGAGTGGGAAAA
This sequence comes from Kuschelorhynchus macadamiae, assembly GCA_030620095.1. Lineage (NCBI taxonomy): Eukaryota > Metazoa > Arthropoda > Insecta > Coleoptera > Curculionidae > Kuschelorhynchus > Kuschelorhynchus macadamiae. Next base: position 1,803,732 of record JAUTXW010000419.1, on the reverse strand, counting down.
AACGAAATTAATCTCTTATTCAGAAGAAAAACTAATGTTAAATCAAGACAAATTGACAGGCACCGTTTTTCTTAAATTTTCGTGGCCGTCAAAAATACGTTTAATGACCCTATTTGTGCCAGTGTGCTAGAAAAATCATTAGGAGAAGATTTGTCCTTGACAATCACCCTGACCTTAGTAACAGGTCGTTTGGTCTATTTAGTGACGCTAAGTGGACAACACTAACCCGAAAGGAACTTATTATCTTTAATAGTCTCCTCATAAGCGTGCCTGAAACATCATTAGATTTCTCAAATAGTGTGATCAAAATCTACGCAAATATTTTAGTAAGTGTAATTTTTATATATTGTTCTAATTAATAATTAAAAAATAAACACGTAATTGTAAAACTGGATAGAAATAGAGCTAAAATTCATAAAATATGATTCATGACCAAGAAATAACCAAAGGATTTTCACTAGTTCTTAAGCTTTTATAGAGATATTTTTAGACTCCTAGTATTAGAAATATCCACTGGAGATGTTAATGACGTTAAAATATAGTATAGACGCCAGCGTGTACTGTGTAAGCGGGGTTAGTAGAGTAATGACTAATGATACCCAGTACGATGGGCGTCGTTTGGGGGGAAGGCAAGGAGGACTTTTGCCCCCTCTGTAAGTTGAAAAAAAAATCTTTGTTAAAAATACCTAATAAAAATATAATAAAAAAAAATAATAAAATCGGAAACAGATTATCGATTCGACTATTTTTACGTGACTGTTTCTCTTAGAAAGTTTATTTTGTTCAAGAGACTTATAAATTCGTTAATATGGCCAATTCCAACTAAATTCACTGTGAAATACAATCTTATAGGTAAAAAAAAAGATCTCAATATAGTCCAACAAATTCAAAATACTGTTGGCTACATTAAAGAAATAATAATTTTTTTTCAGGATAGCCCCATAAGAAAAAATCTTTAACAAATATTTCTCTTTTGTCGGAAACACGTTAGACATCAAAATATAAATTTTTACGGATATTTTCAGAAATTTTAAGCTAACTCAACTTTTCTCGTCTGTCTTTAAATCATATCTAGGTATTCCGCACTAATTACGTCTCTTAAATCCCGTTTTTCCGAAGATTGTCATTCCGCAGTTTTAACATTTTTTCAATATACTCGATATGTGACAACTCCAGTAACAATACTAGTTTTTCTCTAAGTCTACTTCATCCAAATACATAAAAATAGTGATCTGCTGACACCAGATCAAATAAGATATATAGTTGAAAAATACGGTTTAGAAAATTTTAAGGCTGAGTATACAACGTGCGGGTGGCTACATGGAAACGTAAGGAGCTATCTGAATGTGACTTAGATTTCAGTGAATTATTACCAAACGAATGTGAGTTTTATCCGTGCCTTCAAGATTTTTTTGCCACTTCCACAAACTACTTGCTCTATAGAACTATCGTTTAGTACTTTAAGACGGGTAAAAACACGGTTGAGGTCAACAACAACTCAAACTATATAGTTATAGACTCTTTTCGTTCCGAATGGAGAAATTTAAAATTTCTATTAGTTAAAATTTCTATTAGGAAACTTACTTAAAAAAACTTTTCAGTGCAATAATTATTTTTGTTTTAAATTTTATTTAATTTATTTAAGTTGTATTGTGCAAGCGTTATTATTTTGTTTTTTTTGCAATGCGATGTCCAGTTTTTATTTTTTTTTAGTTTGAAAGTTTAAGTTTCTTATGCTCTTATTTTTTACTATTTTAGTTTAATCGTTTTGTTTTGCTCTCCGCTTGAAAATTATGTTTTTTAATAAAATATGTATATTAAATTGGATATGTTATTGCCCCCCCCCCTGAAAAATATCGTAACGACGCTCACGCCCAGTACCCAGGTGATCCGACTAAAATGAGTGGCAGAATAAAGAATACTATTTATAGATACGTTAATTATATATTTTCTGATATAATTCATCTTATTTTATTCTCTTTTAATTAAATTTTAATTCAGATTGTCCGTCAGAGAGAATAGCGTTCGATTTACTGTGTCAAGCTAAGTATTTTTTTATATTTCAGTCACCATTTCATCGAGAAACTTTCATTCCTTTTAAAACAATTCCTTTGAGATTTTTTAAAATTTTCTTCTATGCTGAACTGCAAAAAAATCTGATTTTTCTGTGGCTCAATCTATGAATATTTTAATTAGCCAGAAATTCAGTTCGGAGAAGGTGCGAACCTTTTAAACAAGCAACAAAAAAAAACAATGTATAGGTACTGGAGGGTTAAAACTCATGTAAATTGGGATGCAGGCCAAGGGAGCCTTTTTGAACTAGCCGATCTAATATTGTTAAACTCTTTGCAAGCGCAAAAGAAATGCCAACCGCAGACGACGACTTTTCAGAACTGCTATGGGTGCTTTGTATAGGTAGACCACAACTTTGTTTCCACTTATTGGAATTTTACAAAAATGTTAACAGGTCATGCCCATGTGACTCTTTAATTTTTAACCATTTTGAAATTTGAAGTCAATCGGGTAAGTAGATTTTTTACGTATAACGCGAACAGACAGACAGACCGAGGGAATCGAGAAAACATGTTTTTTTGGCACCTAGAGACCTTGAAACGTAAAGATCTGGAAAAATCTGAAAGGGTGATTTTTTCACGATTATAATACTTCTCTTTTACGGGAAACATGTCTTGCATATATTTGTGTTCTATATGGTTTTATAGATTAAACCGGCAAACATCATATTTTTGTTTGAGCTACATGGAATTTCAGAAAAAACTGAGTTTTCGTTAAATGTGTTTTGTGAAAAAAAGTAGTCAGATGTAAATTTACCAAAAAGATAAAATTTTTGAGACAGAAAACAATTTAACACAAAATAATACTAACTTTCCTTTAAACTACAGGCGCAAAGACATCATACATTTACTCTACACTTCAAAAAGAAAATGTGTTTTGAGATGTTCCAAGTCACTATGGCATCCGGACTTTAGGGGCTATCATTTCAATATCTTTTAGAAGTTAATTAACATTTTCGAAACGTTCTATAAAACTCATTTCGTACAAATTATTTTTTTTATTGGAATTAATCCCAAAAACTATTTTCAACACCTAAAGCAGATATGGGCATCCTTTGCTTAGCTCAGGGCGTAATTTCGGGACCTAATCAGGTCGTGGGCCGTACGTAAGAAATAAGTAGGTATCAGTAAATAAAAAACCAATTAAAAATTCCCACATTTCTTTATTTATTAATTATAATAGCATAATCAAACATATAAAAAAACAAACAAACAAAAACAGATAGAAAAATCAAATGAAAATTAATGAAAAACTTGAGTTAGAGGCTGAGAAACCAGATGATCAATATTGGTATCAATATCACTAATAGATAAGCGCAATGTGTTTTTTAAATCAACATCTGTAAGCCGAGTACGATGCTTATTTTTATTCATTTTCGTGATTGAAACATTTATAGGTATGTTCTGTAAAATTCCCTTAGTTCCACATTGTCAAATTTATACTTCAAATATGAGTCTTCTTGAAGCTCGATCAACTCCATTTGTAGGTGAAGCGAAGCATCTTCCACATTAGACTTACAAGGATTTGCAAACATATTGAAAGTGCTATCCATATTACTAAAATCGGAAATCCGATTAGTGAATTGCTCTGACAGTAGTTTCACTTCTTCTGCATAGCGACCATACTTATTGTTTTCGTTACTGTATAATGTTAAAAAATAAAAACAGTTTTTACTTCTCATTTGTGTTTCCTACAAAGCAAATTTTGTTTTTAAAAGCTTTAAGATGATTTACCAGTTGCCCTTGTTTTGAAGCTTCAAGTTCAGGTCGTTTAAGTGTCCTGTGATGTCAGGAATGCCAAGTCACAAAGCTACGTTGGATCACAAATTTGCGGCAATGTTTCTTCTTTCATTTCTATAAAATCAGCTATTTCTTTTCTAAGGTCATAAAATCTTTATAGCGTTTTACCTTTGCTTAGCCAGCTGCAAAAGTACTTTGCACCTCGGCAAAAATATCTTTTGCAGTAGTTGTCCCTTGTAGTGGCTGTAAAGCCAGTAATTTCTCTATCACTACCACGTCTCGTATAACAATAGCTAACTGGGCTGTGTCAGATAAATCGGTACTCTCATCCAAAGCAATCGAAAATGCTTGAAAACCAGCCAGTCTATCAGTCAATGTTTTTTTGATATCACTAGCCATCGTATCTATAAGTCGAACAACAGTACGTCACGATAAGCTCACTTTTCTTTCTCAAACTCTTTCTTATTTTCTGGGCACAAAAGTTCTGCAACATCTACTAGGCACTCGTTAACAAACTCTCCCTCAGAAAATGACTTCGATGTTTTCGTTATACTAGCTATAAAACTAGCTTTAACAATACTGTTTAGATTTGATCTTTTGAATGGTACATTTGTTGCTATTTTCTTAAATCGGTAACGAGTTCTTTAATTTTATTCATTCTTAACTGGCCCGTAAGTAAATTATGTTGAGCGAAATGTTTGCTGGAGTAATGCCGCTTCATATTGTATTCTTTTAAAACAGAAATTGTTTCATTGCACAACCAACACATAGGTTTACCACTAGGCATGATAAAAAAGTATTCATCGGTCCATTTGTTTTGGAACTGACGATATTCTGTGTTCACTTTCCACTTTTTTAAACAGGATAACTTGAGAGATTTTTTTTCTTTTGAGCTGAATTGTCTTGAACATTTCCTGCGTCTTTTCTTATCAGTTGTTAAGAAGTAATGAGTTGACCGCGCGCTGAGCGGTTTATATATTACCTGCAATAAGTAACTAGAATACTCTCGAATCGAGAGTCTCGATCGTACGCGAATATGCGATGCGAGCGCTCAGAACCGGCTGTTATTCATAACGCACTTGGACCGCTTCAAGCTCATCGGGTGGCTTCCCGAATGTTTATCTGTTTGTCTCTTTCTAACTTCCACTGCGTACGTTTAATAAAATTATTTACCGATTTTAGTCTTTATGATTTGAAGAATACAGTTTTAGGTTGGTTGAGCGTAATTACAAATAAACTATGTGAGCTAAATCTTTAATTTTTTTGCGCGGTATTTGAAATTTCTGTTTCACTCGCAGGTCGGATCCGGCCCGGGGGCCAGGGGTTGCCCGTATATGACCTAGAGATTAAGTACTGCAAATGCGTAAAACATCAATGTAAGAAATAATAAAATTGGCCAACTGAACCACACCAGGGCTGGATTAATGAATTATGGGGTCTGGGGCTTTAAGTAAATTTAGGGGCCCATGAATGTGCGAGATTTTGCAAAAATAGCTAATTTCATAAAAAAAGGTCCACTGATGGGGCCCTAGAGATTTAAGTCTTATAGTAATTGGGGTAATAGGTGGTATTAATAGTAATAAGTGATTATATGTCTAAATCTAGAAGAAGCTATTAGGTTGACGTTGAACCCTAAACTTTGACACCCTGCATGTTGAACATACACGGTGCGTTTGACGCGGATATGCCAGTATTAATTTTTTATCTAAATGTTATGAACTTTAATACCAAAAAACCAGCCAATTACACGCGCCATTTTTCATAAGAATCATGCAAAATCGCTAGGCAAACTTCTAAGGTACCTACATCATGTTGACGGAAAAGTATTTAATTTTAGAAGTTTTAATAATGGGATAATAAAACTAATGGGAAAAATAAATCCTCTAAAGAAATATTTTTATAACATTGGTTCGTTTTTTTTAAATGCCTTTATTGTTTCACAGTACAATTACGGAAGTAAGAAGTATAAATTATAACTTATTATTAAAGCAAAAGTAAAACCTTACAACAAAAGATAGAGTTCGTGTCCGACCGTAAAAACGGGGGTACCGCTCTTCCAGTCAACCACTGAAACACTTGTTTCACAAAGTATCCTGTAAATTGCTCTGGATACTTCGCATCCAAAACTCATTTGCTCTGGATGCTCGCGCACCCAGATCCCTCTTGAAGCTGATTTTATCCCTAAATATCTCATTTCAAGGAGAAAATCTGAAATTGTAACATTGTAGCATCCATGTCACCTCGTACTATTCTGAACTATAATTCCGCTGATGGGGATGGATTGCGAGATTTCTACTCTTTTTTCCCTGATGTTTGTTTCTCTACCAATGATCCTTCAGATATAATCCAATTAGGCATAGAAACCTTTAGACCACATTTTATTAAGACTTCAAAACCTCTCAAGAATAAATCTTAGTTTTCAAAATCCTGCGATAATGTCAGACTAGAGAAAATCCGTACTCATAACAATTTCCTTAAGAACCCTACTTCAGAAAATCTACAGGCTAAAATTGAGGCATAAAATCATTACAATCGCATAATTCTCGTCACCAAAAAATACTTTAACACAGGAATAAAAGGCAAAATTTTTTCTTGCGAAAATGGTAGCCGATCCTTTTGGTCGCTTGCCAAAAATATTAATCAAAACATCTGCAAAAGTTTCTTTCCATGATCTCATCACCTCAATTACCACAGCAGTGGCAAATAAATTGGGCTCGAAAATACTTTTCTGCTGCCAACCTGTAGGCCCTTTACACTTTGCAAATCAGACCCGGCTTTGAGTGTATATGAGGAGCACCCTCTCCTTCAATCCTTAAAATTCTGGACTCGGTCCAAAGAAGAGCAATTTACTCGATTGATGATCCAAACATCACAAAGAAGCTTGAACCACTAGAGCATCGTCGAATTGTGGGCGATCAGTCTCTGTTTTACAGATACTGACAGGGAGACACGAGCATCGACCCACATGCATCCCTTCACCCTCCAACTGCAAAGAATAACTTCCCTCCTTACGATTTTTTCTTTTATTAGGAATTGTGAAGTGCGACCCAATTTAATTCCGCACACAGTCATTTAGCAACACATATATATGGTCTTTTCAAATATTTTTATTGAGCGCCAACTTGTTTTACCATATTGGATTTATAACAGTATTCTACCAGTTTCTACTTACGCCACACTTGATTTTTGGACATAATTTGATTTTTTTAAACACCACCATTTTGTTCCGTCATGTTGAATTCGTACCAATGTATACTCAATAATAAGATTTTTTCACCTCGATTTTTAAACATCTTATTTAGCTCATATTTTGTTTCGCTTTCTTGAAAAGATGTTTTTAAACTTTTTATTCGGCCTCTTTGATTCGTACCAAAATGTTACCAGTCTATTCATATGTAACACTTTAAGGTAAATTGGATATTTAGATTTTTAGTAATATTTTTTTAACATTTCACTAGCCATTTTGTTCCGCTATATTAGATTTTTGTCAAAATATTACCAGGCCATCCTAATATGACCCTTAATTTTTGATAATCGGGTAAGTAGCTACTCAGTAAACTGTCTGACGGAATTGAAAAAAACATATTTTTGGCATATCCGGATGCTAAAAGTAAAGATATGAAAAATCTGCTATTTTACCAGTTCATTTCTATATCACAAGTAATCTTTGCACAAAATTTAAAATCAATCCATTAAGTAGTTTTTTTAAGCTGTGTTTTTTTAAGTAATATTTGATTTTTATTCAAAATTTGAGGTAAACTGGATAAATAGTTTTTTAGTAATAAACTTTTTTTTTTAATTTCACTAGGGCTTCATTTTGTTTCTCCATACCTGTTAACAGGTCATCCCCATGCAGCCGTTCATTTTCATCAAAAATTTTCGAATCAATCGGGTAAGTAGATTTTTAGCTATGCCGCGGACAGGCAGACAGACAAGCAAACATACAGACAGACCAACGGAATCGAGAAAGGTTCTTTTTCGGCATCTAGGGACCTTGAAACGTAAAGATCTGAAAGAATTTCATACAGTGATTTTTTCATGTTTACAATACCTACTAGGGTTGTATTTAGTTATTAAATTGAAAAAACTAGAGTGCAATAAAAATATACAAGAATTTGCAGGCTTTAAATATAACTGTTTTATAATAATTAGTTATATATTATGCACTCTATACACTATATGCAGAAAGTAAGTAATGATTTCACTCGATATTATATTTATATGTTTAACTACGCCACTGAATTTTGCTATTACACAGGACATAATAGTCAAAATTTTGAGCTAGGACATGGATTAAATGAATGCCTTGTCATTTTAAACTTATTTACAATTGGCTTTTATTTTGACAATATAATAGAAGTCTTAATATTAAAATTATCTCCTAGGTCATAGTAGGTTTTTTTTTGCGGAATGATTTAACAATATAGCAGCTACTGTTTCTGTTTGTGTATGATGAAACTTTGCGTTAAAAGTGGAACAATAAAGTAACAAATTGCAATTGATATATTGCAATTTTCATATGGTTTTTGTTTTGAAAAATATGTACTTAGTATTAAATTACATTATTTCCCTTGTAAGAGGGAACTAATGTAATAGTGAAACAATCACCCTCCGAAATCTTTTCAGATCTTTACGTCTCAGCAGGGTTGCCAGATGCCGAATAACATATTTTCTCAAATCCGTCGGTCTGGTTGTCTGTCACCGACGTATCTAGAAACTATTTATCCAATTAAAGCTTGGTAATAAAATAAAAGGTCACATTCTTTACAGATACTTCAAAACTTCAAAAAGTGCAAGCAGTGGGACCAAATGATTTCATGTTCCACGTAGAATTTTGCCAATGGTTTCTTTTCCAGATCTAACACATTTAAATTTTCTTCTTTGAGGGCATATGAAACTCCAGTCGAAGAAGATTTGGTGGCTAGAATTTCGGCTGCAGCTGATATAATCCAAACCATGCTTGACGTTTTTAATCACGTCAACTTAAATATGCTGCGTAGGTGTAATAAATATATCGAGCATGGTGGCCGGCATTTTCACCAACTATTATTTCAGGTTTTTTTTTACTACTTAGCATAATAATAATAAAACTTCAATAATTGTATCTTAACTTGATTTTAGTTCATTTCCAAAGAAACGGTGACATTTAGCGACTTTCGTAAAGAGTACCATTTTTATATAACAGACATGGGAAAATCATAATCTGATGTCAAAATGGCAAGAAATTGAAGCCTTAGAGGAATGGGATCAAATTTACTTAAATACTATCCTGTGAAAGTTAACATTGTTCAATAGGTTCAAATAGATGAATTTGCTAACAGCAATTTATTCCCAAAATTGATTGCTGTAGCTGAAGTAATTCCGAAGATATAAAAGTAGTTTATGAAGCACACATGAAGGGTTGTGTTTTGTTTTTATATATACATTAACACCCTATATATATATATATATATATATATATATATATATATATATATATATATATTTTGTTAATTATTTTCTTGGGCAGAGGTTAACTCATTGAGAAGTAAAACTATAATTTAATCGACGTTTCGCTCATTATATTGAGCTTTCTCAAGATATTTATTTTCTACAATAAAAACATGTATAGTTAATTTTTAAATTGGTTAAAACATTATTGAAAAAACATCACTCAAAAAAACATTACATTTAAAACAAACTATGATCATGAACACAAAAATACATTTAAAACAACATTAATATTATACAGAGTACGTACCTTGGAAACATGCCAGTTTTACGAATGTTTTGCGATTGCAATAATTTCGACACGTCTGGAAATCTGGTAGATCAAAACGAGACAAATTTTTTCTTTTTTTTTTAATATTTACTTAGATTTTTATTGCTTTACCGAGTTTGGGTTTATGATCTTACTGAAATGTACAGAGTTTTATATATGGAGTAGTTTATTTATTTAGATTAATTTACTTAGATATCAGATTATAATAAATTTGGCTTAAGTTATTGATGTCTTTTTTATCGTTGACGGCATCTTTCTCTTTTTTAATTTGTATCATTTCTTTTATTGTGAGTTTTCGATAATTAGTTTCTTGCTCTAAAATTTTGGTTTGTTTAAAATCGAATTCATGTTTTTCTGTATGTTCGAGTTTGTGGAGTGCAGTTGATGCATTTTTTGTGTATTTGTGGCCGTTTAATTGACTATCTAAGTATTGTGTTGTCATTCCTATGTACTTTTTTGGGCAATTTAAACATGGAATTGAGTAAACTAGGTTTGATTTCTTTTTTTTATTACTTTGCTTTTCAAGGGAGTGAAAAGACCGTTTAGTAAATTCTCTGCTTTATGACGGACAGTTATGTCGTGTTTAGACAATATATGATTTATTTTTTCTGATAGACCGTCTGTATAGGGCATTGCAACGTATTTAGTATTACCATTTTTTTCTTTTGTTGCTTTCTTTAAGTTATTATAAAAAACTTGAGTTCGTTGTTTAAAAACTCGTAGTATGTTTTTTTCCGGATAATGGTTATTTATTAAAGTCTCCTTAACCTTCTTTAAAATCTCAGGATGATATTCTGGGGAAGTAAGTGAGATGGCACGATCGGTTAGACCTATAATAACGCTATTTTTTTGATTCTTTGGATGGTTGGAGTTAAAGTTTAAATACCGCCCTGACCATGTTTTTTTGTATACCACTTGGTTTTTATATTTTGATCTTTCTTGTTTCTAATTAGGGTTAAGTCTAGAAAATTAATTTTGTTTTTGTCTTCAGTTTCCTTGGTAAATTTTAATTTGGGGTGAAAATTATTGAAAGCATTTAATAGGTCATTAATATGGTTTTTTGAAACGGCAGTTAAACAATCGTCCACAAATCTTTTAAAAAAAGGAAGGTTAAAATCAAGTTCACTTATCACACTCTCCTCCAGATATTCCATAACTAATTGTTCGACAATGGAGGAAATAGGAGAACCCATAGCGCAACCATCTAACTGTTGATAATATTTGTCCTCATACTGGAAATAATTATTATTTAGAGTAATGTTAATAGCTTCTATAAATTCTTTTAATGGAAGTGTTGTGTGACCCTTTAATTCGTCCCATTTTTGTGTTACTATGTCAGATAAAAGTTCATTCGGAATATTTGTATATAGAGAAACAACATCAAGAGATATTAGAATATGATTGTCTGGAATGTTTACCTTGTCAATAAATTGTTTAAATTCAAATGAATCTTTAACAAAATAATCGTTTTTTCCTGTTATTTTGGACGTACAATTAGACAAATATTTCTACAGTTTACAAAAAGGAGATTGGATACATGATACAATGGGCCTTAAAGGTATGTTAGCTTTATGCAACTTAGGAAGACCGTATATTTTGGGTGCTACTGCGTTGTGTATCATTAGGTTTTTTGCTTCTTTATCAGAAATAACTTTTTTGTTTAACAATTTTTTTATGAACATGTTATTTTTTGTTTGATAAAACGTCGTTAAATCACTTTTTAATTTTTTGTAAGTATTTATGTCACTAAGCAATTCTTTAATTTTTGTATCATAGTCGTAAGAGTTCATTATCACAGTTTTATTTGATCAGGTTTAAGGATTTTAATTTGAGGGTTGTCCTTTATGAGTTGCTTGGTTTTGTTAATTTTTTTCTGTATGTTTTTTTGAAAGTTTGAATATTTTATTTTTTTATGTTTAATTTTAAGATTATGGTTTGTTACAACACATTACATTCGGTTTATCTTGAATTATGCTTTCTACACAGGCGATATATTCAGTGGTTGGTAAATGTTTTTCAGTTGTTATTGGAAGTGAAAAATGATCACCCAAAGCAAGAACTTCAGCAATATCCTGTGGAATTTCAGTGTCAGATATGTTACTTAGCCATTCGGTTGTATTTATTTTTTTGACGTTGTGTGGTATAATATATGTAAATTTTGGTATAATATATGTAAATTTTGTTTGATTGAGTGCTTTAGTGTACTTTTTTTTTTCATATTTTAAATATTCGAAATTCAGAAATTTATTAAGTTGATTTTCAGGTATAAGATTTTTTAAGTAACTAATTTGATTATTTATTTCAGAATTTAAATGATTTATATTTTTAGTTGTTTTCGTGACTGTCAAATTTAAATTTTTTTGTTTTGTATTATTTATTATATCATTGAACTTGTTTTCAAGGTACGTACCTGCAAATCTTATGTGTGACGTATTAAAGTTTAGGAAGGCTGGCATCACATCTGCATGCTTGCATCTCAGTAGAAAAATCCGTCGATTTTTTGTTTAGCTAGTTTTTGCTACCATCTGGAGATGTTCCTGAGGTAATTTGCCGTGTCTCCATATGTCTCTCCAATATTTTTGAAAAAGTTTGTGTTTGGTCTTTGCATCTTTAACCCTTGCAACTTATATTTTTCGTTTTTTTTTCTTTAACCATATATGAATATTTTGTTAATTATTTTCTCGGGCATAGGTTAACTCATTGAGAAGTAAAACTATAATTTAATCGACGTTTCGCTCATTATATTGAGCTTTCTCAAGATATTTATTTTCTACAATAAAAACATGTATAGTTAGTATTTAAATTAAACATTATTGAAAAAACATCACTCAAAAAAACATTCCATTTAAAACAAACTATGATCATGAACACACAAATACATTTAAAACAACATTAATATTATACAGAGTACGTACCTTGGAAACATGTCTGTTTTACGAATGTTTATCTACCAGAATTTCAGACGTGTCGAAATTATTGCAATCGCAAAACATTCGTAAAACTGACATGTTTCCAAGGTACGTACTCTGTATAATATTAATGTTCTTTTAAATGTATTTTTGTGTTCATGATCATAGTTTGTTTTAAATGTAATGTTTTTTAGTGATGTTTTTTTCAATAATGTTTTAACCACTTTAAATACTAACTATACATGTTTTTATTAAATAAATATCTTGAGAAAGCTCAATATAATGAGCGAAACGTCGATTAAATTATAGTTTTACTTCTCAATGAGTTAACCTATGCCCAAGAAAATAATTAACAAAATATTTATATATGGTTAAAAAAAAAAAACGAAATATATATATATATATATATATATATATATATATATATATATAAGTTCTCACTACCACATACAGCCTTGAAAGAAACTTAATAAAAAGTCGAAACGTAGCCAGGCAAAAAAATTAATTGTGTTAATTGTCCTGTATCCGCAAACCACAACGCACATGTAGGTAAGTATGGAACACACTTTTTCATGATGACTGCAATTATAATATTAATATCACTATGCAAGATAAGTAAGGCACAGGTTAATATTACAGCTGCCTGGCGCCTTGTTGACATTCCTATAAAAAAACGATATAATTACCCCTCATTTAAGGAAAACTACATTAAGATCACGTAATTTGCATTAAGCGGTGCTATTTATAGCTTTAATATGTATGCATTAAAGGTTGTAGACGAATATCAGTCTCTATTATTCTCCGCTTCAACAAAATGTGACTAAATAAATAACGTCAGTTTCTGACTTTCGAAAGTAGATCCAATAGTAATCACTTATTTTCTAACTGATGTTGAATATGGTTCTGATTTAATAACTAGCTTATCCTATATTATGCTCTATTTTTTCTTCCTTTATAGAGCCATTTCTTGTGTTTGGAAAGACCACGAAGGGCAAAGCTCAGGCTCTTAAGTCAAAAACTTAAAGGGCTGCAGAAACAAATACTTGCTATTTTTACTTTTTCCGAAAATATTTTATTCCTTAATTTCCTCCTACCGTTTTAAATAAACGCCCAAGAACTCAGCAACATTGAATCCGCATGAAGAAAATTGCAGAAATCATTACAATCACATTATCCCTGCAGTCAAGCTTGCTTTTAAAATGCGTATAAGAGACACAATTCTTTCTTGCCATTACGGCAGCCAATTCTTTTGGCCTTTGGGTAAGTCCATTAATCAAAATGCCTGTAATTTCCCTTCCAACCAACCATTCCATGGTGAGTATAAATCGAAAGCAGGCTTAAAGCAATAGCCGAACTATTAGCAAAACAGTTCGCTGAAAATTCCACTTTACGCAATTATCCCCATTTCTCCGTTTTATCAATCAGGACTTCCACATACAGTATGCACAAATGTTTTTTAAATTTTGCACATTTTCGAAATACTTAACAAAAAACGATCGCTTGACCTCGACGATAATATATCGGTTAATATAACTCCATATCCTATCCAAATCTTACTTTGGTAAGACAGAGCTGAAAGAAATCCACAGAATTCCATGGCAAAGCCAGGATCATTGTTCCTCTTGATAGTGGCTCTCCTTCAACATTCCCTTTTTTCAACCAACGTAGCCACGCTGCCCTGTCTATTAATAAAAAAATAGTATCCCCTTTGCTATGGGTTTTAGGCATAGTGAAAAAGCAAGAGTATATAGTAAACGAAATATATTTAAGGGCTGGTAAAAGAAGTATAGTAAGAGTCACAAAAATTCCGCTTCACCAAAGTAAGTCATCATAAAATTCTAATGTGACCCGTGTCAGTTACTAATATAAAATATCTCTATCGGTTCTGCTAAAAGTACTAATAAAAATGCTTAATAGATAGTTTACAAGTGCTCATTTTATAACTTTATTTTTACCGAAAAAACATGCAGGAAACACTATTTTACCTGTGATTGCAGTGTATAGCGTAAGCACATAGACACTATTACAAATTTCTTCTAGATGTTCCTTGATGTTTTTAACGATAGAAAAACTTTTTTACCTATGGGTTTACGGAAAACATTAAACATTTTTTGCGCTTCTAGAAACTCTCAAAAATACTTTTTAAATTTAATGTACAGGGAGTACAACATTTAAAAATGTTTCAAAAAAGTCATGAGTAAATTACCTTTAATTTTAAAATGTAGAAAAGTAATTTAGAAAAGTAGTTAAGAGAAGTTCTTAAGAATGAATTTCTATATTGAAATATGAAATCATAACTCAATATTCAAAATTTGACTTTTTCTATAAAGCCCTTTGATTTTATGAACGACCCCCTGCAGGACGTTCATAAAATCATACAGACCTTTAGAAAAAGATGAGTTTTTTTTTAAGTTTCTTAGAGTTACGGAAAAGAACATCATTTTTTGAACTTGGTGTACAGGGCACTCATAAAAACAAAGAGGTTTAAAAAACTCAAATTTTGATATAAAAATACATTCTAAATAAGTTTTCTGTATTACTTTTCAGCGTATCTTTAAAAATAAAGGTTCTTTACTCTTGTCTTTTTTGAAAATTTTGTATACCCTGTACAGTAGATTGGAAAAATAATACAATGTTTGAAACTTTTAAAAAAACAAACATTTTTATAAAGAGTGAGCTTTTTTCGTAAATCAATAAATGAAAAAAAATGTCTCGTCAAAACAATCGGGAGAGGTATATATTAAAACATTATTACTAAGATTGGTCAATTAAGACATCATGGTTCTTGGGATTAGACCGTGTCAAATGAGAATTACTATCCGATGTTTCGCCTTCGATTGCACGAGGTATCTTCAGGGATCTTTACTCCACGAGATCTGAAAGCTGAATGAGCTTGGAGAGATTCCGGCCGGCTTTTATACCCGACTAGTGCTCGCCGAACCGAGAGCCTGTGTTAAAATCGGTTTTCACATGTGATATGGATCTAAACCCGTAACTCTATTGAAGTTTTTTGTATGTTTAAAAATTTTAATGGATTCCCTAATAATAAAATAAAAATAAAACCCTGGTTTCTTTTACATTTATAATATGACCAGTAGTATGCTGGTGTTCAGCTACAGATTGAACCATTTGTTTCTTTTTAATACACCGTTCATGTTCCTGAAGTCTAGTAGTTTCTCCCACATACACCTCTCAACAGGAGTAAAGAATTTTATATATTCCTTTTGTTTGTAAAGGTACATCTTTTGGGGGTGGAGAGCGTTATCCAATATTTTCATGTGTATTATACGTAGGTTGGGCCGCCAAAGTAATCGTCCTATTTTGTCTGTAGTGCCATATATACAGGGCAGAACCACACTACCTAACGGTGGCTCCTTATCATTCTTCTTTTGAGGAGTTGGTTTACTACATCTTTTAAATGAACGCGTAATATCTTGAGTGCAATAGCTTTTCCCTCTTAGAACTTCGGTCAGCTTCGATGTTTCCGATGGCAGAGAATCTTGATCTGAAATCGAAATAGCTCTAAATACTAGTTAATAACCGATTTCTTCTATGTTGGATGGGTGGGAATTTGCATTTAAGTATCTATTTGTATGCGTCGGTTTTCTATACATAAAATTGCCCTAAAGTACCATTGTACAGGGTGTTCCAGCGAGGACTGAACAGGGACCTATTTTCGACCTTCCTTGTATTTTGGAAAAATTCAAAATAGCCAATCGATGTATTTTTTCTTGTAGAATCCAAAAATGTCATCGAAAAAATATTTGAACCAGAAACAAAAGAGTTACGCTATGCATCAGGTGTTTTTTAAATGGAATGTATCGTTTTTTATACGATTTTTGGAAAGAGTGATTTTTTTCATGTCCCATCTGGTTAAAAGATTTGATTTTGCGATAGCTGTTTATATTACATTTTAATGTTTTACAAACTAAAATTTTAGCTTCACCTGTTTAAACTATACGATAGGTTGGTATAGGTGATCAAGGTAAAATGACGTTTGAATGCTTTGTCAATAAAAATTGACATTATTTTAATTATTGTCGAAGTCTTCACCTAAAAAATATATATTTGACTCTGATCGAAATAAAATACTCTTTGGACGAGAGACTACAGATTGTTATGCTATTTTACAAGTGCCAAGAAAATGCAAGAGAAGCAAGAAGAAGATTTATTGCAAATTTTCATAGAAATATATCCATCAATACAATTCTAAGGATAAAAAACCTATTTGAGGAAAATAAAACTTTACATGATAGAAAAAGAAATTCAATAAAAAATAATTATTAAATAATAAAATAAAACTACTAATAACATAAGTTTTCAATGTGACCGCCGTTTTTCTCGAAACAACATCGATAACCCCTTTGTAGCCTTTCTAAACTTGCTGTTACAATATGATTTTCCTGGTTAAGGCGGTTTATTTCATCGACAATTTTTCCCATGATCTCTTGAATATTTTCGTTTCGTTGTCTGTATACGACGTTCTTCAAATGGCCCCAAAGAAATGTATCCAAAACTGAGAGGTCGGGGCTATTGGGCGGCCAAGCATATGTTCCATTTCGCCCTATCCATTCGTTATGGCGCCGATTTAAAAATTGAACCACATCATGCATGGCATGAGGAGGCGCCCCATCATGTTGCCAAATTAAATTCTGATATTCTGCCAATGGTAAGTCTTCCAAAAAATTTTCAATTTCGTTTTCTAAAAACATAATATCTGTGCCCATTTAAAGTCCCGTTAAAAAATATTGGTTCCAAAATTTTATTGTTTTTTATCCCACACCAAACATGAATAGAAATTCCTCCCTTGAAATTTAATAGTCTGGAACTTTTTTTCGATTTTCAACGGCCCAGTGGTGACTATTATGTCTGTTGAATACTCCCGATGTTGTGAAAGTAGCTTCGTCGGTCCACACAATATTTTTGAATAAATCAGGGTCTCGTTTTCTTGCCGAATTACCATTTGAGAAACAAATTGGAAGCGAAGTTCTTTTTGTGCCGGTGTTAGGTGCTGAAGTGGAAGGATACGAAAAGGCCTAAATTTATGAATTTTCAGAGTCCTGTGAACAGTCTCTCGGGTAACTCTTCTGCGCCTTACACCGCCACCGTACTGAACTTCCCGAACTGCATCCGAAATAGATTTGGTTGGATTAACTTGAAAATAATTTATAATGGCCTGGTCTCGATTTCTTCTTCTTTGTATATTTCTTTTTCTATCATGTAAAGTTTTATATTCCTCAAATAGGTTTTTTATCCTTAGAATTGTATTGATGGATATATTTCTACAAAAATTTGCAATAAATCTTCTTGCTTCTCTTGCATTTTCTTGGCACTTGTAAAATAGCATAACAATCTGTAGTCTCTCGTCCAAAGAGTATTTCATTTCGATCAGAGTCAAATATATATTTTTTAGGTGAAGACTTCGACAATAATTAAAATAATGTCAATTTTTATTGACAAAGCATTCAAACGTCATTTTACCTTGATCACCTATACCAACCTATCATATATTTTAAACAGGTGAAGCTAAAATTTTAGTTTGTAAAACATTAAAATGTAATATAAACAGCTATCGCTAAATCAAAATCAGAACGGACATAAAAAAAATCACTCTTTCCAAAAATCGTATAAAAAACGATACATTCCATTTAAAAAACACCTGATGCATAGCGTAACTCTTTTGTTTCTGGTTCAAATATTTTTTCGATGACATTTTTGGATTCTACAAGAAAAAATACATCGATTGGCTATTTTGAATTTTTCCAAAATACAAGGAAGGTCGAAAATAGGTCCCTGTTCAGTCCTCGCTGGAACACCCTGTACATATCTAAACCAGTATTTTGGTTTTAGTGAAGCGGATGTTAAAGGAATATCCTCAATTCAGTTGGATCCTGAAGGTATTTTGGTCAGTTTTGATATAGAATCACTATACATAAATATTTATGTTACCAACTCAATTTTTAATATATCAGACGTATTGGAACATAATAATCTAGATAATGACTTAATAGAACTAGTGGAAGCTTGTCTTACATCGACTTATTTCATTTTGCGTTGAACTTTTTATGAATAAACCTCAGAGGCAGCTATGGGATCTCATCTATCTCTTGTGGTAGCTAATATCTTTATGGAGACTTGGCACTAATGGCACTACATACAACATAACACGATTACTTCGGCGTTATAACCTAACCTAACCTACAATCTTCAATACACTTAAGAAGATTGGACAATGCTTGTGATACCCGAAGATGTTGTACCTTTTCAAACACAAGTATATAAAATTCCTTGCTCCTGTGAAAAAATGTATGTGGGAGAAACAGGCCGCTTAATATCTACTAGATTTAAGAAACATGAACGATATATTAAAAAGAAACAAATTCTTCAATCTGCTGTAGATGAACAGCAGCGCAACACTGATCATATTATACATGTAAAAGAAACCAGGGTTTTAGTGTGGGTTCTACGATTTTATAAACGAAAAATTAATTAATCTATTAACATTTTTAAACATACAAAAAACTTCAATAGAGATGCGGGTTACGGTCTACATCACACGTAGAAACCGATCGGGTATAAAAGCCCGCCTGAATGTATCCGAGCTCATTCAGTGTTGGAATCTTGTGAAGTAAAGATCCCTGAAGATGCCTCGAGCATTCAAAAGCGAAACAGTAGTTCCAAATTGACACTTTCTAATCCCAGGAACCATGATTTCTTAAATATTATTATTCTTTATATACATTTTTTATACTTTGTAAAGTTTCTGATGCTCTGGATATATTATTATCTGCAAGGTATACGGTCTTTAGGACAGGCAGTTACGCATATGCGTGCTGCAGGTAGGTGAGTCACAATATTGATAAAATATTATATAGTGTTTTTTAGCAAAGTTCTATTTTAAGTTTTTCCTTTAAACACTTCAGTATTAATTATAATACGTTTTATGATAGAATACCTAAATAGTTTTATCACTTAAAATATTATTATTATTATTATTATTATTATTATTTTCACTTCTCAGGATTTCTTTCCCATTAATCGATTTATTCTAATCACAGAATAAATTTGAAATCAAATATATTTCTTTTAAGTAATTTACTATTTTACTAGACCATGAATCTCCTGCCACTGAACTTAAAAAGGTAAAGTATATAAATAAAATAAAAATATAGTAGCAATTTTATAATTTTTATTTAGTTTGAAGCTGAATATTAAATTTTAAAAAAATCAGGGGCATAAATAATACAAACAAAATGATGTAAAACAGACAACGCAAAAAGTTAGCAAAATAAAATGTTTAAAGAGGCAAATTGCTTGGTTTAGTTAATCTAACCTTATGTTTACTGTTCATTAAAAAACTTACTTTTATAGACAATTAGTACATACTATTTTTTTTAGTTTAAGAGGAAGCCTATACAAATAGGTGGCTTGACAAGAACAGCATTTCCCAAAGGAAGCATATGAGTACTGGACATTTGGATCTGACAGGCTATGAAATAACGTAAATTCTACAAAAATTTACTTACTACACGAACAGGCATGAAGATGAAGGCGTCTTGTACATAACCCAATACGTTAATTATTATCTCTTTCTATCTTGTTTGATGGGTGAATGCTTTAGGATAGGGCTGGATAAATGGTCCGTGCTGTACCAAATCTGATTTAAGGCGGGCAAATATTTTTCGGAAAGGTTGCTTTCTCTCTGGATAGATAATATGAACAAAAAAAAAGCGCTTAAAAACGTCACCCGAAGATTTTTGGGGATTTTTATTGTACATGTCATACATATTTTGCTTTTTGTTTCAAACAAATTAGCCATAGCCTACTCCCTACTAATTGGGCACAAAGAAAATTTTAGAAAATCTCGAATTTTGAGCTGGTTTTTTAAAACACCCGCGTATATATTTTTGGGAAGCACACATTATTTCTAATAAACATAAAAAAAATACAGGGTGTTCTGTTTAAAAAAATTAAGTAGGGTCCGATAAATTTTTGACCTGACCCCGTATACTCATTCTGAAAGCAGCGCTGTATTCTATGGAAAAAATCATATATGGAACAAATTTCGCCTTTTTGATGTTTTCAGATAACTGGAATATGATGGTGCCTGAAAATGCAAAATTTTCAAAAACGCCCTGTATCTCAAAAACCAAAATGAAAATTCTACTGGCGCCATCTTTAATTTCACAAAAAAGTCTCGCCAGAACCGCAACCCTCTATCTTTAAACATAAGGGAGATATCCCGCAAAAGTGCCGAAAATGGGATACCCTGTACATGAATCAACATCCACTCGCAAGGTCAGATAGCGGGACGCATTGGCGTGCGCTAGAGATCCGCACCTTGCTGACTGCGTCTGCGACTGAGTTTTTTCTTTAATTACATATAATAATTAAGTGGTAAAGAAGTTTTTAGTCATTACAAAACTCTTGTACTGACATCATTATCGCGACAACTTATGCGACGTGCTGACTCGCCGCACCTATGCGGTCTGACCACTTTCACGCGTGTTTTTGTACTCTAAATAACTTTAACGCCAATTTTCAAGTATCACGAAACACTTGTGTCCCACTAACTGATCTGGAGAGTAGAAAAAAAATTGCAAGAGAAATCCCAATGCAATTTTAAAACATTTTAATTTTTGTTAATGGAGTTTCTTCACAATAAAAACCATTCAGTTTTTTATTGTAGAATTTTGTTACGAGCTTTTGGGCTCAAAATACTCATCGAGACACATATGTACCATTTTAGGTTTCTGCATTCAGAAAAATACGTTTTTCCAATTCTATGAATGTGTTTCACTGTTGACCTGTTTGCCCATGTCACGACATGCTAAATAAACTTCTTACCAATGAACTTTTCTGGACCAAAATCAAATGTGACATAAAGATGAAGTAGTAATATTGGAAAACAAAATGGCTCATCATAAATTTTTCTTCTATGATTTTAAATATATAATTAAAAAAAAATCGAAAACTAAAAAAAGTAAAAAATATTAAACATAATAAATAAAGCTAATAAAAATATATAAAATAAATATATAACAAAAACTTTGTATCCTGAGTTTGTGACACAGTGGTTCATTTAGTACAATTAATATAATGTTTTTTAAAAAAAAAAGCCATCGCGGAAAATGTACGTAGATCAAGATGATCAATGATTAGAAGGGCGCAATGTGACAGATACAGTCGTAGTTACAGACTTAAGAGAGTTAGATCAGATCTAATTGCCAGTATTGAAATTAAAACTGTTAGTTCACCGTTCTGTTTTGCATATGTCACTAATCCATTGTTGCATTGGTCATCACAGCCCTATCAATGTCAATGTCAACTTATACCCGGTCTAAATTTACACCTCACTGAATACGATGGTAAAGTTTTAGTTCGGTGTATTGATTATTTGTTATGACTTTGATTTACCTTAGTTTTTGATCTATGTAACCACGATGAATATGTTATTATTCCTTCAAAAATATTGTACTAAGCTTAATTCTTTTCTCGCTGTAATACATCTTTTTCGAATTTTCTAGATTCATCTGTCCTTTTCTAAAAACTATAAAGTAAACGTAATAGGGTTTAACTGTGACGTCATTTTCTTATATTTCTTTTTAATTTATAGAAAACGTAGGCAATAAAACATTTTAATATAAAATATTTGTCGACTCTACAGTCGCTTGATTTTTTTCCTGTTCGTCAATGTCAGTGTCAAAATAATATTTTCATTCATTCGAAAATGCCGCGGTATAATCAACAGGCTCGATTATTAATTTTAAATGTGCTGGCATTTTTCGAGTTGGAAAAGCAGCAGCTTAGAGTAGGGTTACCAATTGACTAAAATAATGTACTAATGAGGGCGTCGGAGGCATTAAAAGTAAGTCAAGCTACTTTGTCTCGCAATAAAAGAATGGAGTTCAATCAGATGAAAAAAAAACGAAATACAGAACCAAAATTTCTGATGTTATGAAGAATAAAATTAGGGATACAATTTATATGATGTATGTTAAAAAGGAATACGTTATAATAGCCAGTTTACACAACAAGTTAAATGAAGATTTCAGTGGTTTTTTAAATTATTCCCCTTTTTCTTTAGGAAATTGGTGTCGTAGTATAGTATAGGATTTAGATGGAAGAAAATTAGTAGCAGAAAATATCTAATGAAATTACCCGACATTCAAGTGAAGAGAATGAAACTTTTTCGCGAATATACAAGAAACATCGAATCGCAAGGACCTTATACTTCAGTATTTTTAGCCTTCAGACGAATTTGGCAGGATGATACTCCTTCGACCAGTTCTACACAGACCACCGAGGGTAATAATTGAAAAATTTTAGATTTTTAGAAAGAAATTTATGGAACTTTCTTTTTCAGGTCATTTCGAAGCGGGATTAAAAAGACAGACTATCACGATAGTATAATTAGAAAAAAATTTGAAACATAGTTGAAAACTAAATTGATTTTAAATTTATCTCCAAAATCTTTAATTATTATGAATAATGGAAGTTATCACTTTGGCCTTTCTGAGGAAATACCATACGTGTTGGCCAAAATATAAACTAATTGAATGGCTAAAAAATAGAAACATCGATTACCCAGAAAAGGCCATGAAGGACGAAATTTCGACGTTAGTTCTTTCTAAAGCAATGCCGAATATGTTATACAGTTTTACAATTTTAAGATCACCACCATACCATTGCCAGTATAAGGCCATTGAAATGGTTTGGTCGGAATGTAAGAGGAAATACGATCAATACATATTACCCTAGAATAACCTCTTTGAACTGCCATTTTCTTCAATTCGATACAAAGTAGCTTGACTTACTTATAGTACCTCTCGTTAGTATATTGTTGCAGTGCTCTTACTTATAATTATATCTGTAAATAGTTTTGATTTAATGGCATTATAAAATTACATGTTTATTAATAAATTGTAAATACAATAAAACTTCAGTAGGTTAAATAAAAAATGTTTTCACGGTACTAATGTAAAGTTTGAGATTAACAGTTTTCGTTGATGTATTCTTGATCAGGCAAAATTAATTTTGGATTGATGGGATAGAGAAAACCTTTAGATAAACGAGTTAATTCACTCATAATCAATTTGGAAAATGATGATGATGTGTCTGAAATGGAAATTGGGAGTTATGTTGATGACTAGTTTTTTTTTATTAAAAATTTTAGTACAGTTATTTTGTTAAGTTTGGTTTGGGACCTTCTACTATTTTTGGAATTGCAGCTGTATTCGTACAATAGTACCAAGCAATAGGAATTTTGTTCATTTTTCTTTCTTTGGTGACATTTTGCTCTTGTTGCAAAATTCTTGAAAAACTTTTGAGCTAACACCTAAACCTTTGAAAGTCATATTATGTCATTTTCTCCAAATATGGTTTCTTATTATTCTTATTATTTTGTTGACATTTTGTTTTTATATACAGTTTAACAATCTGATTTTTTTTTAAACTCTCCTCGATTGTTTTTCTTTCTAAGTTTATTGACTAAAATAAATATTAAATAATAAACGTTTTTATAAAAAAATATACTATACTGAAAAAAAAAATTCTTTCGTAAACGTGCTGAGACTTAACAATGTATAGCTTTTTATTCATATAAACATGATTAACCAAATCGCACTTAATGCTCAATTTCTGTAATTTGGTTTATGCATTTTTCATTTTAGGCTGGCGGATTGCGCAAGTCTCTTTCGCCTTTAGATTAAAGAGATAAAATTAACCAAAATATCAAATACATGTCGACATTTATCGAAAAAAAATAAAGACAAATTTAATAAGCTAATTTTGTAGTCTTAATTTTATAATATCATATGTTTTAAATCGTCATTTTGTTTTTTGCTAAAAATACATTTTTGGGTTTCATTCATACATCATTGTGCGCCATTTTAGACCGAATTTGACTTTAACTATCAAGTCAGGCTAAACTGAAAAAAACTCATTAGTTGATTTTTTTTGAAAACGAAAAAAAAACAGTAACTTTTTAGATTTATTAATTAATTTTGTCTAAAATATGCTTTGCCGAGTCGTGCAACCAATATTATCAAAAGTCTACACACTGGTGTAGGTAACAATACATCATATATCCCTATAATTGTATTTTTATATCTAGTGAAAATCACAAAAATGTCTATAGTTATAAAACATACAACTCACTTTAACTAAAGCTAATAACTGTAATTAAGTTATTAGTATAAACTTGACTCCATTTTGTAATAAATTAAAAAATTATGCAAAATGCAGAGTGCTTTAATCGCTCTTAAGTATTGCTTTTGCTTCATAAAATTTACATTTTTAAATTGCTACTGGCTTTGTACTACAAAACTCGCATTCCGCTATAAATTCCTCTATAAGGTGAGTTAAATGTTTATCAAATATCATACGCGGCTTGTTTAAAATTTAATAATCTCATAACCATAATTTTCATATTACAACTAAATGACCAAAGATATTTTTGACAAACATTATGTTCCCCGTTAAAGCAAGGATACGTCCTACAATTACAGAGGCCTAAACATTTTGACCTTAATTTTAGGTAATTTAGGCTGATTTCAAAGCTAGTTTTTTTTAACAAGTAAATAATTAGGGGAAATGCAGGCAAGTTGGTAAGCTAAAGGCACAGACATCATATCAGTAAACGCCATCTATTGGAATTATTTTTTAAGCGCTATTGCACATGGTGACAACAGTGCCTCTAAAGGACACCATACAATTCGGTATTTTGCACGGTTTTGTCCGTATAGTCAAACACGTGCGAAAAAAACAGTGCCGTATTCTGCTCCACACACTTCAGTTTTCTTAAAGTCTTGTCTGGGCATTAGATGAAACTGCGAAAGAGTCTATTATAAGCGGCGGTTATTAAATTGTTGCCGTAAAAAGCGACCCAAAAAAAATAAATATCCATCAAAATGGTGGGAAGACTGGATCCTTGAAAGAAAATAATTGTAGCATAAACATTTGCTGAATAACTAAACGCCTAGAATCAGAAAATTAGTATAATTATTTTGGAATGATGAAGAGACTTATTTTGAACTACTTAGTTTAGTAGCTTCAAACATTTTGTCACAAAATATCAATTTCTTCGCATGACAGCTTTACTACGATTTTTTCAACGGAAAAAATGTCTTTAGTAAAGATGGAGCTTTTCGTTTTTTAAATAATAGACCTGCAAAAAGAATAAAAAACTGCATTTACAAATGTCAATAATCTCAATAGAAGTTAAACTTGGGTAAATCGTTTCAATCTCAAAATATGTTTTCAAGTATTTGACAATTTTAAGAATAAAGCTGTTCTCCGTTTAATTGATATCACTATACGCTAATTAGTAATATTTTTTTTAACATTTCACTAGGCCGCTATTTTGTGTTACCATTTTAGATTTTTACCAAAATGTTACCAGGTCATATAACCCTTAATTTTTGACCAAAATTTGAAGTCGATCGGGTAAGTACTTTTTTAGTTATGCAGCGAACAGACAGACCGACTAATCGTCAGACTGATAGACAGACAGACCGACAGAAATGAGAAACATGTTTTTCGGCATCTAGGAATCCTGAAACGTAAAATCTGAAAAAAGTGTGATTTTTTCACGATTACAATAGGAGGGAAGTAAAAATAGGTATTACAACCTTATATAACAAAAAGTATATTTTTGCATTTGTAGTTTCTTGGGCCATACATACATATATTTTGCCATAATATTTTTATTTTATTTTGTATATGTTACAACGTTCACATAAGTAACAGTTTTTGTGGAACTTCTATAACAAAGAATAAATTGCAGTTTATCGTGTCGTACTTTATACATAAAATTTAAATTTATGTTTTTTTGTAAATAAAAAAGAAATACATGGGTAATTAGGCATACTTTTCGTTAAAATGTGCCTAGGATTAATATTTTTTTTAAATTAAATTCTGCGTTAAAATAATTAATTTTAACGAAATAATTAAAATTACCCCGTTTATGTTTTGCATTTAATTAAAAAACTAACTTTAAAATCCCGTTTTCTAGAATTATAAAGAAAAGGTATAATACGATCTGAAACAGTTAAGTACGCCCCTGAAATAAAAGTCTTTTTAAAATACCAACTTTTTATAAAATTTGGAAAACCATAATTTTATTCGCTTTTATTGAATTTATACATAAAAATGTTGAAAATAATTCATATTTAAAAAAAAAAACAAATTCTCAAAAAATAAATCAGATATATAAAATTTCTGCAGTTAGTTATATTTCCTATAACTCGTCTATTAAGTAGATAGAGGTAGTAAGTAGTGGAAGTAGAGACATTTAAAATCAAAATAATTTCAGATTTACAAAAATGTCAAAATTAATTTTTAAGACTACAAAATCCTTATTTTGTAGCCTTTATAGTATTAAAAATATAGATAACGTGCAGGGTGATTACGTATAATATCTCTTTATTTTTCAATACACATACAAATTTAAAATGTTGAAATATAGTTTGTAGTTTTTGCACTTTATTGATATTAAACAGGGGGGTCAAAAGTTTTCATTTTTTTATTGGCTTGTCCCATATATTGTATTTTCATAAGCTTACAAATGCCAAGTTGAGATGCTTTCTTTATTTGTATTTGGATTTATTTACATATATTTTGAACGCTTTTTTTATAATAATATACTTGTTTTTGAGTCGGTAAACTCTAGACTTTATTTTCTACAGACATTGCTGTGTGCAAATGTACCCAGAACTTACCTCGATATGAATATTTCCTTATACTGGGAATAGTGAAATGTGAGCCAATTTAGTTCGGTACATAGTCATTTAGTAAAATATATATACTGTCTTGGTCTTTTCAAACATTTATATCGACCACCGTTACCTATATGTGACCAGTTTTGATTTTTGGCCGTAAATTAAAATAAATTGAATAAGTATTTTTTACACTGACACATTCCACCATTTTGTTTCGCCATTTTGAATTCATACCACAACTTTACTAGTTTATCTCTCTATCACACTTAATGCTTGCACAAAATTTCAAATTAATCTAATAAGTAGTTTTTCAGGCTGATTTTTTAAATATTTTATTAGGGCGCCATTTTGTTTTGCTATCTTGTATTCATACCAAAATGTTACCCGTTCATTGCTATGTAACACTAGATTTTTGTGCAAAATTTGAGGAAATTGGAAAAGCATTTTTTAGTAATAATATTTTACTAGGCCACCACTTTATTTCGCTATATTAGATTTTTACCAAAATGTTAAGACTCTTAATTTTTGACTAAGATTTGAAGTCAATTGGATAAGTAGGTTTTTAGATATGACGAGAATGTACAGACCTATAGATAGACTGACGAATCGAGATATCATGTTTTTCGGCATATAGGGACCCTGAAACGTATGGATCTGAAAAAAATTTGGAGGGTGATTTTTTCACGATAACAATATTTCCCTTTATGAAAGAAGTATTGTTACTTTTGAAAATACAAAAATAACTGGAACGAATACCCCCATACACTGGAAGTAAAAATGTATTGGGCCCTAATTTTTTGGTAAAATTATGAGATGACTTAGACATATGCCCCCGAATTCACTACAAATTTTAAGAGTTAGACCAGGTATAGTTCGCCAGTTATGTTTTGCTTATGACACTGTCATTTTGTCATTGTGATATTTAGAAAAATTATTTGTTCATTTGTAATAACTGCCAAGTTGATATTGTTTTACAAATCCCTACTCCATATTTCATCAGGTTTAACTTGACAGCTATAGGTTTAAATTTCACAATTACAAAACCACAGTGATATAAGCGAAACGTTACTGGCGATCTAAGAATTTTAAGTACCATGGCAACTCGACCTGGTCTAACTCATAAACCTTTTTAGTGAATACGGGGGTTAATGTTCCTGCCACCACTCGGCGTTTTGGAATGCCAGCTGCTCCGCCATAAAGTGCTTTAGATAAAAAAGTTAGTGCACTGTTAGCATGAGAGCTCGGAGATATCATCATTACAGTCACAACACAAAATCAATCCTATCAAACATAGTAATAAAGCTTTCATTGATAAATTCAATTAAGATATTATGGTTTTTATCTTATCAAATTGGAATTACTGTCCCACATTGAATTAAGGAAACATTTGGCATCTAGGGATCTTAAAACGTCAAAATCTAAGAAATCCTGGAAGAGTGAATTTTAACAATTACAAACATTTTATTTGGCTGCCATTTTCTTCCGCCATCTTAATTCTTGCCCAAAATTTAAAATCAATCTAATAAGAAGTTTTTTCAGGCTATTTTTTTAAGTATTTTATTAAGCCACTATTTTGGATCGCTATCTTGGATTCGTACCAATACTTTACCAGTTAGTTTAAATGTAATACTTGACTTTGGTGCAAAACTTGAGGTAAACTGGATAAGTAGTTTTTTAGTAATCATTTTGTAACATTTCGTAGAGCCTCCATTTTGTTCCGCCATATTGGATTTTTACCATGTCATCCCTAAATGACCCTTAAGCTTTTATCCAAATTTGAAGTCAATCGGATACGTTTTTTAGCTATGCTGCGAACACACAGACCGGCGGAATCGAGAAAACGTATTTTTCGGCATCTAGAGACTCGAAAAATTATTTTAAAAAGTCTCTTACGAGGGAAGTAAAAAAAATTGATAAATTGTATTTTTGCTCTCCTCGGAAGGAAGTATTGTAATCGTGAAAAATCAATGTCTCAGATCTTTGCGTTTTAGGGTCCCTGGACCCCGAAAAACATGTTTTGCCATTTATTTCCGTTAGTGTGTCGTTCCTGCTGTGCGCGGCATAATTCAAAAACTACTTATTCGATTGACTTTAAATTTTAGTTAAAAATCAAGGATCATATGAGGTTAGAATGGTAACATTTCGGTTAAAATCCAATATGGCGGAACAAAATGGCGGTCTAAAAAAAAATGTAAAAAAATCATTATTAACAAACTACTTATTAAAAAGACTACGAAATTTGCACAAAAATAAATTGTGACATAAGGATAAACTGGTGAAATTTTTATAAAAGGTATTATGGCGGTACAAAAGAGCGGCCTAATGAAATATTTAAAAATTCAGTACCAAAAAACCACCAAACAAAATGAAGGCCTAATAAAATGTCCAAATAATCGGTAAAATTCGATTTCCTGGTATAAAACCTTCTTATCGAAGAAAATAATGACATAATTTATGTTTTATAGACTATATAAATACAGTTATGCAAAATAAATAATAAAAATAAAAATAACCTAAAAACTAAAATAAAATTGAAATAAATTACAGCTTATAATATGTGTATAGAAGTATTACAAAATATAATTATATGTCTATTTAGACTGTGTTATTTGTAGGTATGTTGTGAAATTCTGTACGAGGGAAATTGTAGGTGAAGGTAAATTTACCGATTATTGTTGTCAAAAACCAAACTCAGAATATGAAAATTTTGAGAGTGTCGGGGAAAAATTACAATAACCAAATTATTTTTTGATGTTTATAAAATGGACTCCTCCATTAAAGTCAGCTTCACATGAATTATTCTTTTAATAATTGACTTAAGTAAAATTTGAGTTGAAAAGTTTGTGCTCCACAAATTATGTCAAATGACAATAAAAAATCATGTCTCGTGATTTATGCTACCTACATTTTTCCAAAAACTAGCAGAAAACTCCATTTTTCCCTCAAAATAATGAATAATGGTAAAAGAAAATTTTTTTCAATTTTATAGCTATGTGCCAAATTGTTTAATTTAAAATTTTTCATACTTTTTCGCTTTACTGTTTGTTTTTTGTTTTCACTTTATTCAAACTTTTCAAACATATACTTAATATTACTTTAGATGTACCAAAATTAATGTGTTGCTAGCCTAGTGTGTCTATAAAATGTTCAAACTCGTCTGCAACATTATTTTCTACAAGGGCCGAGTTCATAGGCGCCGACTCTTCAGAATTGCTTTAGGAGCTTTGTAATTCATGTTTTAGGGGTGGCAGTTGGGGAATAGTGGGACGAAAAATAACGCGATTGAGAAAATTGTTTAAAAATGTAATTTTAATGTCAAAGCAAAAAATCCTCTTTTGCAAAAAGAAGTTACAGATATACGTGTTTAATAGGGATTAACAATTTAAAATAATGAAGTTCTTCAGTCAAAATAAAGCACATTTCTAGAGATGTAATAATAATCTTTGGTATAAATACCAACAATTCAGGAAAAAACATGACCTGCTCGTCTAGCTTGTAAATAAAACAACAAAGTCTAAATAAAAAAAATATAATAAGCACAACATAAAGATACATAGTTCATAGTTCCGTATTTAGGTAACATTTTGCTAATTTTAAATTTAGATTATGAATTCTTTAAAAAAATCGATAACGCGTAGTACATTAGTAAGTCTTTGGCAAAAGTATTTAAGCTTTTCTCTCTCAAGTTAGACATTTACTTTTCAGTTAAATTACAGAAAAAGCCCTTTAAACCTGATAAATATTTTGGAGTTTGTCTATGACTCAATCATATTGAAGATTTCAATATACATTTTTTAAATCACATTTATGTGAAAAAATTTAAATGGTTTAAAACAACTAATAACGGACTTTACATGAACAACAAATTAAACAAAAACAGTGCTAGATCTTGTAATAACAAACAAACGTAGTTTACCTGCGAGTGTTATAAAAGTACCCAAAGTAAGTGACCATGTTTAGATCTAACTTGAAATAATTCTACGGTTCACAAAAAAATTTTAGGATAAAAAACAGATATCCTGTATATAAATGATATGTCATTAATTTTGCAAAATTGTAAAGTTCTGTTGTTTGCTGATGGATTGATTTATATAAAGTGTAAAAATATTTTGGAAAATTTAACTGTCTAAAATTTGTCAAATTGGTTTTTGCGACTAAATACCCATAAAAAAATATTAACATTTTTGTCGATGATGATAAGTTGGAAATTGTAAATTCGTTTAAATATTTAGGATTACTTTTACAATCAAAATTAAAATTTATTATTCAATATGAAAATTGAATTTCAAAAATTGCAGAAAAAAGTATTTTGTATATGGCAGACGAGGCTGTTCCTCGGTTTCCAGGTTGCAAAAATAAGGCGATACGTACAATGTTAACTATGGATAAAGTATTGTAAGAATGTTAAGAAGTAAAATGTTTGATAAGGTTTCAAAAGAACGTTTAAAAATTATTTTTTTTTTAATGTATGAATGATAGTTGATTATTGTAAGTATTATGTAGGAAAATTCTAAATAAATTCTTGTTACTACTATTAGTTTTTTATAAAAAATTATTGGGTATTTTTTTTGGATAAAAACATTAGCAATTTTTGTATTATCTATTTGCCTGACCATGTCTTTGTAAACATTTAAAATAATGCAGTTGTTTAAACGCGACTGCATCGTTGTTGTTCTGAGAAATGTTTTTAGCAGTCGCAAATTTGAAAAACTTCTTTTTGAGTTACATGATGTTGACGGAATAAGAAAGAGTTTAAGCAGTTTAAAATATTCCGAAAATACATATTTTTATTAAAATATGTAACAATGTAACAACCTCCGAAACCGATTTTCAGAAAGCTGTTTCCTTCATGTATTTTCTTCAAACCGAATTATTTTTTCTGTGTAATAAAAAAACGCACAATATTTGCCTGCATACCATCTTCTTTGATGCAGTCTTGGACCTGCGCAATACCCAAGAAGTATTAGTTTCAACAGAAAATTCTGCTGTCCATTGAATACATTTTTTGCTTGAACATATGTCAGCACAAAGCACTGTATTTTTCTCGCGGTTGAGCCTCAACTCTATTACACAAGGCAGGCAAACAATACTCCCTTTTGGTGTGTAATGCAATGAATTAAAGTCAAAAACTTCCCGCGATTAGCAATGCGTGTACATGATGTACCTGCGATTAGCAAGATCCAATGGAAGAACGTTATTTGCAGGCCATTGCTAATAAATGGTAGATTGTCCCTATTGTTTCTGGGCCCCACATGGAATGTTATAAAATCAGCGCCTCTGCAGCAACTTACGTATCTACATAGGTATTACTTACTTAGTAACTATGTACTTGCATAAATTGGGTTATTTTATTTTCCACTTTATTTGATAAAAAGATATTCATTAGGAATGAACATCCGGTGAAAGGCCATTTAACTACAGTTAATTGCAGTTACGAATTAGAGCTTTCGCTCTCTGAAAATAAAATTTTTCCGGAAATTTAATTAGAAAACGGAACTCGATCAGGGATCAAATCTATAATTAATTTGTTTACCTCTATAATAGTCTATTGTATACCTAGTTTTGGAAATAGCATTTTCACACAAATGTGAGAAAGACCATAAGTTAAATGAGGGTGTAAAGTGATTTCCAAACGTTTGTATACTATATTTTTTGCGACTGCATTTAGTTAACTTTTACTGACATAAAAACATTTCAAATATGCTGTATTTTATACACGTGAGAAATGATCATATATATATATATATATATATATATATATATATATATATATATATATATATATATATATCATATATTATATATTAACATAAATTAGGATATATATATATATATATATATATATATATATATATATCCTAATTTTTCTTGGTTTGAGGTCAATACATTAACAACAAAATTAGTACATATTTTTAAACATATATTTTGTTTCTAAGGTGACGTTTCGACCATAGTTTTGGTCTTTTTCAAACCTAAAATTTGTTTAGCACTATTTTTTTAAGTTTATAAAATACTAAAAATTTAGGACTTACCATAGAACGTAAAATAGTTGAAATAAAAGTACACATAATCCACATATCTGACATATACTACACATATATTTAATTTACATTTTAAAAATATTGTGGACGTTTATTAAAGACAAATTACAAGCTACTGAGCGAACACTGTTACAGTAAAGATATACACAATTTATTTAGGTTGTTTATGTCTTTTTTATCATTTATGGCGTTTTTGTTTTTTTGAATTTCAGCCATCTCAAAAAATTCTTTTTTTTTCAACTGAGGTTCGGATTTTAATACTTTCACTTGTTCGTAGCTGAAAGTATGTTTTTTGGACATCTCATGGTGTGTTAATGCGGTGCTGTTCTTTTTATCATATTTGTGACTTTTCAGTCTATTTTCTAAGGCTTGTTTGTCCAATATAAACACCGTTACAATTATTGCAAGGGATCTGATAGACTATATTGTTTTTTTATTAATTGGCGTTTTCGATTTTAAGTTGCTGAAGTTCTTTGATAATAAGTTATAGGCTTTGTGACTTGTCGTGATGTTATATTTTTTAATAAGGTTTTGAAATTGCTGGGATAAACCATTTATGAAAGGCAGAGAAATGTATTTTGTTTTAGGTAGATTTGATGTAATAATGGCATTTTCAGAATTGTAATATTTATGTATTCTGCTTTTGAATAATTTATTTACTAATTTTTTAGGGTACTGATTTAGATTTAATGCTTTAGCATTTTTAATTGCTCGTTCTCTGAATTCAGAGTCGGACAGCTTAATTGCCCGATCTGCCAGACCAATAATTACAGATTTTTTTTGAGACATTGGGTGACAGGAGCTGAAATTTAGGTATCGAGAGGACCAAGTTTGTTTTGTGTACCATTCCGTTTTAATTTTATTTTCTATATGATGTAATGTTAGGTCTAAAAAATTGATTTTGTTGTTATCTTCGCTTTCAATTGTAAATTGTAGTCTTTTATGGTATTGATTAAATTGCTTTAAAATAATTTCTGTTTGGCCAGATGGGATTGCAGTAATACAATCATCGACATAACGATAAAAAAATGGTATATTAAATTCCACATTACTTAGAACAGTCTCCTCTAAATCTTCCATAACTATTTGGGCAACGACGCTTGATGTAGATGCTCCCATAGCACAACCTTCTATTTGTTTATATAACTGATCTTCGTATATAAAATATGTAGAATTTAGTGTTAATTCTACTGCTTTAAGAAATTCATCTTGAGGAATATCTGTGTATTTTTTTACTTCAGATCATTTCTTTTTAATTATTCTGGTAGCCAATGAGATTGGAACGCTGGTATACAGGGAAACAACATCAAGCGATATCAGTTGGTAATTTTCCGGAATTTCTAACTGTTTTAATTTTTCTTTAAATTGATAGGAGTCCTTGATATAGTAATTATTTTTATGTACAATATTTTTTAAGATTTTTTTTAGAAAATTCGATAGTGGTGTAAACGGAGATTGAATGCGTGAGACAATTGGCCGTAATGGGATATTTTCTTTATGTAGTTTAGGCAATCCGTAAATTTTGGGTGGTACACTATTGCGGATTTTAGCAGTGTCGGGTGATATAAAAAGATTTTTTTCCCAAGAGTTAACTAATTCATTATTTCTTTTTTGATACTGGTTTGTGGGATCTTGTTTAATTTTTTTATATGTTTTAGTGTCATTTAATATTTCATTCATTTTTATGTTGTAGTTAGCAGAACTCATTAACACTGTTTTGTTTGTTTTATCGGCTTTTAGAACCTTTATAGAAGGGTTATTTTTAAAAAAACTTTTAGTTTTTGTTGAGTTTATTGAGTGTTTTTTATTTTTATTTGTTTGATTTTTCAGTTTAGTTTTAAAATTTGTTAATATATTACAAGATTTTGCTCTAATTTCGTCTTTCTCTCCACCTCTCAAATGATTTATACCGTTTTCAATGTTACATAGTATATCGGTACTACTACTACTACTAACTACCGATTTACTAGGTAACATTGAAAACGGTATAAATCATTTGAGAGGTGGAGAGAAAGACGAAATTAGAGCAAAATCTTGTAATATATTAACAAATTTTAAAACTAAACTGAAAAATCAAACAAATAAAAATAAAAAACACTCAATAAACTTAACAAAAACTAAAAGTTTTTTAAAAAATAACCCTTCTATAAAGGTTCTAAAAGCCGATAAAACAAACAAAACAGTGTTAATGAGTTCTGCTAACTACAACATACAAATGAATGAAATATTAAATGACACTAAAACATATAAAAAAATTAAACAAGATCCCACAAACCAGTATCAAAAAAGAAATAATGAATTAGTTAACTCTTGGGAAAAAATCTTTTTATATCACCCGACACTGCTAAAAAACTAAAAATCCGCAATAGTGTACCACCCAAAATTTACGGATTGCCTAAACTACACAAAGAAAATATCCCATTACGGCCAATTGTCTCATGCATTCAATCCCCGTTTACACCACTATCGAATTTTCTAAAAAAAATCTTAAAAAATATTGTACATAAAAATAATTACTATATCAAGGACTCCTATCAATTTAAAGAAAAATTAAAACAGTTAGAAATTCCGGAAAATTACCAACTGATATCGCTTGATGTTGTTTCCCTGTATACCAGCGTTCCAATCTCATTGGCTACCAAAATAATTAAAAAGAAATGATCTGAAGTAAAAAAATACACAGATATTCCTCAAGATGAATTTCTTAAAGCAGTAGAATTAACACTAAATTCTACATATTTTATATACGAAGATCAGTTATATAAACAAATAGAAGGTTGTGCTATGGGAGCATCTACATCAAGCGTCGTTGCCCAAATAGTTATGGAAGATTTAGAGGAGACTGTTCTAAGTAATGTGGAATTTAATATACCATTTTTTTATCGTTATGTCGATGATTGTATTACTGCAATCCCATCTGGCCAAACAGAAATTATTTTAAAGCATTTTAATCAATACCATAAAAGACTACAATTTACAATTGAAAGCG